>QRDG01001689.1:264717-350341 GCA_012064385.1 Puccinellia tenuiflora | reverse complement strand
GATTAATAGAATAACTGGAGTTCATACAATCTCTAATTTGAGAACTATCAAAGTTGGAAATATTGAGTGTCCCATATATGAGCATCAAGAAGGATATCAAAATATTATGATTGGGACCATATCAATACAATATAAGGTAACATGATTGGTTAGTGAAGTTTAATTCATTTATGTCATTAAAAATTTATTTGATAGCAAGACTTGATCAACCTTGTTAACAAATACATTTTAATGCATGGATGAGCTAAACAAGGTTGTGTTTCCTACCCTTTGTTTTACCTACTGTAGTATTGCTTAGTTTGTTAAAAAAGTTTTGTTGTTGTTGGTGTTTAATAATTTTTCTGCCTGAGTTTAATTTGCTAAACACCCAGAAAAGTGAATATACCATGAGTCTTATAAAAATGTGGGGATTCTGGAAATGCCTGGAGCTGACCAGGGGGACCCAACATGTGGCCACACCACATGGTGGCGCGGCCCACCCTGGCCCGCGCCTGGGCATGGTGTGGGGCCCCCTGGCCCTCCACTTAACCATTCTCCTCCCTGGACACTCTCTCTCCCCGACCATTCACCCACCATTGCTCAAACACGAGTTCTTGCTGCGATTTTTCGAGTTTTTTGGATCTCCTTGTTCAGCCCATCATTTGTGCTGAAATTTGGAGCATTTGATCTCCGGTATGTGACTCCTCCACCTATCCAATTAGAATTTTGTTTAGTGAAGTATTTGTTGAGTATTTTCAGATCATAGGTTGCAGGTTTGTGAGCATGAATGTTTGTTTTAGACTTGGAAAAACTAGTTTTGATGCATGTTTAGCTCCCTGGCAATTCCCTATGACAGTTTCCTTCAACTAGATGTCTAAAAATCAAGTTTTGTGTTGTTTGTTAAAAATTTCAGAAAATGCATAACCACACTTATGGAGAAATCTTTGAGAGGAATGCACCAAGAAGGGAGAGGCCTTCAAGATCAACCACTAGATTGAGGACATCTTATAATGAAGATCTCATTGCCCCAACTATTGATAATGAGCATGATGATGGAGATGCACATCCATCTTCATTCCCTTGTACTAACTTTGTGCATAATGCAGGGATCTTGGAGGATTTCCTATTTCTTGTTGGTAGAGTTGGTTTAACTAATTATATGAATGATGAAAGAAACCAATATGCCATGCTCACTAAGATTTTCGTTGAGAGCTTTGTTTTTAACAATGCTCATTTTGGGCCAACTGTTTCATTCAAAATATATGAGAGGCCTATCACCCTGTCTTTGTCAGATTTTTGTCATGTTATAGGTATTACATCATCTGGAACGGCAAAGAAGATTCAAGGTCGACCCGCTGATTTACTTGAGCTATACCGAGGGATGACCAATGATGATGATCGCATAGCTCAACGTGGCAAGATAAGAAACATTCAACTCCCAGCTATTAGATATTTTGCATCTTATCTTGCTACTAGTGTGCTTGGTAGGGAGAACACGAGTAATATCTCTAACTACCATCTTGCTTTTCTGGATGCCGCTCTTAATGGTAGAACTAGTTATAATCTTGGTGCTCTTATTGCTCGTCGCTTGGCTGCTAGGGGACCTATTTATGGAGGCATCATTGCCTCACGCATGTTAGCTCATCTAGGTCTTTCTGTTGATCCTAGTGATGCATTATTAGCTCCTCATAGACTTGATCTTGCTGCCATGAAAATGCATCAATTTGTTACAGCTAATTCTTGTGAGGGTAACCTCATTTATAGAATTCTATTTACTGATGGAGAGGAGAGCCATATTCCCTTGCCGCAGCCTGCCTTGTTTGATGTTCGCAGGAGGCCTTGGTCGCGCTCAAAGGTGGAGATGGACGATCAGCTCCGTCTACTTGGTTTCCACGAGCAGGGTGACCAGGAGGGTCACGAGGCGCACGCGGAGGACCACACGGTGCATTACACTGGTGCAGCCTCTTGTTCATATCAGGATAGGGAAGCATCCTCGTCATATTTTGGAGGCGCCTCTTCATGGCCACGATGGGATTGACCTCCACTTAGGAAAAAAGCCTAAGCTTGGGGGGAGGTATACCGACAACTCACTCATTTACATATCTTGTTCGGTCGGTTCTTTGTATATTCATGTTTCGATTTTCTTTCTTTCTTTTAGTTGTTTGTTCTTTGGTTTGCTTTCCTAAATACAAAAAGACCAAAATATTTTCGTTGTTTCTCTTTGTTTACCTTCTTTAGTATTTAGTAGTAGTTTGCTTAAGTTGTTAAATTCGGTTTGCTATTTGAAAATCCAAAAATATTTTGCTTTGTTGGTTTGTTTCCTTTGGTTCTTATTTCTTAAATCGAAAACCCAAAAATATTTGTTGTTCTTCTTTGGTTTTGTAAAGCTTTGTTGCAGAGAATAGCGTTCTCCGGTGGCTCATGGAGCTTGGTTATCATTTCCTATTATTCAACTTGCACAAGTGAAAAGCAATAATGACGATTTACGACAACTTGAGTTGGGTGAGAGGCTGGTATGAGCTCTATTTGTTTTTCATTCTCGTACATATACTTATCTATGTGAGCATGCTTAGTTGGTTCATGCGAGGTATATGTCATTTAATGGATGCTTAGTAGTTCATGTTCTCTCATGTTTAGTTCCAATTTATTAATAGTGGATAGCATGCCATGTTAATTTGCTTGCATTGTATTGTTCATAGTTTGGTATGACATTGTGGTATCCTCCTCTGGAGAAATTCATTTGATCGACTTGGCACATGCTCATGCATGCATATGACTAAACAAAAAGTCAATAAGCCTCGATGAATTACATTGCTTCAGAGTACTTGTATCACTTTTATGCCCCATTTAATTTTATTCTGTCGCAAGTATGATTATGATGGTTATTGCTCTCTTGATTGTCGCTTCCCAGTCTTTGCTAAGCCTTCACTTGTACTAAGCGTATGGTTCGCTTGTTCTTCCAAATCCTTATAAACCAAGTTATTCCAAAGAGTCCACCATATCTACCTATCATATGGTATTTTCTGCCATTCCAAGTAAATTTTCATGTGCTACCTTTAAAACTTTCAAAATACTTCTCAATTTGTGACACTGTTCTTAGCTCATGAAGAAGTAGTAGTTGGCTATGTCATCTTCCATACTGAATTAAGTACCCCCCTGACTCGCATGCTTCATCAAGCTTGTCATTAATTTTGCAAAGAGCTGGTTAGACCATTATAACATCAAAAAAAGTAAATTCAAAAAAAGACACTCCTCCATGGTATGAGAATGTTGGCAGGCACCCGTGGATTCGGCTAGCCATGGTTTGTGAAAAGCAAGGTTGGGAGGAGTGGCATATTATAAAAGAGCATGCTATAAGTGCTTAATACAAATTCGGAACCGCTCTCAACTTGTTTAGTATGGAAGATGACAGAAACTCTATTACCATTCGTTGACAAAAACAATCACCTCTCAAAAACATTTTATCTCTGTTTAAAAAATAAAAATCTCTAGCACATGATAATCTCTGCTTCCCTCTGCGAAGGGCCAATCTTTTACTTTTATGTTGAGTCACCATCCTCTTTCTTTCAGCACCTTCTTGAGAGCCTAACTATCATTCTTAGTGCAATGTGCTTGTCCCAGAATACGGTTAATTGTGGTATAACTGTGATGCTTTTACCTTTGATAATATTTACCTCTAGTCTCACTTGAACTTCAGAGGTGCCTGGGCATTTATGTTTTGCGTGATTAAAAAACAGGCAAGCGAGATACCACTTTATCATGCCTTATTATGAGCTTTGCAATCCTGCTTAGAGATATGTTCTATGTTGTTTACTATTAAGATGTTGGTCTCTTTTCATGTTTGACATAGCTACTTTGTGATATTATTAGCATGTATCTTGTTATGAATTGTCTAAGCATTTGTCCATGTAGTGAGTATATATGCATTATATGAAGCAAATGTGTTCGTGAAAGTTCTTTTATCGCTCTCAGTTTTCAACTGAATTGCTTGAGGACAAGCAATAAGCTAAGCTTGGGGGGAGTTGATACGTCGAAAACGTATCTACTTTCCCGAACACTTTTGCTATTGTTTTACCTCAAACTTGTGTGTTTTGGATACAACTAACACGGACTAACGCTGTTTCAGCAGAATTGCATTGTTTTCAGCAGAATTGCATTGGTGTCTCGTTTTTATGCAGGAAAATCAACTTTCGGGAAAATCCGTGGAAAATATGGAAAAGTCAATATTTAACCGGGGGACACACGGAGCAAAAAGGCCAAGTGGAGGTGGGCCACAAGGGGCCCACACCACACGGTGGCGCAGGTGGGCCCAGGCCGCGCCACCACATGGTGTGGCCACCTCGGCCACGCCCCCGACGCCTCTTCGCGACTACAAGACCCTTTCGACCTAAAAACCGAGGGGGATTCGACCATTGCTCCAGAAACACTCCATAACGCCGCCGCCACCGAAAACCCTATTTCGGGACCAGAAACTCCGTTCTGGCACCCTGCCGGGACGGGGAATTGGAGGAGATCATCGCCGTCATCGTCACCGACGCTTCTCCATCGACCATCCATGTTTCCCCCATCCATGTGTGAGTAAACACCCGCTGTAGGCTGAAGGGGATGGAAGGGATTGGATGTGATTATTCATGTAATGAGTTATAAGATTGTAGGGGCATAGTGCCTAGTACCTTATGGGAGTGCTGTAGACTTTGTTGCAACTTGTTGTGCTTAATGCTTGATGCTAGGGCCCGAGTGTCATTGATCTCAGATCTGAACATGTTATTTATTCATGATGATATGCATTGTTTGTTGATCTTACCTGCAAGTTGTATACACATATTGCTGTCCGGAACCCGAGGCCCCAAAGTGACAGAAATTGGGACAACCGGAGGGGATGGTTGTGATGTGAGGATCACATGTGTTCACGGATTGTTAATGCTTTGCTCCGGTACTCTATTAAAAGGAGTACCTTAATTACCAGTAGTTTCCCTTGAGGCCCCGCTGCAAACGGGCTGGTAGGACAAAAGATGTTGTGCAAGTTTCTCCTTGTGAGCACGTACGACTACTTATGGAACGCATGCCTATGGTTACTTAGTACTCAGTTACTTTATTATTATCATCTGCAAATGCCTTGTCTTACTTATTACATGAATCATATCATCCATGCAGCGCCCATTCATCCATCCCTGTGCCTACAGTATTTTAAACCTACTAGTCTTCTGCAATATTTACTGCTGCCTTTATTTTACTGCTGTCTCTATTTTGCTACTGCTATTACTATAAAACTGTTGCTACTGATCCTTTGTTGCGAGCAAGTCTATTTACAGGTGCAGCTGAATTGACAACTCAGTTGTTAAGGCTTATAAGTATTCTTTGTCTCCCCTTGTGTCGAACCAATAAATTTGGGTTATACTACCCTCGAAGACTGTTGCGATCCCCTATACGTGTGGGTTATCAAGACTATTTTCTGGCACCGTTGCCGGGGAGGTAAGGTAAAAGGTACTCACATCATCTGGCTACTAAGCTATTTTCTAGTACTGTTGCTGTTGTGTGAGTGCTCGAAGTTATTTACTTTAGATTCTGCAATTATATCTTTTTGTTTCTTGTTTTTAATTTCACTAGTTAGGCTTAATGGAAAACAACAAAAAATTAGTATTAGTTCTTTGGAAATCATTTTTGCTAATGCTATGGAAAAGTCTAAGCTTGGGGAAGCTAGTTTTTATGAAAATGATCTTTTTAGTTCCCCAGCTTTAGAGGAGAAAATTTGCTCTGATAATACTTTGTCTCCCATATGTGATAATTCGAATCGTGCTTGTGATATTCTAAATCCACCTACTGAAAGTATTCCTTTTAAAATACCTATGAAAATTGTTGAAAAGGTTATGGATGAATGTTATGCAGGGGATGGAACAATCCGTCCAAGTGATCACTTGTTGAAACTTACAGAACTTTGTGAGTTGTTTAAGATTGCAGGTTTATCAAGAGAAAATGTCATGAAGAAATTATTTCCATTGTCACTTAAGGACAAAGCAAGGGAGTGGTATGATCTACTTGATGATCCTCATCATTTGGAGTGGAAGGAGCTTGCAAATCTCGTTTACTCTAAATTTTATCCTCCTTATGAAATGCATTTGGATAGGAATTACATTTTTAATTTTTGGCCTCATGATGGAGAAAGCATTGCTCAAGCTTGGGGAAGGCTGAAACATTAATACTTAAATGTCCTAACCATGAGCTTCCTAAGAAAATAATTGTTATTAATTTTTATGCAAGGCTTTCAGGTGATTGCAAGAATTATCTAGATGCCTGTTCAGGGGGTTCTTTCACAAGTAAGAAGGTTGAAACTAGATGGGATCTTCTTGAGAAAATTCAAGACAATACTGAAGGTTGGGAGAATGACAAAGGTAAAGAATCAGGTATAAACTATGAATATGATTGCATTAAGTCCTTCATTGAAACTGCTGTTTTTCAAGAGCTTAGTGCTAAATATGGTCTTGATTCTCAAATTATTGTTGATTGTTGTAGAGCCTTTACTTCTCATATTAATGTTCCTAAAGAAAATTGGGACCTATATCATGAACCTTTTAAAGACACTTGCATGAAAATGATATTGTTGTTAATGATTGTAATAAACTTGCTCAAACTTCCGAAAATACTATCTCTTATAAGCATGTTAATTTTTGTGGAGTACTTAGACCTTGTAAAAAGAGCCAAATTGAAGAAGAATATTGTATCCATCATAGGAATGAAAAAACTAGAACTTGGAATAGAGCTCTTGATGATCTTGGTGAAAAAGTTTGTGCCCACTATCCTTTTATTTGTGAACTTTGCTATAAAGTTGGTCATTTCAATTTCAATGCTCAGGGAAAGATAATAGCCTTTCTAATCCAATGAGTACTGCGAGTCTGTATTGTGATGACATGATCACTCCTAATCAGCATGATGAACTTATATTATTTTTGGGGTGTGAAGAGTTATCAAGAAAAACTTCTTTAATAGATATGAGTGCTTTTGATATAAACAGCGTCCTGCATGGTTGTCATCTTTATTGTGTTGATAATTTCCATACAAATACTTATATACAAATATTATACAAGATGGGATTTTACCAAAATATGACAGGACTAATATGTGTTTTGATCTTATCAATGAAAGAGAAGAATCCTTCCAAGTTTCCTCTGTTGTTTCTAACAATAAACCAGGTTATGTGGAGAAGCTTCCTTTCAAGGCTCTCCCTCCTAAGAAGGGAAAGAAGAAGAAGAAGATGAAGAGTAAAAGGAGAGAGGAAACGGTACCTTTCCCTAAACATGTTGCTCCTATTATAGTTGTTGCTGATGAGTATGAATCGATGATTTGAATTAGATGATGTTCCTATGCCTGTTACTTATATTAGTGATCATGATTGGGAAAAGCATAGAACTTTTGATATTGAAAACCTCTTGGGTACTAATTCTGAAATGATGATGCTAATGATTGCAACACTATTAGTACTATCCATATTCTTTCCAATGATGATATGATAAGCTCTAAGCTTGGGGATGAGGTGTTTGAAAATCCTTTTGCTACTAATGATACATGTTTGATACATCTCCTTCTAGTAAAAATGATGATATGTTTACAGATGAACACACTTTGGAAGATAAATATTCTATTCCTTATGATGATACTATGCCCCCAGTTTTTGATAATTATTATAAAGAATATTATGACATGGGTTATAATTACAATCATCCTCATGAAACTGTCATCATTATGGAGGGATCACCCAAAACCATCCCTTTAATATACAACCTGTTTATCATGTTCAAGTTCTTTATGATGATCCTGCTCCAGTTGTTATTCATGAGAAGAACTTTGTTTATGTGGAAAATGATGACACTTTTATGCATATGGATCATGATAAGAATTTTACATATGATGGTTATATTTTGGATTTTATCAATGATGCTACTGAAAGTTCTTATGAAAAAGGGAGACATGGCTTCATATATCACAATAACATTGAATCTCCTCTCCTTTTGTTGAAATTTTTGAAGTTGACCTATTTTGTCTTCCTATGCTAGTCAATTTATGCTTCATGGATTTATTTACTTACAAGATTCCAATGCATAGGAAGTGGGTTAGACTTAAATGAGTTTTATAGTTGCTTCTTGATGCTCCCTTATTGTGCTCCAACTCTCATTTTTATGTGAGCATCATCAAAATTACCATGCCTAGCTAAAAGGCTTTAAGAAAAGCGCTTATGGGAGACAACCCATCATTTATTTTCAGTATCTTTTCTTTTATTTGAGTCAAGAAGTTTATTTACTTCTGTAGCAACTTCTTTGTATCTTTATTTTCTTGCAATGTTGTGCCAAGTAAGGTCTCTAGTAGAAAGTTTTTGCTATATTTGGATTTCTGCACAGGAAACAGATTTCTGTCTGTCACCGTTAAATTCGTCATTTATTCCATAAGCGACGAAATGATTTGAGATTTGTGTGCTGAATCTTCATATATGTATGAAACTTTTTATAGTTCAGTGATTTTCGATTTGAGCAACTCTAGTGCCTCGAAAAAATTCGTCTTTACAGACTGTTCAGATTTTGACAGATTCTGCCTTTTATTGTGCATTGCTTCTTTTGCGATGTTTATTTGGATCTTTTTGATTCTTTGAGCATCAGTGGCTGTAGCTAATGTTATAATACATTAAGATGTGCTTGTGTCACAGTAGAACTTGTGAATTTTTGGTTTATGCACAACCCTCTAATGAGAATTACTTTGAGTTTGATGTGGTGGAAGTTTTCAAGCAAAAGGAACGATATGATGAGATCAAGAAGAGTGAAAAGCCTAAGCTTGGGGATGCCCCGGTGGGTCATCCCCAGCAAATTCAAGAAGACTCAAGCATCTAAGCTTGGGGCTGCCCAAGGCATCCCCTTCTTCATCGACAAAACTATCAGGTCATCTCTAGTGATACTATATTTTATTCCACTACATCTTATGTATTTTTGCTTGGAGCGTCTGTTTTTATTTTGAGTGTGTGTTTAGTTTGCTTAATAAGTTGGATCCTAGCATTCTTGTGTGGAGAGAGGACACGCTCCGCTTTTTCATATGAATACTCTTGTGCTTCGCTTATATTCGTTGTATTCTTAGCTACTGTTTGTTTCTAGTAAGCTCTCGCTTTTAGCATGTTATCTTGTTTAGAGCTGCTAGTTCTGTTTGTTAAGCTCTCTTGTGTTTCACTCTTATTGTTAGAGAGTTGTTTTAGTTGCTTGGTTGATGTGTTAGATTGGAAAATGCTATGCTTGTGATAGTGGTATGAAATAGAGAAAAGCTGCATAGTCTTGTAGACCATGTGTAGATAACTGCTCCTCTTCTATTGTTTGAGGTATTANTCCAGCTGTAAGCTGCTGCATTGTCTTGTAAAATAGTTCAGACTGCATCTTCATTGTTTCTTGCATTCCACTGAACATTTCTTTTTGCAAACGCATCATTTCACTAATTTCAGACTGGCTACTGCTTGAAGAGGCATTTTGCTGGGTTGCTTGGTGAGGATGCTGCTGTGGCTGCTGCATATGGCCTTGAGGTCTGAAATTCTGCTGAGATGTTGAGGCATAGTTCTGTGGAGCTGCATTCTTGTAGGACAGGTTTGGGTGATGTCTCCAGGAGGGGTTGTAGCTCTGAGAAAAGGGACCTTGATTCTGAGTGTAATTTACTTCTGCCACTTGAGATTCACTGGCACTGAAATAGGGACACTCCTGAGGCGAATGACCTTCAATTCCACAAATCTGGCAGGGTGCTGAAACTGAACTTACTGGCACAAGGGCTTTTCTATTCTTTTCCAACATAAGCTGAGATATTTGACTGGTCAGGCTATCAAGCTTTGCTTCAAGGGCTTTTGGGCTTCCATGTTGCATAACTATTGGCTGAGGAGGCTGCATTGCTCTTTCATTTGTCCAGGAGAAATTGTGTGAAGCCATGCTCTCAATCAATTCAAAAGCTTCATCCAGGGTCTTGTTCATTATACCTCCTCCAGCAGCAGAATCTACAAAGGATTTGGTCTGATCTGTTAGACCCTTGTAGAATGTCTGAAGAATTAGCCACTGCTCTTGGCCATGGTTAGGACACATTCTGATCAGACCATGGTACCTCTGCCAGGCATCATATAAACTCTCTCCTTGGTATTGCACAAATCTGGTAATTTTGTCTCTGCAATCGGCTGCTTTGGTGGGGGGAAAGTATTTCTCAAAGAAAGCTTGCACCAGATGTTCCCAAGTGTCCCTAGCATGAGTAGGCAAGGCATGGAACCATAACTTAGCACTTCCTGGCAGGGAAAAATGGAATAGCTGCATCCTAATGGCTTCAGGAGGCACACCATTGTGCTTGAGGGTGTTACAGTACTCCAAGAAATTTCTGATATGTTCATGAGGACTCTCCAAGGCAGAACCTTTGAAGGGATTGTGCTGAACCATACAGATTAGTGCTGGCTTGATCTCCCAGTTGTTTGCCTGGATGGCAGGCATTACAACATCTGTATTTGCCAACTAATCCTTGGGAATCCAAAAATCTCTCAACTTTTGGTCACCCATGCTAATAACTGACTGTCTCTCCTCTGGGTCTTCTACGGAGGACACTGATGCTACTCTTCTTCTTGCAAGAAAAGTTCTTTCTGGCTCTGGATCAAATGGGGCTAAGGGTGAATCTTCAGATGTCTGCATACACGAGCTCTCCAACCTGCACGAAGGAGATCATGTTTCCACTACACACAAGCACAAACAAGAACTTTATCAAGGGTTAGTGAACTAAATCCCCTAATAACCGTTCTAGAAACAAGATGAAGAGTCTAAGAGTAGCAAAGCAAACAGATTTATCACGGAGGTGAACTACGAGGAAAGAAACACAACCAAGGCTACTGTACTCTGAAAAGCAATCAATATTTGATCCCCGGCAACGGCGCCAGTTTTGATCGGTTGTGGTTTAGGGGGGTTTTTGTCGTTATCTCCACAGGGATCAAAATCTTATTGGTGCTTTTCCTTTCCAGAAGCTTGGCACAACGAAAAGGTGGGTTGGTGTTTTACGGATCTAAGCTAGCTCTTGCGGATCAAGCAACAGAAATTAAAATGGTGACAGCAAAGGGGAGGCTAAGGAAGATTGTTTCTCGGACAGCAAAGGGGAGGCTAAGGAAGATTATTTCTCGGACAGCAAAGGGAGGCTAGGGAAGAGTGGATCGTCAAACATAACAAAACTCAAAACTATAGCAAGGTGGAGGCTAAGGAAGAGTCGACAAGCACATAACATGAATAGCAGCAAAAAGGGGGCTAAGGAAGAGTTTACAAGCAACAAAGTCACAGCACGATTACTAAGTTCACACAAACAGAGCGATTCAGAGAGTTACAGAGAGTTTTCACCGAAGGGTTTGGAGAGGATCGAATCAGTTCGTCGCGGCGGCAGCAGAGGAAGCAGAGGCGGGAGGCTAAGGAAGATACAGAAGAAGTAGAAGCAAGGAAGTAGACAGGGACAAATACGGATCAAGGGCTTCTTCTTTCCTCTTGTTCCTCGCGGATCGTCTTCGCCATGCTTCTCCAAAGTTCTTCCTTGTTCTTCGGTTCTTGATCTGGGTAGAGTGGTTGGTTGGGTCTTGGATCTGGTGGATGCGGTTGAGTGGTTCTCCTGGATGCGGAGCTCTCTTCTTCTTGGACAAGGAAGCCTCTTTATAGGTGCTACGGAACTGGCGAGAGGGTCGCGGCTACGGAAGTGGCGAGGGCCACAGTCGATGGCGTGGTTGGTGGCGAGGCGGGAACTTCCGCCGTCGCTTTTCAGCTTTTTGCCCGGACGCACATGGTCTGCTCCCTACTTTATCACCTTTTTGACTCTTCTGGTTTCTTCTCCTCCAAGTTGATCGATTCCCTCCTTGCTGATTCAAATGCGTGCGCAGCGCAAGGGAGATATGCTCGCATACTTCTCTTCTGGCTTCGAGAGGTCCTGGCTTCGAGAGGTTCTGGCTTCGAGAGGTTCTGGCTTCGAGAGGTGGCACCCTCGCGAGGCATTCATCCTCGCCAAGCGAAACCCTCGCGAGGCCTTTTTCCTCGCGAAGCGTCAAATCCTCGGGAAGCGTCTTATAAGCAACAATTTGAGTTGGAGATGAAGAAATATGTGCCTTGGCGCACTGATCTGCAAAAAATGGATAACTGATGTAAAAAGCATTTAAAATCTTGACTGAACTTCTCACATATGAGCAAGATTTGGGGTTTTGGACATCGAAAAGACGTGCATAATTCAGAGTGATCAATGCGCCCCCCGCGAAGAAGCTTTCTTCAGTGCTCAGCCGGCCGACCACAGCCGGATTGACGCCCGCCGGGAAACCCATGGCGGAGGAGCAGGCAGATGCAATCGTGGCCGATATCAGGGCCGAGGTCGATGCCAGGATGGGGGAGCAGGAGGATGTTCCCGCCGGTGGCGCCAGTGCTAAGGTGATTGGTCACGCTTCTGGCGGTGACTTCATTTATGACTTGAATCCCGATGATTTGGAGAGGGAGTTTTATGCTCGTATGGCGCAGGCGGATTTGGCCCGGGACGCTTTTGACGTTGGTGTGTCTGTGGAGCAGCTGATGGCCTCAAGGGAAGCTGGGGCGAAGGCGGGGGCGGACGCTGATGCCGAGAAACCCACGATGGCCGGTGCCGAGGTTGAAGTGGCGCCAGCTTCCGCGAAGCGGCCGGCTGACGGCCCTGTCGTTCCCGCGAAGGGCGCGGAGGTGCCTCCGGTGGCGTGAAGCACCTTCCCGACGACGTGCCTGCTCCTCCACCAAAGCGCTCGAGGAGGAGGAAGCCGGAGGAGCTAGGCACACGCGACGGGTAAATCTTCGCGTCGAGGCAGAAATCTTTGTAGCCTGTGCTTCTTGTAACGATGCTTTTGTCGCTATGTAGGGAACCGCTCCTGATTGATGTGGCTACACCCAGCGTGGTGGAACCCACTTCGGAGCCCGCCCCCGAGACCTCGGAGGCGCAGGCGGCTGGTCCGCCTCCGGAGATGGCGAGGGCGAAGGCGGACGTGGAGCCGGGGAGCCGGGTGTCGGCCGACGCAGTTCCCCTTGTGGTCGATTTCGACCCTCCGGTTTCGGGCGGTGGCGACGAGGTGATGGCGAACGCCTTCAAGACGGCTCCTCGGCCCGGCGCCGGGGACGGAAACCTCGCCTTCCCCACTCCTTCCTTGTCCGTGGTCGAGACGGCCAAGGACAAAGCCATTGCGGGGGCAACGGCTTCGCTCCCTGGCCCCCGTCAGTCAACCCTGGTGTGCATTCCTCCGTATTCCGGGCCGATTCCGGCTCGGCCTGACGCATCGGGGGAGTTTCCCCTCGCCGCATTGGTGGAGCAAAAGGCCAAGGAACAGCTGGCCAACATCACGCTGCTTCGCTCCTCAATAGAATACGCTTTCGCCGAGGCGGCCAAAGAGGCGACGATGCTCAGGCGGGAGCACGAGGCGGCTAAAGGTTTGGTTTCCCTCTTCGGTCGTATTTCTCCGCCTCGGTACTTTGCCTTCTTGTTGTGCGGCTCGACTTGACGGCGAACCGGCCTCTTCAGGTGACACCACCTCTCGTGCCGGCCTGGAGAAATAGTTGGCGGCTTCAGTTCCTCTCAGCACACATAATTCCCAGCTGAAGAAAAAGGATGCCGCCCGAGCGCAGGTCGAGGACAATCTCCAGGCGGCAGAGAAGGTGTCGGAGGAGCGTCGCCTGGAGATCATCCGGCTGGGAGAAGAGGTGAAGAAGCTGCAGGAGGCTGAGCAGCGGAGGCAGGGCGAGGTCGAATCCCTCCGGAAGAATGGGGATGACCTGAGGCACCAGCTGAAGGAAGCCGTCGGCGCCAATGACCAGATCGCCAGGCGGCCAGGGTGCGCGAACTCGAGCATGAATAGCTGGTGGGCGGTCTGATCAAGGAAGTTGAGCGTGTAAACGAACTTATCCTTGGTACGTGCTGTTTCCTTCTTTTTTATCTCTTGCTTGGAATCTTCCACTTGGCCTCACCGGCTTGAAATGCAGGCTTCTATCCTGAGGCGGATGCGCAGGTCCAGAAAGATGTCGCCTTGGTGCATTCTCGGCCAGAGTCTTCTGGTGCTGCCGCTGGGGCCGCGCCGTCTGCTTCCTCTCGTCTTCTTCAGTTCGACCGAGAGTTCAAGCTACTGAGGGAAGCGGTCGGTTGCGACCTCGAGACCTTGTGGCTGGATACCCCCTTGCCAAATGCTCTCCGCGACTTGTCCGTCTGGCTCGAGGGGGCGCCAGCTGGCATCGACGAGCAGGTGGAGACGGCAGCGCAAGGAGGCACCGACATGGCGTTGGCCCTAGTGAAGTCTTGGTATCCGAACGTGAAGATGGACATGCTGGTCGGTGGCTTCCGCACAGGAACGTCCCTTGCGATCTTGCGCCCGGAGATCCTCATGGCTTCAGGGCGGATCGCCAAGGCCGTGGACTTGACGTACCTGGTGCCTGCCGAGCCGTCCTCGGCGGCTCGGCCAGCTGAAGACGCTGGTGCCGGTGACGCTGCTGCTGCCACGGATGCTGCTGCTCCTTGATTTGCTTGCTCCCCTGGAATGCCGGGCGTACTTGTAGAACTTGATATTCTGGGTTGATGACCGCCTTGATGTGCCACCTGTTGTAACATGAATCTGTTCCCTGTTGTTGGTTGCTATCTTTGGTATCATTTTCTTTTGACTGTTGGGCCTTCGTGCTAGAATTTGTGTTTGTCTTGGTGATGATAATCACTATGCCTAGCCCCCGAATTTTGGGCCGGCTTGAGCATCGAGCCGGGTCGAAATTTTATGTCTCTTATTCACCTTGCGTTTTCTTCTGTGGTCTTGATGACGTGCAGCCCCCGAGTCTCTGACTTGGGGTGTGGCAGTTGATCGTCCGAGTGTGCGGGGCCGACTTGGCGGCTGCGCAGCCCCCGGAAATAGTTTTTCTGCCGTCTGATGGCGTGGCAGCCCCCGAGTCCGTGACTCGGGGTGTTTGTTCGTCCGGGTGCGTGGAGCCGGCTTGGCGGCTGCGCAGCCCCCGGGAATATTCTGCCGGCTGACGGCGTGGCAGCCCCCCGAGTCCGTGACTCGGGGTGTTTTTGTTCGTCCGGGTCTGCGGAGCCGGCTCGGCGGCTGTGCAGCCCCCGGGAATATTTCTGCCGGCTGACAGCGTGGCAGCCCCCGGGTCCGTGACTCGGGGTGTTTTTGTTCGTCCGGGTCTGCGAAGCCGGCTTGGCGGCTGCGCAGCCCCCAGGTATATTCTGCCGGCTGATGGCGTGGCAACCCCTGAGTCCGTGACTCGGGGTGTTTTTGTTCGTCCGGGTCTGCGGAGCCGGCTTGGCGGCTGCGCAGCCCCCGGGTATATTCTGCCGGCTGACGGCGTGGCAGCCCCCGAGTCCGTGACTCGGGGTGTTTTTGTTCGTCCGGGTCTACGGAGCCGGCTTTGCGGCTGTGCAGACCCCGGGTATATTCTGCCGGCTGACGGCGTGGCAACCCCCGAGTCCGTGACTCGGGGTGTTTTTGTTCGTCCGGGTCCGCGGAGCCGGCTTGGCGGCTGCGCAGCCCCCGGGTATATTCTGCCGGCTGACAGCGTGGCAGCCCCCGAGTCCATGACTCGGGGTGTTTGATTCGTCCGGGTGCACGAAGCCGGCTTGGCAGCTGTGCAGCCCCCGGGTATATTCTGCCGGCTGACGACGTGGCAGCCCCCGAGTTCGTGACTCGGGGTGTTTAATTCGTCCGGGTGCGCGGAGCCGGCTTGGTGGCTGCGTAGCCCCCGGGTATATTCTGCCGGCTGACGGTGTGGCAGCCCCCGAGTCCGTGACTCGGGGTGTTTGATTCGTCCGGGTGCGCGGAACCGGCTTGGCGGCTACGCAGCCCCTGGGTATATTCTGTCGGCTGACGGCGTGGCAGCCTCCGAGTCCGTGACTCGGGGTGTTTGATTCGTCCGGGTCTGCGGAGCCGGCTTGGCGGCTGCGCAGCCCTCGGGAATATTCTTGCCTCCTCGGCTTCGCCGCCCGTTGCGCTGGTGTCCACGTGTCGCCTGGAGACGGGGCGCTGACGGTTCAGCTACCTTCGAGTCCCCCTATAAATAATGGTGCGGGGTGCGTTTCTCTTGCTTCCTCTTCTCTTCCACCTTGCTCCTCCTCATCCAGGCATGGCGCCGAAGAAAGAGATCGAGTTGGAGCCTCCCGTTGTGGCCAAGTGCGGTCGGGGTCGTCCGCCGAAGAAGGACGCCGGAGGGTCCTCGAATGCGGTGGCGAAGCGCGGCAGGGGCCGGCCGCCAAAGCTCGGACGCGGCGGCGACGGTGGTGCCGCCGTTGTGGCGACTGGCGGTAACCGGAGTCCCTCGCCTGCCCGCTCGGAGTCTCCTGTTGGTGTCTACTGGGATGAGTTCCCCGTTTCGGAATTCCTCTTGACGCTGTATGAGCCCATCCAGCGCATCCAGTGGCTCCCTCGGGCCGTCGCCGACGCATTGGAGGGGGAGGGCCCCTTCACGTTTCTTCTTCATCGGGTTGGAGCCCGTCAAGAGCCTTGGGAGGTGCACGCTCGCGTCATCGTCAGCCAAGAAGGTGGAGCGGTTCGCCGGCGGGCTGAGTTCTTCTCCAGCTGGAAAGCTTTCTCTAAGTTCTTCCGCCTGGAGCCTCCCTTCATCCTCCACTTCCAGCTGAAGCGCCACTGGGGTCCTCTACGTCAAGGTCTTCGACGACTCCTTATGCCTCAAGGAGTGGGAGGAGAGCGATGACGATATGACTCCACCCCCTGCTTAGCTTTTAGGTTATCTTGTAACCGGCTTGGTCTGTAGGTGAGGTTGTCCGCCTGTGGACTTCCTTCTTTTGCTTATGTAATCTACTTCCGGCTGTAAGCCCTTACTTATGACGTCGAATGCCGCTTGCTTTTGTTCTTGCGTTTGTGTGCTGTTGACCGGCTTGATCTTTTACGCGCCGTCCTGTGTCCGGGTTGAGTTCTCCGAAGCCGGGAGGCGGCATTTTTGTGCGGGAGACGAAATGACGAAGTGGTTAGCTTGCCTTTTCGATTATTGAAAATACTTTGACTTAGCTTAGCTCAATTTTACACTCTCCTATAGCCTTTCCCGCCACCATTCGTGTGCACTTCACCGTCCAGCGGGATCATGCACACTACTATAACGTTAGGATCCGGTTTGTTGGGCAAGAGTTTTCTCAGCCGGCAACAATTTCTGTTTCTTACGTCTTTCGCATACAGTCAGCCTCCAGCTTGTTCTCTTCCCGGCCTTAACCGGATTCGAAGAGTTAGCCGTTTAGCGTTGTGTAGTTAATCGTCCATAATAGGAGAAGAAGTTGCCGACTGCCGGCTTGGCCGAGTTTGCAGAACAACGATTTTTCAGCCGGCAATACTTTCCCTTAAGCGTTTTTCACGTGGTTGGCCCCCTCCAGCTTATTCTCTTGCCGGCCTTAACTGGATCCAAAGAGTTAGCCGTTTAGGGGTTAATCACGCTACACAATCGCTAAAGGCAAGCTTGCCGGCTGCCGGAACAACCGGAAAGGGAATGCAGAAAAAATTTGCGAAAAAACTGCTCATGTGCTCATCATTCTCATTTCTTTATTGATAGCATGGGTGATACATACATGGTTCTTTCCCAAGTGTAGAATCGACGCAAGAGTGAAGCATTCCATGGCATTTCCGTTTCATCGCCTTCCTTGTCCATCGTGTCCTTCTTGTGCTCACGGGCGTTGATCAAGTAGTAGGCATCGTTGATGAGTGCTTTGCTTATGATGAATGGTCCCTCCCAGGGTGATGATAGCTTGTGCATGTTCTTTGTGTCCTGAATTAGCCGGAGCACGAGATCGCCTTCGCGGAAGCGGACCGGCCAGACTTCTCGGCTTTGGTAGTTGCGTAGTTGCTGTTGATAGATCGCCGACCTTGACTCGGCAAGCTGGCGCGCTTATTCGAGTAGGTCCATCCCGTCTTCATAGGCTTGTTTTGCTTCTGCTTCCGTGAACAAGACGATTCGAGGCGCGTCGTGCTCGATATCGGTTGGCATGATGGCTTCGGCTCCGTGGACGAGGAAGAAGGGAGTGAAGCCGGTTGAGCTATTCGGAGTTGTCCTTAGGCTCCAGAGAACGGAAGGTAGTTCTTCTTCCCACGCGCCGGCTGCCCGCTCAAGCGGTTCGAGCAACCGAGGCTTGATGCCGGATAGGATGAGGCCGTTTGCCCGTTCGACCTGCCCATTTGATTGCGGGTGCGCGACGGAGGCGACGTCGAGCCGGATGCCGGTCCTGCCGCAGAACTTGGCGAATTCTCCCTTGACAAAATTTGACCCATTGTCCGTGATGATGCTGTTGGGGTAGCCGAAACGGTAGATGACGCTCTTGAAGAACTTGACGGCTGTTGGTCCATCCAACTTCTTGATCGGCTTGGCTTCGATCCACTTCGTGAACTTGTCGACGGCTACCAGCAGGTGTGTCATGCCGCCACTGGACCTCTTCAGCGGGCCGATCATGTTTAGTCCCCAAACGGCAAACGGCCAGGTGATTGGGATTGTCTTGAGTGCTGAAGCCGGCGTGTGCTTCTGCGTTGCGAACCGTTGACATCCATTGCAGAGTCGGACCAGCTAGTTTGCATCCGCCAGCGCAGTCGGCCAATAGAAACCGTGCCTGAATGCCTTGGCCACGATTGCTCTTGATGACGCGTGGTGGCCGCATTCGCCTTGATGAATTTCCTTAAGGATCTTGATTCCTTCTTCTTGGCTCACACAGCGCTGGAATATTCCAGAGACACTGTGCTTGTACAACTCGTTGTTGATGATGGTGTAAGCACTTGCTCGGTGTTTGATTTTCCTGGCGATGAGCTCGTCTGCCGGGAGCTCGTCATTGGCGAGGTAGGCGAGGAAGGGTTGGGTCCATGGCGGAGCTTCTTTGATGACGAGGACCTCGACGGCTTCCGGCTTGCCTGGAGCAGGCCCGGCCGGCTCCACGTCGGGCGGCATCCGGATGGAATCGGAGCCTGGACACGGCGTGATGGATGGCTTGTACAGCTTCTCGAGGGCGACGCCGGGTGGGATTTCCTCGCGGAGGGAGCCAATATTCGCCAAGGTGTCAGCTGCTTCGTTGTTGGAGCGGTGGATGTGGTGGAATTCACATCCGTCGAAGTATCCCGCGAGTTGCTGGACGAAGAAGTGGTAGGCGGCCATGTTGGGGTCCTTGGCGTCCCAGTGACCGGTGGTTTGCTGGACCACCAAGTCGGAGTCGCCGTAGCAGAGGATCCGCTTCATGTTCATGGCCTTGGCGAGCTTTAGGCCGTGCGCGAGAGCTTCATATTCGGCTACGTTGTTGGACGCCGTGAAGTGGGTTTGTAGCACATATTCGAGCCGGCATCCTTTGGGGGAGGTGAGGACGACTCCAGCGCCGAGCCCCCAGTATCTTTTGGAGCCATCGAAGTGCATGAGCCAATGCTGGACGGAGTCGGGTGGCGGTGGTACGTGATCCGTCTCCGTCCAGTCGGCAAGGAAATCAGCCAGCTCCTGTGACTTGATCGCCGTTCTCTTGTCATATTCGACTCCGTGCGCCATCAGGCTGATCGCCCATTTCGCGACTCTGCCGGTTGCGTCCTTGTTGCCTATGATCTCGGCGAGCGGAGCATCGCTTATCACCTTGATTGGGTGCTCCTGGAAGTAGTGCTTCAGCTTCTTCGTTGCCATGTACATGCCATATACGAGCTTCTGATAGTGCGGGTAGTACTGCTTCGTCTGCGAGAGCACCTCGCTGAGGTAGTAGACTGGCCGCTGTACCGGCCGCTGTTTGCTGGCTTCCTCTCGTTCCACCACCAAGACGACGCTGACGACTCGGTTGGAGGCGGCGATGTACAAGAGCATGGGCTCCTTTGGAGCCGGCGGTGCTAGGACCGGGGTGGTGGCCATCGCACGCTTGAGTTCTTTGAAGGCGGCATTGGTCGCGTCGCTCCAGACGAACTTGTCCGCTTTCTTCAGTAAATGGTACAGTGGGAGAGCCTTCTCCCCGAGCCGGCTGATGAAACGGCTGAGGGACGCCAGGCAACCGGTGAACCTTTGGATGTCCTTGACGTTTCTCGGTTGTCGCATGTTGTCGATGGCGGCGATCTTCTCCGGGTTGGCCTCGATTCCCCGAGCTGACACCAGATAGCCAAGAAGCTGTCCGGCTGGAACGCCGAACATGTATTTCTCCGGGTTGAGCTTCATCTGGAAGCGGCGCAGGTTGTCGAAGGTTTCTTTGAGGTCGGCGAGTAGAGTGTGCTTCTCCTTGGTCTTGATGACGATGTCGTCGACATAGGCGTGAACGTTGCGACCAACTTGGTCGTGCAAGCATTTCTGCATGCAACGCTGATATGTCGCCCCCGTGTTCTTCAAGCCGAACGGCATGGTGGTGTAGTAGTACGGGCCGTAGGGGGTGATGAAAGCGGTCTTGAGCTGGTCGTCCGGGTTCAGCGGGATCTAGTGATAACCGGAGTAGGCGTCGAGGAAGCACAGGAGGGCACAGCCGGTGGTGAAGTCGATCACTTGGTCGATTCGTGGCAACGCGAAGGGGTCCTTGGGGCAGGCCTTGTTGAGGTGGGTGTAATCGATACACATCCGCCGCCGCTTGTTCTTCTTTTCTACCAGCACTGGATTGGCTAGCCATTCTGTGTGTTGTACTTCCGTGATGAAACCAGCTGCGAGCAACCGGGCTATCTCTTCTCCTATTATCTTTCTTATTCCCTCTGCGAAGCGGCGTAGAGACTGTTTTACCGGCTTGACGTCTGGCTGGACGTGTAGACAGTGCTCGGTGAGTTCCCTCGGTACACCAGGCATGTCCTTGGGGGACCACGCGAAGATGTCCCGGTTCTCACGGAGGAACTCGATGAGCGCGCTTTCCTATTTGGGGTCCAGGCTCGCCCCACGGTGACGAACTTAGATTTGTCGCTGTCGTCGAAGCAGATCTTCTTAGTGTCTCGTGCCACCTGAAAGTTCGACTCGCTATCCGGCTTGGCCGACTCCGGTATCTCTAGCTTCTCTTCGCTGGCCTTGCGCTTGAATTGTCGCATTTCCTCGTTGCAGACCATGGTCTCAGCGACCTTCGCGCTGTCGGTGGCGCAGGCGATGGAGCGCTTGTAATCTCCGGAGATGGTGATGATTCCGCGTGGGCCTGGTAGCTTCATCTTGAGGTAGGTGTAGTGAGGTACCGCCATGAACTTGGCGAGCGCCGCCCGCCCAAGTATGGCATGGTAGGCGTTGGTGTGGTCAACCACCTCGAAAGAGATGGTCTCGCGGCGGTGGTTGCCCTTGGGGCAGAATAGGACGTCGAGCCGGATGAGCCCCATGGATGAGCCGGCTCGCCCTGGCACAATGCCGTGGAAGACCGTCCGGCTTGGCGTCAAGCTGGACTCGGAGACGCCCAGCTTCTCCAGCGTGTCGCGGTAGAGGATGTTGATGCTGCTGCCTCCGTCGATGAGGACGCGTGAGAAGGTGCAGGCGCGCTTGGGGGAGATGATCATGGGCTCCAGGACTAGAGCATAGCTGCCTGGATTGGGCATCAGCTCCGGGTGGTCGCTGCGATCCTACGTGATGGCTCCTTCCGACCAGTTGAGATACTGGGGGACAGGTGGAACCACAGCGTTCACCTCCTTGAACCGTTCTCGCCGGCTTCGCTTGTCGTCGCGCTCGCTGACGAACACGATGTAGGCCGCGTCCGGGTTCCGATATCCGTCAGGTTCCCCTGGCGGTGGAGATGGGAGACGCTCCCTCCTTTGGTCTTCGCGTCGTTGGTCATCGCGATCCCTGTCTTCGCGCCGCCTGTCGTCGCATCTTCGGTCATCCCGTCCGGCTTCGTCCGGAAGCGGAGGCGGATTTCGCCGCTCGTATGGTGGCGGCCTTGGACGGCCAAGGTTGCATTGCCTGACGGTGTGGTTTGCCGGCCGGTCGCCGTGGTTCCGGCACGGCTGGTCGAGTAAGAACTCGTAGCTGTTCCTCGCCCTTGTTCGGCGCATGCCGCCGCTCGTCCGCATGCGGCGGTTGTCGAAGCCTCCTGCCTGCCTTCCCTCGGTGGTGGCGACGACCTTGGACTCGACGCGGTCGCCAGTGGACTTGCGCTTGCCAAACGCGTCGGAATCACGCCGGGTTGATCTTCGTCCCTCCTGGTTCTCCGTCCGGCTGCGACGTGCAGCTGGCTCTGCCATGATGATCCTTCCGGCTTCGTCGATTCGGATCGGGTTGGTCATGCCCGCGTCGGCGGTGGCGTACTCGTCGGCGATTGCCATGAGCTCCGCCATGGTCTTCGGGCATTTCCTCAGGAGCCTATCCTTGAGTAGCGTCTGATCCCGGCAGCCTTGGATGAAGTACTGGACGGCTTGGAGCTCGAGGATCCCCTCGCAAGAGTTGCGTAGGCTAGTCCATCGGGTGAGGTAGGCAAGGTCCGACTCGCCTTCCTTCTGTTTGCACAGCGCGAGCAACTGTGCGTTGCCGGGGCGCAAGTAGGTGCCGGTAAAATTGCGGTTGAACACCTACTCGAAGTCCAGCCAACTGTTGACGCTTTCAGCCGGAAGGCTGTTCAGCCAGGTTCGAGCCGATCCCTGGAGCATGAGAGGCACGTAGCGCACGGCCACCCGCTTGTTGCCGCCTGCGATGTTGACCGCCGTGACGTAGTCGGCGATCCAGTCTTCCGGCTTCGCGGTCCCGTTGTACTTGGGTGTGTCCTTTGGGAGGGTGAATCCCCTCGGGAACTGCTCGGTCCGGATGCGAGGTCCGAAGCAGCGATGCACGGCGATGTCCTCCTCTTCGATGATGCTTGATGCCTTGAGCGCGTCGATGCGGCTGCGCGCGTCATTGCCCGTTTCAGGCCCCAGTGGCCCTAGGCGCTGGTCGATGGTGACCTTGTGTCCGATTCGCTCCTTGACGCTGCAGCCGGCATGCAGCTCGTTCCGGTCGCCGTCTTCACGTCGCCCAGCCGGATCGCGGCCGTGATCACGAGGATGCGAACTCGCGTTCCTCTCACGATGAGCTCGTGGTTGCTTGTCCTTCGCCCTGCCGCGACTTGTGGACGACGCCTCGGCGCCCTGCTTGGACTTGCCGGCTGCGTCGTAGCCTGGAGGCGGCTCATGATGCTCCTGGCTCGCCATTGCCTCGGTTTCGCGTTGCTGCCGGTTAGCCGCGGCGATGAGCTCTTGGACCCGGCGTGCTTGTTGACGTATCTCCTCGCCTTGAAGATGGGGTAGTTCTGCGGCTGCCGCCTCCGCAGCCTTCATGTTTTGCATCGGGCAGCTGTACTCGGGCAAGACGATGTCCGAATGCTCGTGCAGCTGGCCGGCACGGTTCAAGGCACCGCCAAGATCCCCTCCTTTGCGCCTGACTTCGCTCAGCTTCTCCGTGTTGCCTCTTGCCGGCTCGAAACCGTGGACGGTGTTGTACTCGCGCATCTGAAGGGGTCGCAGCATAGAAAACAAAAAAATTTCCTACGCAACAAGCGGAATAAACCCCAAGGATCTAGATCTACTAGATGGAGGTAAAAAAGACGAGATCCAATCTCTTACCCTTGAAGATCAACAAGCGCGTTTTGTCGGTGCAGGGGTTGGCTAGTCGATTCCGGCAACTAGACTCATCTAGTCGCGAGGAGATGTATTATCCATGCGATCCAATCCGATGGAGCACCGCACGAGCAGCGCCTCCGTGGTATCCACACGTACGGCTCGATGTAGACGTCCTCTCCTTGATCCCGCAAGCGAGGAGGACGTGGCTAGATGGTTCTCGGCACCACGACGGTTGTGGTGGCGTTGATGGTGGAGAAATTCCTGCAGGGCTTCGCCAAGCAGCTGCAAAAGAGAGGAGGGAGAGGAGAGGGAGGCCGGCGGCTAGGGTACAAGGGTGCTGCGCCCCAGCCCTCCCCTCCTCCTTATATAGGCGTGAGGGGGCTGTGGGGGGCGTCCCAAACCCATCTAGGGCCGGCCAAGGGAGGAAACTTACCCCCAAGGCAGCCCCTAGGGTTTTTGGGTGCCTCCCATGGGCCAGCCGCATGGGCCTTTAGGGAGAGGGTGCGGCCAGCCCAAGTGGGCTGCGGCACCTCCCCTTGGTCCATGTGGGCCTTCTAGGTTCGTGGCCCCCCAAGGTGGGGCCCTTCGGAACCTTCCGGAACCTTCTAGAATCTTCCAGTACTCTGCCGGAATTTTCCCAAACTTTTCTAGAACCCTGGAAACCACTTTCCTTATATGAAATTTTATCTCCGGACTCTTCCGGAGCTCCTCATGATGTCTAGGATCTCATCCGAGACTCCGAATCACCATTCGTTCATACCATCAATTATCTCATCGCTAACCCTAGCTACATCGGAGCGTTAAGTGTGTGACCCTACGGGTTCGAGAACATGCAGACATGATCAAATCAATAATCAATAGTGGGACCGGGATGCCCATATTGACTCCTACATATTCAACGAAGTTCCTTTTCGATTGAACCACGATGCCGGAGATTCTTAATCTCGTATACGATTCCCTTTGTCTCACGATATTTAATTTGCCCGAGACTTGATCGTCGATATCTCCATATCTGGTTCAATCTCATTACCTAGCAAATTCTCTTTACTCGTCCATAATATAGGATCTCCATGATTAACACTTAATCACATGGTTGCAACCTTTCTGATGCTATATTACCGAGAGGGCCCAGAGATATCTTTTCCGTCACAAGGAAGGACAAATCCCACTCTTGATTCATATCACCCAACAAATACCATCGGAGATACCTGAAAGCCACCTTTATAATCACCCAGTTACGAAGTGACGTTTGATGTCCACAAAGTATTCCTCCGGTAAACGGGAGTGACATAATCTCATGGTCTAAGGAAACTATACTTGGCATACTAAAAGCGTTGGCAATGAAACTGTGTGACACGATCAATTGCAACTCTTTATTATTTGGGTCTTGTCCATCACATCATTACTCCTAATGATATGACTCCGTTATCAAGTGACTATAACAAGTCCATGGTTAGGAAACTCTAACCATCTCTTGACTAACGAACTAGTCCGGTAGAGGCTTACTAGGGACAACTGGTTGTTTATATTCCACACATGTATTATGTTTCCGGTTAATACAATTATAGCATGGAGAATAAACTATTATCATAAACATGAATATGCTAATAAACCATTTTATTATTGCATCTAGGGCATATTCCCAACAACATCGTGGCATTGAGTCGGCGCTGCGTCGATGCGAGGTGGAGAGCCTTGTCGTATATCTGTTGACGCATCCTCTCGAGATCAGCCGCCGCCTTGGCTGGATCCGCACCCGGCGCGATGGGAGTGCTCAGCAACTCGAAGTCAGCTTCAAGGTTGCGCTGGAAGCGAGACGGTTCTCCAGCTTCGTGAACAGTTGTGGCGATGCCGCCTCCTGCCGCCACGTGCTCGACCATGTGCACCTCGGCGTAGACGTTGAGCTTGGCGTCGTCGCTGTCCACATCGCTGGAGCCGAGGTAACCGAAGGCGAGGTCGCTGTCGCGGATGCTGGCGTCGAAGACCGAAGGAGCCAAGCACGAGTAGACCTCCTCCGGGTACTCCTTGGCGGCGACGGCGACGTAGACGTGGAAATCGCTGAGGGTGACGACGGTGCCTCCGTTGGTGAAGCCCACGTCGGCGAAGCTCCTGGTGTTGTCGAGGACGCACCCGATGGAGATGATGGAGAGCACGAGGCCGGAGACGACCCGCCGATCATCTACGGTCCGGGATCCCGCGCAGAACGTGATTCCGCTCGTCGCTAGCCCCACGGTGGGCGTCAAATGTCGTGGTGGCATCAACGACATATCCATCAAGGATGGAAAAGTTTGTGGAGCAAGGCAACGATGGCGTTCGCATGTGATTGGGTAGCAAGCACGCAAACACACGCGATGGACCCAGGTTTAGGGCCCTCGTGGTGAGGTAACACCCCTACGTCCTGCTTCTTCTTGATTCTTATTGCTTGATCACGGAGTGTGGATTACATAGTGCTCCTAGAGCTGTTCGCGGGTGGCAGCCGGCTGGAAGTCCAGGCCGGCTGAAGGTTGACGATGATCTCCTACTCCTATCCTCTCTCTCTTGCTAGCCCTCTGTTACTTGCCCCACGCAGGAGGCTCTAGCCCACCTTATATAGGCAACGGGCTAGGGTTTTGGGGTTACAAGGAATTTACAAGTTTGCCCTATGACATCACTACAGTACAGGGACGGCTGGAGCTCGTTGTCATGATTCTGTACAGGGGATGCCCGACAGGAAGTACTGTTCACCAGGAGCGGTTATGCGGGGCTGGCCCACTGGTACGGAACTGTCGGTTGGTTGGTCCGGCTCCAGTTCAGTCGGACGTCCGCGTCCGGGTAGACGCAGGCGGCCCCTTCCAGCCGGCGTAGTGCAGGCGTCTTCGCTCAACCGGCATGAGGAGTTAGAAGGTGTGGGCTTTTTTGGGGTATCCGGGGTTCATCTCCCCGACAACACTACACATGTAACCACCAAGATCGAAATAACCGTAATTAGATAGCAGGATCGGCAGACAGACCTAGATGGCAGTCTGAGCCCTCCTTTGATTCGTAGGGTAGAAAAGGTAAAGAAATAGGAAATGCGAAGGATTAGAATGCCCTGTCAAGTCAAATCTTTTAGGCAAAGAAACTCTCAGCTAGCATCCGCGGGAATTTTTCATGAGGTCCAACTTCATATTTTTTTTCCTGTGAAAAACACACTAGAGAGGAAGTTCCTACAACATTAATTCCTACAGGATCAAATCCTTTGAATCAAACTGCTTTTCCAAGAAGAATTCCGCAGGGTCGCAATAGGAATCCTCAGAAATTCCTACGAATCAAAAGGAGGCCCACCACCAGCCTCCTCATTTCATTTCACTCGCGTGTGGCCGGCCGGCTGTTAGCTAGTGTTTGTTCCTTCAGGTATCAAACCCCACACTGTGCATGTAACCACCAAGATCGAACGGCAGTCTGAAGACGGCAGGAACCACCACCAGTGTCCAAACCGGCCCGGCAACAGCAGAACCTGAGAGCAGGTACAATAGAGCTGACTCAGCTGGCTCTAAACAATTAAATATTATTAAAATCCTAGGTGGCAGAGAGAGAAGAGATGAGAGAGAAGCGAGCCGGCGCTCTGCGTATCGCCCGGCTCCACACACGAATCGAGAAACTGCAGCTCGCCTGGAGCCTGCCGTGGGTGATAAAAGCCTACTCTTGCATCGCATACAGTCTTGCATGCAGCACATGCACATGCAATTATTTAATGGTTAAGTATTGAACATAGAGTTAGCCTACTATACGAGTGAGCTGACATGGCGTGAGGGTACCGCCGGCAGCCGGCTCTCCTATTGCTCTTGCTCTGAGCCGGCCGTCCCTGTCGCCCACTGATGATTGGACTCTACCGCTACGAATCAATGGACGAAACGCAGCCTTCTTCTTCTGATGGTGGGCATGCTGTAGCTAGGCACGTGATAACCGTGCGCTGATGCGCACAGCCTGACCACTTAAGTTGCTTCTTCTCTCACGACTCACGAGCACAGGACTTCACTCTGGATCGAGAGCCACACGAAATCAGTCAGGAGAAGAGGCCATGTCTCCGCGGCCACACTTCCTCCTGCTCACCTACCCGCTCCAGGGACACATCGCGCCGGCGCTCCGCCTCGCCAGGCGCCTGCTCGCCGCCAGCCCCGACGCGCTCGTCACCTTCTCCACCACCGAACACGCCCACCGCCGCATGTTCCCGCCCGACCCGCACCACGATGCCGCCAACGACGACGGCCGCCTCGAGCTCCTCCCGTTCTTGGACGGCACCGACACCGGGTACGTGCGGAGCAGCGACCCCGCCTCGTTCAACGCCTACATGGCCTCCTTCCACGCCGCGGGCGCGCGCAGCGCCGGGGAGCTGGTGGACGCGCTGGCCGCGCGCGGCCGCCCCGTGACCCGCGTCCTCTACACGATGCTCCTCCCGTGGGCCGCCGACCTCGCGCGCGAGAGGGCCGTCCCGTCCGCGCTCTACTGGATCCAGCCCGCCGCCGTGCTCGCCGTCTACTACCACTACTTCCACGGCCACGCCGGCGCCGTGGCCGACCACCGCCACGACCCGTCCTTCGTGGTCCGGCTCCCCGGCCTCCCGCCGCTGGCCGTCCGCGACCTCCCGTCCTTCATCACCGACTCCACCGACCCCTCCGACTTCTTCCACTGCGTCTACGCCACCACCCGCGACCTGTTCGACACCCTCGACAGGGAGACCCCCAAGGCGACGGTGGTGGTCAACACGTGCCAGGAGCTCGAGCCCGGGACGCTCGCTGCCTTGGGAGCGTGGTACAACGTGCTCCCGATCGGCCCGGTGCTGCCTGCCGGCGACGAGGCCGGCCTGTTCAAGCAGGACGACGCCAAGTATGTCGAATGGCTGGACGCCAAGCCGGCCGATTCCGTGGTGTACGTCTCGTTCGGGAGCCTGGCCAGGATGGGGAAGGAGCAGCTCGAAGAGCTGCTCCTGGGCCTCGAGGAGACCGGGAGGCCGTACCTCTGCGTCGTCCGGAAGGACAACAAGGCGGACCTGGCGTCGGAGGCCCAGGCGCCGGAGACGATGGACGCGCGGGTCAAGAACGGCATGGTGGTGGAGTGGTGCGACCAGGTGCGGGTGCTCTCCCACCCGGCGGTGGGCTGCTTCGTCACGCACTGCGGCTGGAACTCGGTGCTCGAGAGCGTGGCGTGCGGCGCGCCCATGGTGTGCGTGCCCCAGATGTCGGACCAGCGTATGAACGCGTGCCTCGTCGAGCGCGAGTGGCGCGTCGGGACGCGCGCCGAGGTGGGGACCGACGGCGTGCTCGCTGCGACGGAGGTGAGGCGGCGAGTGGAGGAGGTGATGCGGGGGGACGCGCGGTGCGCGGCGGCGGAGTGGAAGCGGGCGGTCGTGGAGGCTCTCGGGAAAGGTGGCACGTCATATCATAATCTGATGGCGTTCGTGCACGGATGACAACTGAATTTATTTATAAGCCACAGTTGCTTAAATTGGCTCGTGTATGAATTCAAAATCCGAAAACTCGTTCCCACACGTCCATTCAAGATCCGACGACTGATGTGTTATCTATGCAAAAAGAACCTTCCATTTTAACAACAAACAGAAACCAGCCTCCCTACAAAAGGAAATCAACCCCGGATCCTGTAATTTCGGTTCATGCAAAAATATTTGATTTCGGTACATATTTTGGTTCATGCAATTTCGGTCCATGCAAAAAAAATTGATTTCGGTACATATTTTGGTTTATGAATCAAAATAAGTGCTAATACGAAGTTGTTAATACATAGAGATGTTCATATGTTTCTCCACAAAACCATTAATTTCTTGTTACCAGAAATGGTAATGCAAAAATCCGTTAATTTCATGCTTGCGGAAATGCATAAAACCATTAATTTCGTGTTTCTAGAAATGGTAATGCATAAATCCATTAATTTCGTGTTTCCAGAAATGCATAAAACCATTAATTTCATGTTTCCAGAATTGGTAATGCATAAATCCATTAATTTCTGTTATTTCATTAAATTCATGTTGATGCATGGATTGAAATTTCTGGTAATACAAAATATCCAAAAACAAATTGATCGTTAATGGAAAGATGCCCCGCCCCCAAGCCCACCCTCCTCGACTTCCTCCCCCGCGCCGTTGTGGAAAGATGCCGGTGGGCTAAACCCGTGCGGCAGACAGCGGCGGCGCGGTCTTCTTCCTTGCAAGATGGCGGCTCCATCTCGCGCGGCGGCGGCCTTCTATGGCACCGAGGTCAGGTGACGGCGCGGTCTCGCTGCCCGGTGCCACGGAAAATGCGTCGATGATGACCCACAAGTATAGGGATCTATCACAGTACTTTCGATAAATAAGAGTGTCGAACCCAACGAGTAGCAGAAGGTGTTGGCTTGTAGATTCGTGCAAGGTTTCATTGCAAACACTAATAGACGGATTTTTATGTGTTTTTATAGTAGCAAATAAATAAAGTTCGAATAAATAAAAGAGAGCAATAATTATTGCAGCAAGTGGTCCAATCCTTTTTAGCACAAAGGACAAGCCGGTGATTCTACTTATAATGGCTAAACGCTCCTGAGGACACATGGAAGTTATGTCAAGTCACTTTCGCTTCATACTGTTGCTTAATGTTTTGCTAAGTATTGTGTGGATGAACCTATACTAATGAACCGCCCATACTTGTACTAGAACACACTTGTGATTACACTTCTCTACAAGCATCCGCAAATACAAGGAAGTATTTAAGAATTAACTAACCACAGCCTTAAACTCTGAGATTCTACACTCCCTCATGCACTAGTTTACCGGCGGGGGTTTAGGTTTCTGTCATTCCTGCAACCACCTCACAAGCAAACTAAATACATGATGCATTCCCCTAGGCCCATAAAGTTGAAGTGTCATGTAGTCGACGTTCACACAACACCACTAGAAGAATAGCACCACAACTTAAATATCAAACCATTAAATATTACTCAACATAATTCCACTACTTGGAACGAGACTTCTCATGTCCTCAAGAACTAAACGAACTACTCACAAGACATCATATGGATCATAATCAGAGGTGATAAATAGATAAATAACAATCTAGTCATAAAAGTATTTCACCGATAAAACTCAATAGCATCAACTACACAAGGCAATCAACACAGGAAAACTGATCCCAATGAACTACAATAAGTATGACCCTAGATGCAACAGCGGAAGGGAGTGGGGCTGTGGGGATGATGGTGCTGTCGGTGAGGATGATGTTGATGATGATCCCGATGAAGCCCGTGACGATGACGATGACGATGGCAACGATCTCCCCTCTCCGGGAAGGAATTTCCCCAGCTGATTTCTCCCTGTCGGAGAGCTTTTTCTCTCTCTGTGGTTTCCGTCCTAGAGGCCGCGGCGGAATATTTCTTCGAAGCGTCCTCGATGATTTTTAGGTCAGGTAGGTCATATACACGAAAGGGGGGAACCGGACGCGACCCAGGGCCACCAGGTGGGCCCCAGGGGGCGGCCTAGGGGTGGGCCGTGGCCAGGTGGTGCCTGGTGCCCTGGTGGCTCCCCTCTGGTCCCTCTTCTAGCTTCTCTCGTCATCTAGCATAATACTGATCCCTGAATTTTTGCGGAATTTTTGGCGATGCAGAAGTATAGTATCTTGACGGTGCTTGTTCCAGCTGATTCCGGGCTCCGGCAAATCACCAACAATCATCAAACATGCAAAATAAGATAAAATAACATAAGTATAGCATTATAATATGAAATATATCCATGAATAACAGTAAATTATGATATAAAATAGTGATGCAAAATGGACGTATCAGTCGACGATCTGCTTCCCCCCCCCCCCCCCCCCCACACACACACATAAAACTAATTATAATAAGCAAAGTTCATGTAGATATTCATGTAGACATCACATCATACATACATAATCGTAATCCAACTGCATCTATGACTGTCCATCTTGGAAGCGCTTCTATGCTTGCCTCCCGCTGCATCTATCCAGGATTTTACGCTTTCAAGTAGTCTTGACTTGGGTAAAATCGTGAGTCCGTGTGCTTCGTGTGTTCTGTGTTCGATTGGTCGGTTGAGGCCCGAAACATGTCGCACCCCTTTGATGAAGCTAACAATGGGAGTGTGTAGCATCTTTGGTGTCCGCCCGTGTGGTCGTGACATTATTTATGAATTATTTATTTACTATTTTAGTTTGTATTGAATTGAGACTTATTTAGAATTTATGTTGAAATTTGTGATGAATCATCCACATGCATGTGTTTGACGATTCGTATATGGGTGTGTGGTTGTCGGAGAGGAGTTTTGAAGGTTGTCGGACCCCTGTCGGCGGACAAATAGGGGTCAAGTTTATCCGGTCCTTTTGGAGATTGTCCAAGCGTGTCAACGTGGTACAACGGGCTAGTTCTATCAAGACTACCTGTATTAAATCTCGTCAACTGATATATTCTAAAATAGAATTGTTTTTTTAGAAATAGAATTGATTTTCTAAAATAGAATTGATAAATTTTGACTGTAAAAAAACGGTTAAATCTTGCCATTTTTTGGCTTGTGTTTTAATATATATTAGATAATTTAATACTCAATTTCAGAAGAAATAAAACTTAATTCCAATTTATTAAAAATATATTTTATTTGGTTCGCCACAGGATGAAACCATCCCTTAGAAAATACAATCAGATTAGACGGGAGGCGGCGGAGCACGGCTGGCAGAAGACCGTTCACAATTAGTCTTGCAAACGTCCGGTTTCAAATAGCACTTGTTTGTTATCAAACAGCAGAACATAGCCACTCCATTCCAGTGGTCACTGGCGCACAGCCCGTTCGGTAAATTGATCTTATTTTCGTTCTCCATGCCTTCCATGATCCTGTCTATGGAATGGACAAACGAATGATCTATCAATTTCCATATACCTTCATGCTTTATCGACTAACAAAGAGTAACTACAAGAATATAGTACTAACTAGAAATGCACGGTCACTTCGCAAACCATATAAACACTTGATGAGAACGAGAAATTTGTACACAGAATGTGTATGCACTAACTGCTCGAGTACTACCTACATTACGAACAAATCAACTGAAGTTCCCTACACAAAAATAAATAAATCAATTCAAGTATAACAATAGGTCGGGTGATATATACCACTTACATCGTGCATGGCTAGTGAAGCATACGATAAGAAGAAACGAGAGCAGGATTGGTATACGGAAGCGATTCATGAACTTGTCCGTTAAAATGCTACGATTGACGTTAAGGGTATGTAGGTTTTCTGGAAAACACAATGGCTGGTGCTTGTCCCAGTCAATTGCCGCAATGAACCCTCGTAGAGGTGTCTGTCCTTATGTACTACTCCCTCCTAGGAAAGTACTCAATAATCAACAAATATAAAAAGGGAGGCATTAAAGCGTGCAATCAAAACAGATCGTTAGAAAGATCACAGCGTTTTCTTTATGCAACCGTGCTATGCGTACGACGTTTTTCGTACGATCCGCGTACGACGCGGCCGCAGCGCCGTCCGACGCGGCCGCTCACGCTGGCGACGCACTCCGACGCAGCAGCTCCCCCGTTCGATCCCCCGTCGTACGAGCGTCGTACGCAGAGCGTCGTACCCACAGCACTTTCGTTCTTTATGTGGGGTGGACGGGTCTAGGGAGCGCCCGCGCGCTAAATGGGTGGTGGAATCGCTCACAATTTGTGTAGTACGTGTTAGGTATTAATAGCACCACGTATTTTTTCAAAATGCTACAACTTTTAAACCGAGCGTCCGAATTAAGATCCGTTTCTAGTTTTGAAATCCTCACGATGAAATCTTTAAATCTAGATCTCATTTGTATATATTTCGACGAATTTTTTTTTGGAGCAACTTGACGAAGGAACTTTGATTCACTACGAAGCAATTTTAATGCACTACGAAACAACTTTATGCACGGTGAAAACTAGATTCACAACAACCGTAGGAAAATTTATAACATTGGGCACAACGAGTAAAAGAACGTTATGAGAACAATAGTTAGTTATGTATTGGTTGTTTTTTAAAAATCAACTTTATGACGGTAATCAACTCCATAACAATTAAAAACAACTTTGATACGCTATGAAGCAATTTTGATGTGCGACGAGGCAACTTGACAACAACGATAAGCAACTCCACAACAAAACCAACTTTGATATTCAATCAGGCAATTTTAAAATAATTGTAAGCAACTTAGAGCAGATAAAAAGCAACACTTTGGTACGTTACAATTAATTTTTGTCACACATATTAGCGATAGGCAACTCCGGTAGGCAACTCCACAACAGTTAAAAGCAATTTTGGTATACTACGAAGCAACTTTGGTGTGCGATGAGGCAAATTCACAATGAGCAAAGCAACTTCATAACAACTAAAAGCAACTTTTTACACAAGGCGAAGCAAATTTGATGTACGTTAAGACAACTTCATAATAGCGGTAAGCAACTTTAGTGTCCGTACGTATAGACAATTTAGTAACAACGGTAAGCAACTCCACGACCGTCGTGGAGCTAGGTGATATTAAGCTATATACATGGACATTGTGGTAGTACACGAGCGGCGGTCGGAACGAACGGTTTGGCTGCCGACGAGACAATAACGGTGACTTGGACTGACATGTTGTGTCAGAATAGACACTCAAAAAAGATGTCTAACACGTGGAATTCAGTTTGGGTTTTTCTTATTTTTTTGCCGTCTCTTTTCCTATATTTAGCAAACCAGCTCGCAACATGAGTTAAAAAAAAAAGCATCTAGCAACATGCAACGCGTCTCTTTTCCTATATTTAGCAAACCAGCTCGCAACATGAGTTAAAAAAAAAGCATCTAGCAACATGCAACGCCGCCTCGCATGCATGTGCTAGAGACATCCAGCTAGCACCATGGAAAAAAGAAAGAAGAAGCTGGCACCGTGCAACTAGCAGCTGTATCATGTGTGCGGCAGCAGCAGGTGGTCGAGCGTGAGGGACTGGCGCACTGCAGCTGCAGCGGGGCCAGTGTCGCCATGTCAGGCTATTGGGTAGCGATTAGGAGACAGGAGACAACAGGTGGAGTGGGCGCTCGATCCGTACAAAATTCGCAGCTGCTCTATGAAGCATTTGGGTTTCTTTATATGGGAGTAATTACGTGGGATTTTCTATTAACTACTCAGTAATTAAACTATTCCGGATTTTTAGGTGACAATTTTTTGTTAAGAAAACGAATAACTCTAGCACATAAGATTGTACGCTATATAATTTGCCTCCCCACCAAGCAATCCTTTTCCAATGTTATTAGTCTTGTTTCCGTACTACGCTTATTCAAACAAAAAAAAATTCCTAGGCTACAAGAGTGAAGTTTTTTTTTTGCACGGGAAGAGGCTTGAAGCCCCCGGAAGCTTTCATTGATCGGCGGGATAAATTACAGAAAGGCCCCTAACAGAAGTAAGAATAATAGACAGGCCATGAACTTTTACAAGAAGAACCCTAGAAATTAAAGAAGAAACGCTCACCTACCCGCTCACCACAGAATGAAGCTGAAGGCAGATCGACACAGAACAGAGAAAGAGTTTCAGGTGGGAGACCAAGTACTCCTCAAACTCCAGCCCTATGCCCAGCAATCAGTGGTTAGTCGCCCATATCCCAAGTTGACGTTTAAGTTCTTCGGGCCCTATCAGATATTGGAACGAGTGGGCAAGGTGGCGTACAAGTTTCAACTCCCATCAGGTAGCCTGATACACCCAGTGTTTCATGTGTCTCAGCTAAAGGAATACCGTGCAGATTTTACTCCTGTTTTCGCCGAGCTGCCAGTCCTCCCTACTCTGGACCAGCTGGAGACTGAACCAGAGAAGATTGTCGACAGGCACATGGTCAAGAAAGGGAACTCAGCAATCACGCAAGTCATTCCTAAAGACTCTGCTACTTGGGAGGATTGGGACGTGTTGACAACTCGTTTTCCGTCAGTTCTTTCTTGGGGTCAAGCAAGTCCTTCTCCAAGGGGTATTGTCACGCGTGACGGCATGACGGCACGCCTTAGCTGGAGATGGGCGCTGTGTGTGTGGCCCTGCGTGCCAGCTGCGTGTGTGTGCTGTGGGCTATATAGCCAGGAGTTGTATTGCGTGATCGGTATGACTGAATTGAGGAATAGAAACCTGAACTCTCCTCCTATCTCTCTCTATTGTTTTTCTCTCTCCCAAGTTCAGTTCATTCATAGTCTAGATCTCACGCCGGCGATCATAACGGCAACGGGGTGCTACACAGATTTCACGTACCAGAAGCAGGATCGACGGATTTGAAGAAGTTGCTCGCTCACGAGCACAGGACTTCACTCTGGATCGATCGAGAGCCACACGAACTCAGGAGAAGAGGCCATGTCTCCGCGGCCGCACTTCCTCCTTCTCACCTACCCGCTCCAGGGCCACATCGCGCCGGTGCTCCGCCTCGCCAGGCGCCTGCTCGCCGCCAGCCCCGACGCGCTCGTCACCTTCTCCACCACCGAACACGCCCACCGCCACATGTTCCCGTCCGACCCGCACCACGATGCCGCCAACGACGACGGCCGCCTCGAGCTCCTCCCGTTCTCGGACGGCACCGACACCGGGTACGTGCGGAGCAGCGACCCCGACGCGTTCAACGCCTACATGGCCTCCTTCCACGCCGCGGGCGCGCGCAGCGCCGGGGAGCTGGTGGACGCGCTGGCCACGCGCGGCCGGCCCGTGACCCGCGTCCTCTACACGATGCTCCTCCCGTGGGCCGCCGACCTCGCGCGCGACAGGGGCGTCCCGTCCGCGCTCTACTGGATCCAGCCCGCCGCCGTGCTCGCCGTCTACTACCACTACTTCCACGGCCACGCCGGAGCCGTGGACGACCACCGCCACGACCCGTCCTTCGTGGTCCGGCTCCCCGGCCTCCCGCCGCTGGCCGTCCGAGACCTCCCGTCCTTCATCACCGACTCCACCGACCCCTCCGACTTCTTCCACTGCGTCTACGCCACCACCCGCGACCTGTTCGACACCCTCGACAGGGAGACCCCCAAGGCGACGGTGGTGGTCAACACGTGCCAGGAGCTCGAGCCCGGGACGCTCGCTGCCTTGGGAGCGTGGTACAACGTGCTCCCGATCGGGCCGGTGCTGCCCGCCGGCGACGAGGCTGGCCTGTTCAAGCAGGACGACGCCAAGTATGTCGAATGGCTGGACGCCAAGCCGGACGATTCCGTGGTGTACGTCTCGTTCGGGAGCCTGGCCAGGATGGCGAAGGAGCAGCTCGACGAGCTGCTCCTGGGCCTCGAGGAGACCGGGAGGCCGTACCTCTGCGTCGTCCGGAAGGACAACAAGGCGGACCTGGCGTCGGAGGCCCAGGCGCCGGAGACGATGGACGCGCGGGTCAAGAACGGCATGGTGGTGGAGTGGTGCGACCAGGTGCGGGTGCTCTCCCACCCGGCGGTGGGCTGCTTCGTCACGCACTGCGGCTGGAACTCGGTGCTCGAGAGCGTGGCGTGCGGCGCGCCCATGGTGTGCGTGCCCCAGATGTCGGACCAGCGTATGAACGCGTGCCTCGTCGAGCGCGAGTGGGGACCGACGGCGTGCTCGCCGCGACGGAGGTGAGGCGATGAGTGGAGGAGGTGATGCGGGGGGACGCGCGGTGCGCGGCGGCGGAGTGGAAGCGGGCGGTCGTGGAGGCTCTCGGGAAAGGTGGCACGTCACATCATAATCTGATAGCGTTCGTAGAAGGCGTCCGTAGTGTCATGTGCACGGATGGCACCTGAATTTATTTATAAGCCTTAATCCCCAGTTGGTTAAATTGGCTCGTGTATGAATTCACATCCCCGTAATCGCAGCAGATCGCCCGCGGAGAAAATTCATTGCACGTATACAACACGCAGGTCGATGCTCGTTGCAATGCAAAACACATTTATAAAAAGAATGCAACATTTGTCACAGAAAACCCATAGTCATCGCACAATATCGAAGCGTGTTTGTAAAACAAAGAAAAGACTAACGACATGTCCTTCTAGACTTCTACTGCTATAATTTGCAAACCTAAAAGTCCTTCGTGTCGCTCTCGGGGGTGGCTCGTGCAAAACCTACCGCCGCCGGCCCCAAGCCCACCCTCCTCGACATCCTCCCCCGCGCCGTCGTGGAAAGATGCCGGCGGTCTAAGCCCGTGCGGCGGACAGTGGCGTGATGACCCATAAGTATGCGGGATCGCAACAGTTTTCGAGGAAAGTAAAACCTAAATTTATTGATTCGACACAAGAGGAGCCAAAAAATATTTATAAGCCTTAGCAACTGATTTATCAGATCAGCCACACCTGAAAAGTAACTCACTGGGTGCAATTTATCAGTAGCAACAGTAGTATAACAGCAGCAATAATAAAGTAGCAGCAGTAATAATATGAAAATAGCAATAGTAATTCTAATGACAACAGGATTAAAGCACCGTAGGCATATGGATGTAAATACGGACGCTGCGGACAATATGCATATAAGCAAATAAACGGTATCGAGGTGCTAATAAACATAGACATGTATTCCGTAGGTAGTCGTACGTGCTCGCAATGAGAACTTGCACGACATCTTTTATCCAACCATCTCGTGTCAGCGGGGCCTTTATGAGGAACCGAAAGATAATTAAGGTACTCATTTTATAACGTCCCGGAGCAAAGCATTAACATTAAATGAATACATGTAATCCTCAAGTCAAAACCATCCCTCCGGTTATCCTAGAAGTTGTCACTTTGGGGTCTCGGGTTACGGACAATAACAGGTGCAAACAACTTGCAGATATGATCCAAAACAACATTTATCATAATATGTTCAGATCTAAAAACATGGCACTCGGGCCCTAACTGTCAAGCATTAAGCACACCAAGTTGCAACAACGATAGATAAGCCCTCTCATAAATACTAGGCATCATGCACTAACAATCCGGCATCTTATTACATGAACAATTTCATCCAATCTCTAACATCCCCTCAGCCTACAGCGGGGAATTACTCACACATGGATGCGGGAAACATGGATGGTCGATGGAGAGGCGGTGGTGATGGCGATGGCGACGATCTACCCTTCAATCCCCGTCCCGACAGGGTGCCGGAACAGGAACTTCTGGTCCCCGAATTAGGTTTCGTGGTAGCGGCGGCGCTCTGTATCTCTTCTGGAAAACGATCGGGGGTTCTGGCGTTTTTAGGTCGAAGGGCGTAAATAGGCGAAAGGGGCGTCGCCAGCTGAGCCACCACCTGGCCAGGTGGGACTGATGGCGTAGTTGACTAGAGACCACACGTTCGTTGGGAGACCCCAAGAGGAAGGTATGATGTAGTTCAACATCAAGTTTTTCCTCAGTAAGAAACCAAGGTTATCTATCTAGGTGGAATCAGAAGTGCTCAGAAGGTTGTCAGCAGCTCGCGCGGCGCAACACAAGTGCTGACGTGGAACCTGCACACAACACAATCAAACTACTTTGTCCCAACGAAACAGTAAGGTTGTCAAGCTTCCCGGCTTGCTAAAAACAAGGATTAAACGTATGGTGTGGAAAATAAATGTAAATGCAAAAAGTGGACAGCGAGCAAATGATGATGAGAACGTGGTGTAAACGGTGTTTGTTTCAGTGTAAAAGAATGGATCGGGTTCCACAGTTCACTAGTGGTGTCTCTCCATAAAAGATAACTAACATGCTGGGTAAACAAATCATAGCCGAGCAATTGACAAATAATGAGCGCATGACAATGCATATATATGACAAGATGATTACTATGTGATTTAATTGGGCATTACATCAAGATACATAGACCGTTATTCTAACAGCATCAATGACTAATAATCCACCGTCAGGTTGACATCTGTGTTCCCCATTGATATTAAGTTGCAAGCAACAGATAATTGTAATAAGCAAAGTGTGTAATGTAAATAACGCAAATGAGCGTAGACATAGCTGAAAGAACAAACGATGTCGCCTAGAGGAGGGGGGGTGAATAGGCGATTAAAACTTTTCCGGTTTAAGGCTTGATAATTACGGAATAAAACTAGGTGTTTAAATTAACAAGCCAACAACCTAATATACTAGGTTCACCTATGTGCACCAACAACTTATGCTAAGCAATATAACAACAAAATGATAGCAATATATATGACATCAAGCACAAAGGCTATCACAATGTAAATTGCATTGCAGTGACACGTTTTACATTTCACGTTTACTAACATGTAGTACAAACGGCGAGTGCATGCATTTACGTCGGCCAAACTAGGGACGGGACGGGATGGGAAGAGCTAGCTATTTCCCGTATTAACGCGGGTGCCTGTGCGCAGCGCCAAGCCTTCCCGTCTTCCCAAGCTGCGGCAGCGCTTCGGATACGCAACGCCATTAAGCTCCGACGCGATGCGACGCATCTCACCCACCCGTGGGTTCACGCCCAGCGCCACCGCTTCCATCTATGTTTGCCACAACGACGTGTGGCATCATTAACACTGGCGCCTGCGTAGCGCCCAGCTTTCTCGTCTTCCCACGCGACGGCAGCCGGCGGAGACGCCACGCCATGCATTAAACTCCAAAGTCACGCGTCTCTCCCTCCCGCAGTTCCCGCCCAACGCCACCGCTTCCCGTCTCCGTTCCCCGCTCGACCGGCCGGCTATAAAAGCAGACCCACATCACGTGCTCGCCGTAGACCCACACACCTGCTCGCCCTAGCCCATACCACCCGTCGTGAACACGTCGTAGGATGCTACTCCTCACAGCGCAGTCGTCACCACCGAGCATCCATGGAAGAAGAACGGAGACGTCGGTGTTCAGCGCCGCCGCGAAGATCCGGAGGCGGGGATGGAGGCGGGTGTCGCCGTCGCGCCATCGGCCGCCCATGGACGCCCCGGTGTTCGGCGCCGCCGCGACGATCCGGAGGCGGGGATGGAGGCGGGTGTCGCCATCGCGCCATCGTCCGCCCCGTGTCACCGCGTACCACCGCGGCGTTCGAGGAGATCGACGCGATGTACGAGGACGCCAGGCTGTACAACACCATGTTCTCCAGCAATGACGACGTCGTGCCATTCTGGGAGGACGACATCAACAAGCAAGAGGAGGTAAATCCCTTGATCAAAAACTGGATTGAGTAGTAGTTTGAGTGAACTTGCTTGGGTTAGCTACTCTCTGGTTGGTAGTAGTTCGAATGTAGATTTATTTAGTAGTTTTGAGTGAACTTGCTTGGCTTAGTCTCTGGTAGCTATGGTTTGTAGTAGTACAGAACAACTAGATTAAGTTAGTATTATGTGTGAACCTGCTTGGCCGGGTTAGTAGAATACATACCAAATATTGCACCATTCTATCAAAAAAATATAAAATATAGCTCAATATCTAGATTTTTTATGTGCTCTACATGTATTTTCGCCTTTTTGTTTTGATCAAATGCACTGCGATGCTACTGCAAATTTCTCTTTGACTAAATACATGATAATATATCAAAGATTTTATACATTATTTAATGCTATTTACAGTGTGGTGTTGATTTTAAAAAAAAATCTAATTTGTAGGAATCTGATGATGGGGTGGGTAGCGATGAGGAGTCCATGAATGCCAAGAGCAGGCATGTTCTTAGGCGATTGCGGGCGGGGCAGCATGCTTACTGTAGACGTGACAAGTGGATCTGCCCGTCTGCAACAAGATGGTTGCTCCTGACCGCTTCACTGTCCAGCAGCATGCAAGAGGCAGCGCTAAGTCGCACAAGAAAGGAGCCCTTTTTATGGCGAGGCACGCTGCATTCAGCTATTTTCTGCAGCACGACCTGCCTTGAGTTGGTGTCTCCTGTTCACCTGTTTAGATGATGCCGGGTGTCTGTGGGGAACCGGCCCCCTGCTACCTTGTTTTATATGCTGCCTGGTGTCTGTGGGGAACCGGCCCCTGCTACTATTTGTGGAACTATGTTGAACCTACCGTTTGTTTTACTATTTATGGAACTATGTGAATGTTGTGCTGAATGTTGTGGAACTATGTTGCCTGCATGATCTAGTTCATAGAAGTTTTACTTTTAAACTGTTCGACAGAATTACCACAAATTTACAAGTTTGGTAACTGAACAAAATACAACTTAAAAACAACAATGCCTAGTAGGACTAGTCATTGAACTCTTCTTTCACCTCTTGTTTCATCTCTTGTTTCACCTCGACGGCATCTTCAGTGGACTCCTCGACCTCTTCTTCATCCAACTCCTCATCCTCGACCTTGTTGGCGACCTTTTCAAATATGAGCTTGATGTACTCCTGATTGACATGTACCTTGATGACAAGGAGATCACCACGGCTAAAATGCGCGAGTTCGCAAAATAAATCCCAGTTCTCTTCAAACTCGAGGTACTCGGTTGCCACTTCTCCTTGAACTTTAACATATGTTCCCCAAATCTCAATATCATCTCTTGCGCGGAGACGAGAATTCCCTGTCCATGGCAGGTTATACCCATCTACTACCTCAATCTTGAGATTCTGACAAAAAAAACATCATATAAGAAATGTGTAAATGATGTGATTTTTTTATACAACTGATGAATAAAATGATACGTACCAGAGCATCCTCATCTACATCATCCTCTATCCTGCACACGTAGAACTGAGGGATCTCAAAGAACTTGTCAGCATCCAATTCCCTTATCACCTTCTTGTATAAAGCGAAACAAATTGAATTCATGTCTGAAGCACTGACATCTACTGGGTAGTGAAGTATGGTTTTCTCCAGGGACGGCTTGCAGATATCTATAATCTGTTGACACTCTGATCAAAGAGACGAAGGAATTAAGCTTGCAAATAATAAACTACTCAATGTGTAATTAAGAAAAACAACAGTAACTAATAAACCAGAGTTGTGAACCCAAGGTTTGATAGCATTGTTTGCGTCAGTCACTTCAAGAGAAAACAGATGATCCTTTTCATTATATGTGAATGTGACAACATCATCTTCTTCGATGGCATAGGCTTCACAGTATGATGTCCAGTGCGGTCCAGCAATAAAAGTCCTATAATAGGACCATGGCCACATCAAATACACCGTTTCCACGTAGAAGTGATATGTATCTTCATGTCCACACTTAGGAACAATCCAGTTCTTATGAGGGCCAACAGCCATGCTCTCTAGACGATTTTTGAAACCACATGACATAACCTACATTCAATACAAATATAAGCGAACACAATAATAACGTAAAACACATAATGGCATTCACTCGATTTGAAATGCAGTACTTACAATTTGTTGTAGACCAAGGAAGTTGTTCATAATGGTTCTAAAACTTTTGGAACGGCGGGTGATTCTACCACATAATGGCGGTTTGTAAGTGCAAATAATACACTCTTCATCCATTTCCTGTATTTAAGAGCAACAACAAAAGAAATTTAGAAATTGGGGTTTTTCCCCATTTCGAAGAAAAACATACGCAGTCATATGGAAAGTCAATTTAACCAAAATATAATCCACCGTTCGGGAGCTCTAACACCAAAATGACACACGTATAGAAGATAGCACTTACCTTTCAAATGGGGTAGATGGATTGCGGCAGAATCGACGATGACCAAAAAACCCCAATTTCAGTCGTCCCGGCAACATAGAAGGTGGCCGAAGAATAACCGCGCCGGCAAGCTGCGAAGGCCTCCTCTGCTTGTCCTCCCTTCTCGACGCCGACGGTGATGGAACTCCTCTGCGCCCTGAATCTCCCTCCTCTACGACTTGAATCCGCCTCCTCTGTGCGAATCCGCCTCCTTTTGCTCTGTTCTTGGGTTCTCTTAGGGTTTTCTTGGGGTTTCTCTCGACATACTAGGGGAGAAAGACCACGTGGAGGCGGTATTCCTTGATTAAACAGGTGCACCGCATTTAAAGTGGGCCCAAAAAACCAAGGTGAATTTCTAACCATATTAGTACACTAAAAAGGAAGATACCCCCTGGTTTTACATTTTTTTTATGTTTTCTTGATTTATGGGAATTTTTTCAAAATAGGGCCAACCATTCATAGCTTACAGTGAATTTTACTACTTTTTTCATTGCAAATGTGTACAATAATTATATAATATGTAATTATGATTTTTACATAATTTTCGGGCCAAACTATAACACACTTGTAGTTCAAATTTCTTTATCTGTCGATAAATGCTACTAAACTCATTTAATGAGTGGAATATAGTTAAAAAGCCCAAAAAATCAATAGTCAATTTATGGACTTTAGAGGTCGATACTCCCCCTTTCGGCTATCTTTCTGGTCTCCCATCTTCCTATGCCCTACCCTAATGTAACCAAGCAAAAAAGTCCACATGTCTACCCTCTTTCGACGCCGGTCGAAGGGGTAGACGGTGAAGTTTGACTATTTCCCATCGGGGTCAGGTTTTCAGCGAAACGGGGCTCCGAAGCGTCGGAATCCCACCAAAACCAAGGTGGCCACACTTCATCGGTACAAAATTGTGGTGGGAGGTTTAGATGGCCAAGATCCTACTGTGGCGTGTGGCCGGCTTCAACTGGGATCAGTTACTCGATCAATAGTCAAGTTTTTGGACTTTAGAGGTCGAAACTCCCCCTTTCGGGCGAATCCATGGGAATCTTGTGACCACAAGGGCTAGCTTTCTGGTCTCCCATCTTCCTATGCCCTACCATAATGTAAACAAGCGAAAAAATCCACATGTCTACCCTCTTTCGACGCCGGTCGAAGGGGTAGACGGTGAAGTTTGACTATTTCCCATTGGGGACAGGGTTTTGTCGAAATGGGGCTCCGGAGCGTCGGAGTCCCACCAAAACCAAGGTGGCCACACTTCATAGGTACAAAATTGTGGTGGGAGGTTTAGATGGCCAAGATCCTACTGCGGCGTGTGGCCGGCTTCAACCGGATCAGTTACTCGATCAATAGTCAAGTTTTTGAACTTTAGAGGTCGAAACTCCCCCTTTTGGGCGAACCCGTGGGAATCTTGTGACCACAAGGGCTAGCTGTATACTCTCCCATCTTCCTATGCCCTACCCTAACGTAACCAAGCAAAAAGTCCACTTGTCTACCCTCTTTCGACGTCGGTCGAAGGGGTAGACGGTGAAGTTTGACTATTTCCCATCGGGGTCAGGGTTTCGGCGAAACGGGGCTCCGGAGCATCGGAGTCCCACCAAAACCAAGGTGGCCACACTTCATCGGTACAAAATTGTGGTGGGAGGTTTAGATGGTCAAGATCCTACTGCGGCGTGTGGCCGGCTTCAACTGGGATCAGTTACTCGATCAATAGTCAAGTTTTTGGACTTTAGAGGTCGAAACTCCCCCTTTCGGGCGAATCCGTGGGAATCTTGTGACCACAAGGGCTAGCTTTCTGGTCTCCCATCTTCCTATGCTCTACCATAATGTAAACAAGCGAAAAAATCCACATGTCTACCCTCTTTCGACGCCGGTCAAAGGGGTAGACGGTGAAGTTTGACTATTTCCCATCGGGGACCACTATACCACAACACTACATCCCCAACAGCCAAGTTGGTCGGGAAAACAGCTTTCACCGACAAAAAGTCGATTGGGAAAGAGTATTGCCGACCGACCTTGTCTGTCACTGAAAGTCCAGTCGGGAAAACCCTTTGCCGACCGACATTCTTTTACCGACCGACTGTATGACGGCCCTAACAACACTTTCCCGACCGACTGTATTTGCCCACAATATTTATCCATCATAGCCACAAGTCCAAATTCATATTTACATTCAAATTATCAACATGCGTATCATCGAAAATATCCAAAGGTTATTAAACCGCAACAAAAAAATGCTCCATTACTAACACAGAAATATTGTTTATTTGTTCTCATCATAATTACAGCATACATCAGATTTACCAAATGATAGGTAAAAGATGCATGTCCAATGAGACAGAAATTACATGAAACATCCCATTAATGCAAACAACGAACTTGGTGGAGGGCATGCTGGCACACAAATTTCACATGATAATTCATTTTTTGAAGAGGAAACCTGCACACATAAAATACAAACAGATGAGATTGAAAGGACAACTTAGACTACATCAACTTGCAAGGTAAGATATGTAGGCAGCGCTAAAATTTGGTGATTGAAGATGTGTTTCTAGGGCTGTAGGATATCTACTGACTTTCATAAAATGGTCCACTTATCATATGTACAATGTATGTGTACACATGAACCAATGAAAAAGATAAATTTGTTGTCAGTTTCTTGTCTCTTCACAGCCACATATTTCATGTTTTCTCCCAAGGTTAAGTATCAGTAGTACTACAATTCAAGCAGTGTTTTCCTAGATACCAACCCCAAAACATAGACAAAAGAGGCAAGAAATGGACAACCCTATTTGCATATTTAAGTAGTAGTGCGACTCACCAACTAGTGGGCGAGGCAGTTACAAGCAGGGAGGAGAGATCGTTGCGTCACGACACGAAGCTTGTGAGTCGACTGGAGCAAGAATCCTAATGACCAAACAATTAGATAACTTCAAATTAGGCGCCAATTATTATTTTTAAATCAAAGCCAAGCAATAATATTCTAATGAGCAACGACCATACAAAAGTACCACTATTTAGCTCTGTAGATTGAAAACAAAACTAACTGCTATCAAAACTAACTGCTAATCCACTTATCACCAGAACTACTAGCAATATAATCCATATAACTTGCGTCATTGCAATATCATTTTTAATTCAAACTTGTGCTGGTACAGAAGTTGAAAACACTATTTTACCACTTCAGCTAAGAACAAGTTGGACATTCTCCAATAGGTTTTAGTTTACTGTTTGATCAGTATGTATGCAAATTAACATAAGTAATTTTTTGTACAAAGAGCACAAACAATCTTTGGAGTCCACTAATTTTCTTTAGAACAACAAAATAGTATAGTAGAGTGCATGTGAAACTTCATGTTTATGTATGGTGGCAAGAAGTTGTGGAACTTTGATAACATATATTACATTATTACAAATAGTTAAAGCTATCTTTGTTTTAATGTTGCTTGGCCAAGTGGCTATAACCCTAAGAATCTATGCTACAATAAGATATATAAATCTGAAAGTAAAATACTAACTAAATTGTTAGGATCAAGGCTGCCTATATCATACTATTTGAAATAATAATTAAAGCCAATATTTACAGCTAGATGAGAATCCTTGAATCCAAAAAACGCTAATGTATCCAAGAACAGAACTTTAGGTACTGCAGATGTACAAAGAGCAAAAGTAAACCTTATAGTGCACAATGTGCTTGATTTGCATTTGCTGCCACTCCTAGGAACTGAACTGAACTCAGCCAACCGCACATTTCTTGGAACACACAATATCTGTGAGCTACTGATCTGCAAAGTAATAAATGGAACACACATAACCCATTGGGAGTTGTTTATTCGTTCACCGATTAATAGAAAAATAAGAAGTACAAACTGAAAGGAGATGAACATATCAGCGTCCAACCATGAAAGTGTCTTTGCTGCATCTTTGAACAGGGGGAAATACATATTTGTTCTAATGAAATTCCCTAAGCCGCTTCCTCAAAAAAAAAACTTCCCTAAGCTAAGGTCCAGTGGGTGTGTGCGTGCCTGTATAGATACACCCGCTTCCTCAACACCATTTTGCATGTTAATAGTGGAGGAAAATTAGAATCTGTGCAAGCTACTTGAAGGTTCTGTATTTAATGAATCTGGATCATAGACCTAAAAACAACAGATTGAAATAGAATAAACTTAAGTTTAACCTTTCCTAGAATAAACTTGTCTGCTAGTCATACAAAATTCTCAAGTAATCAGCACCCATATTAGCACATAAACATGTAAAAGTTTCCATGTTATAGAGATAAAGCTCATACGCATTCTTGAATACTACAAGTTCATATCGCCACCCTTTTTCAGTTTCGTACAGTTCTAATCAAGAAAAAAAAAACGAGGGCTAGAGGTGAGGCTAAAGACCAGAGTATTACCTTGGTGGACTAGCAGTACATGCAAGGGAATTTTGCTTGAGGTCGATGCGTCACAGAAGAGGAACGAGCAGATCTGGATCTGGTCGAAATCTGCAACCTCTCGGGCACAGACGTGAGATGGGGCCAGGCGGCCAGCCACGCGCCACCCTTGTGGCTCACCTTTCTCTCCCTCACACCATCATGTACATGTTTCTCCCCTCCACCATGAGCGCTCACTATCTCCATGTACATCACTGGACAGACTTCCATGACCGCGTCGCGGAACCACCGCATCTGGGTGTTTTTTGGTCGCTTTGTGAAAGGATTGGAGGCGATGTAGGTGTAGAGAGGAGCCAATTGAAGGATGCAGTAGCATCGTGCAGTGGGAGGATAGAGGAGACCGGCGGCGGGGGGCTATGGTGAGGAAACAATGGTACGAATCAAGCGGATGGAGGATAGAGGAGAGCGGCGGCGGCGACTGATGGGGAGGAAATGATGCTAGGGTTGGGGGCATCTGCCTCTGTACTCCGCCCGTGGTTGTTATGGGCCAAAATTTTCGTAAAGCCTGCGAGGGAAGAGTGGGCGGCAGCCGAAAATTTTGGCGCTAAGAATTTTCGGGAGCGCGGGCGGCCCAGCTACCGACCGACATTTGGTCGTGCTTATTTACCGACCGACGGTTTGATGGCTACGACCGACGGTTTGACACCAATTATGCTCCTATTACCGACCGACGGTCGGTTGTTGTACCTATGTATTGCCGACCAACAGTCTGATGGAAACTTTCCCGACCAACAGTATGTCAGCATATAGCATCTTTCCCGACCGACGTCAGTAGGGAATGTGGTGTTGTGGTGTAGTGGACAGGGTTTCGTCGAAATGGGGCTCCGGAGCGTCGGAGTCCCACCAAAACCAAGGTGGCCACACTTCATAGGTACAAAATTGTGGTGGGAGGCTTAGATGGCCAAGATCCTACTGCGGCGTGTGGCCGGCTTCAACCGGATCAGTTACTCGATCAATAGTCAAGTTTTTGAACTTTAGAGTTCGAAACTCCCCCTTTTGGGCGAACCCGTGGGAATCATGTGACCACAAGGGCTAGCTCTATAGTCTCCCATCTTCCTATGCCCTACCCTAACATAGCCAAGCAAAAAGTCCACTTGTCTACCCTCTTTCGACGCCGGTCGAAGGGGTAGACGGTGAAGTTTGACTATTTCCCATCGGGGTCAGGGTTTCGGCGAAACGGGGCTCCGGAGCATCGGAGTCCCACCAAAACCAAGGTGGCCATACTTCATATGTACAAAATTGTGGTGTGAGGCTTAGATGTCCAAGATCCAACTGCGGCGTGTGGCCGGCTTCAATCGGGATCAGTTACTCGATGAATAGTCAAGTTTTTGGACTTTAGAGGTCGAAACTCCCCCTTTCGGGCGAACCTGTGGGAATCTTTGTGACCACAAAGGCTAGCTTTATGGTCTCCCATCTTTTTATGCCCTACCCTAAGCTAAACAAGCAAAAAAAATCCACATGTCTACCCTCTTTCGACGTCGGTCGAAGGGGTAGACGGTGAAGTTTGACTATTTCCCATCGGGGTCAGGGTTTCGGCGAAACGGGGCTCCGGAGTGTTGGAGTCCCACCAAAACCAAGGTGGCCACACTTCATAGGTACAAAATTGTGGTGGGAGGTTTAGATGGCCAAGATCCTACTGCGGCGTGTGGCGGGCTTCAACCGGGATCAGTTACTCGAATAATAGTCAAGTTTTTGGACTTTAGAGGTCGAAACTCCCCCTTTCGGGCGAACCCGTGGGAATCTTGTGACCACAAGGGCTAGCTTTCTGGTCTCCCATCTTATTATTCCCTACTCTAACGTAACCAAGCAAAAAAGTCCACATGTCTACCGTCTTTCGACGCCGGTCGAAGGGGTAGACGGTGAAGTTTGACTATTTCCCATCGGGGACAGGGTTTAGGTGAAACGGGGCTCTGGAGCGTCGGAGTCCCACAGAAACCAAGGTGGCCACACTTCATAGGTACAAAATTGTGGTGAGAGGTTTAGATGGCCAAGATCCTACTGCGGCGTGTGGCCGGCTTCAACCGGGATCAGTTACTCGATCAATAGTCAAGTTTTTGGACTTTAGAGGTCGAAACTCCCCCTTTCGGGCGAACCCATATCATTTTATGGATTTATTGGACTAACATATTAATAGTTTCAAAAGTGCACAATGTTCTTGTTTTACACTTTGATGTGTAGAAAAATTGACAAGAACGCAAAAGGAGCCCAAAGGTGGAACCCTGAATCTGTCTCCACGAGATACTTTTCAAAGATGTCCCCTAACTGACCCAAATACGACGTCAAATCAAAAAAGCTTGGTCACAAAAGTTTCTGGAAATTTTTCGCTGATCGACGTGGACCTGGACTTTTTCCAAAATGGGCGCCATAGCGCCCAGACGGGGCCCAGGCGTGGCCCACAAGTGACCCGCGGCCAGGGGTCACCTGGCCGCCTCCTCCACCGCCTCGCGTCGCCCCTTCGCCTATAAGGCCCTCCTGACCTAAAAATCACAGGACAAACAATACTTTTTCCAGAAAAAACTCCGAGCACCGCCGCCATCGCCGACAAGTTTCGGGGGTCATATTGTTCCTGTTCCGGCACCCTGTCGGGACGGGGATTGACCCCCGGAGCCATCTCCTTCGACTCCGCCGCCTCCATGATGCTCCGTGAGTAGTTCCCCCATGGACTACGGGTTCTAGCTGTAGCTAGATGGTACTCTCCCTCTCCCATATTGTTCAATACAATAGTATCATGAGCTGCCTTACATGATTGAGATTCATCTGATGTAATCGGTGTTGTGTTTGTTGGGATCCGATGAATTGTGGAATTATGATCAAGTTTGTTCATCACTTATATCTATGTTTTATTTAAGATCTTGCATGCTCTCCGATCCTTGTGGCTGCATTAATCACATAATTACTTATGTATCTCCAAGAGTGAGTATTTATGTGTAGTGACCTTGCCTTTTAAAATAGACAAGATACCTGTGTATAGTGCTAGTCCCTGGATCGACTCGCTAGCACACACAGTACAGGATGAAATACCATAACAGTGCATCATTTTATTACACGCATGATCCAGAATTCAAAGTAGTTTTGATTACAAAGTGCATAGCTCGAAGCTAGCTTTATTTAGAGTAAACAGCGGAAATAAACATTAAGCATGGAGTCTCCATCATCTTCATGCTGCCATAGGCGAACATGTCGGTTGTATACTCGAATCCCTATCACGCACCTTACTCATCGTCCGAACAATCTGGAACAGTAAAAGCGTTGCAGCCAAAAATTGGTCAGAACCATTGGAATGGATCTGGCAAGTGACACTTGTGGACTCATAATGGCAAACTCTAAGACCTATATGCTTATTTGGCTGGTGGATCTCAAGGCTCTTTGCATAAAGCCAATTTTATCCTAGCTTTCGCAATATTTTCTTTTCCAACTAGTCGAGACAATTCCTGGTATACATTCCAGTGCCAAATGAGGCAATTCCTGGAATATATCCAGTGTCCCATTTCTACCCTTGTTCACCCATCAAAATTTTATTTAAGAAATTGGAATGTTGAGATTCTCCATCGACATCCTTGTCCAGCTGCTCAAAATTGTCCGTAACCGGGGACACGGCTATGATCATAGTTTTACTACTCTCGAGAGTTTGTGGCACTTTCCCCACTAGACTCAACTAACCCAAACTTCCTAATCACTCAATTAGTGAGAAGGAAAGGAGAGAGTCGAGACGAGATCTTTCAGAAGAGCTTTCCCGTACACCTGTCCGAACAATACCCACCTACAACCCCTACATCTGCTTGTTCGTCCGATCGGGTCCACTCAACTTAGTCAATCAAGACAGAGCCCATATGACTAGTGGCTGCACTGGAAGCAAACAAAAGCATGGAGTGACATCGAATCTCTTTGTTCCTGGGTGGCCGTTCCCAAGTGAACATCTCAAGTATAACCATGGAAATGGCCTCGAGAAGACACTCAACTCTGTCCGCCAAGCAATACCAATTGCCACCCAGGTGATTCATTAACTTAGTAGAGTTTTTATCCTTTGAAAGGACATTGTCCGATAATCCTGTTTTGACGTTTGATTACAACACTTGGAAGTATTTAACAAACTCTCTAGTATCAACAGGAAATATGGAAAAAGGAAGAAATGCCGTATTGTCGGAAATGCAACAGGAAAGAAAGGGTGTTCAGCAGGCTGGCCGGCCCCCAGACCGGCCTAGGCCGGGCTCCAGGCCGGAGCAATCTGGTGGGTGTTCGGCCCCCAAACCGGCCTAGGCCGGAGTCCTGGCCGGGCTCGTCTGGTGGGGGTCCGGCCCCCCAGACCGGCCTTGGCCGGTCTCCAGACCGGCGTCGTCTGGTGGGGGTCCGGCCCCCAGACCGGCCTTGGCCGGTCTCTAGGCCGGCGGCGTCTGGTGGGGGTCCGGCCCCCAGACCGGCCTTGGCCGGGCTCCAGGCCGGCAGCATCTGGTGGGAGGCCGGCCCCCCAGGCCGGCCTTGGCCGGGCTCTAGGCCGGGGGCCTCTGGTGGGTGGCCGGCCTCCAGGCTGGCCCAGGCCGGGCTCCAGGCCGGCGGCCCAGCTTGTTCCAGTTTGATGATTGTTGGCCGGCCCCCTGGCCGGCCTGGGCCGACCTCCAGACCGGGCACCCCCTTATGACCAACGGCTAGATTTCGGGAGGGGGTACTTATACCCCTCCATCTACCTCGGGACAACTACCACGACCAAAAGAAGAACACCGCCATTGTTTGAAAGCTTCAAATCGATAGATCTCCCTCTCTAGCCACTCAATCACTTAGTCCTTTGGAGATTTGAGAGAGGAGACCTAGATCTACACTTCAACCAAACCAATTTGATTTCCCCCTTGATTTGTGAGAGGGGGCTTGCTACTCTTGGTGCTCATTGGAACACTAAGAGGTTGTGGTCCTTCGGAGCTTTGGGAGCTACGAAGACTTTGTCGGGAGCCACCAATTAAGTTGTGGTGCGTGCCCCGGCCTTGGGCATCGAGTCTTGGCGGCTCGGTGCATTTGGTGAAGACCCTCCAACTTGTGGAGTGTGCTTCATCCTTGTAAAGATTCTAGTTGTCAACCTCAACGGCAACATAGTGACAAGTGCCTCGCCACATCGGTGGTAAGTCACAACGGAGATACGGTGTGCCATATCAAGGCTACTCGGTGTTTCACTTTGGTGAACACCGCGCCGCTCCAACGGAGATTAGCTTCCATTGGGAAGTGAACTTCGGGATAAATCTTCGTGTCATCTTGTTGCTTATCTTTGCACTTACCTTTACTTGTTAGCACTAGCTTACTATATCTATATCCTGAGCTAGTGATCTTTGCTCATCATATAAGGTTGTTCACCTAGTTGCATATTCTAGAGAACTTATATTTGAGCAATATTCTTTTAAAACGAAAAGGAAGTAAAATTTGTAGTTAACCTATTCACCCCTCCTATAGTTAACCTCATCGATCCTTTCAATTGGTATCAGAGCCTCGTCTCTTTATTAAAGGCTTCACCGCCTAAAGAGGAGGATGGGGGACCCCACTCCCATGGAATTGCTTCAAAAGCAAGTCGAGTCCATGGGGGAAAGATCCGATAAGAGGTTGGATAGGTTAGAGGAACTAATAATGAAACTTGCCTCTACATCTAGCAATGCAAATGAAAGTCCCTCACTAGATGAAAATGGTAATCCCATATCTCATTCAAAAGAAAGTGACGAACACTCATCTAAAAATGAAAACCCAAATCAATTTGGACATATCTATAACAATGCTCTTAATGTTCAACATCCGCATGTGAACAATCTTGGTAATCCACCTTTAGTAGATAGGGCCCATTTTACTAATTGGAAAGCTTCTATGAAATCTTATGTGTGTAGCTCTTCAATGCAAATATGGAGAATCATTGAGAGGGGATACTATCCTAAGGATATCAACAATTTGACCTCAAGTGAGATCATTGATGAACAACTCAATGCACATGCTATGCACATGCTAGAGAAGGCAATGGTCAATGAAGGTGTTGAGCACATCCGGTCTCTCCCAAACACCAAGGAAGCTTGGGAGTATCTACTTGCTATGTATGATGGCAATGTGAGCATGCAACGCTCAAAGAAAACACTTCTTCAACGGCAAGTTGATCACTTCATCATGAAGTATGGAGAAGTTCCGGAAGATGTATATCGAAGACTCAAGGCTCTTGTTGTGGACATGAAGGATGTTGGATTCAAGGATTGTGATGATGATTGGTTCAAGGGAAAATTTCTTCAAACCTTGATTCCATACAATGAGAACATGGTAATGAATGTTCAAGCAAGAGCGGACTACATGGAACTAACTCCCAATGATGTTTTGGGCACCTCTGTCACCATGAATATGATGAAGAAATCCTCGGAAGATGTTCTAACTCGTGTGAATGGAATGAAGAAAGTATCTCTTGCCTTGAAGGCAACATCCTATGATGAGGAAGAATCAAGTGATGAAGGTGGATCCACCTATGTGCCATCCGAGAAGGAAAAGAGGGTGTTACACAATGAGTGCTTAGCGCTTGCCAACCACAATTGGTGGAAGAAAGGGGATTTTAGATCAAATGCAACGAAGAACAAGGGAAGAGAAGGCTCACGTACAAAGAAAGCAAGAACTTGTTTCAATTGTGGAGATAGTGAGTACTTCGTTGCGGATTGTCCCTACAAGAGTAGAATTGAGAATGGAGGAAAGCTCGTCAAGAAAACCAACTTTGTTCCTAAAAACAAGAACTTCATGAAGAAGGTATCTAAAAGGGCAATGGTGACAAATGAGCAAGAATATATATCCGGAGGTGAAGAAAGTGAAGATGAAGAAGAACAAGTCGGCATGGTGGCAATGGCAATTGGGGTTATTCCTTCTTCTTTGGATCCACTCTTTTCAACCCCGAATGACAAGCAAGGTCCTACCAAACACAAGTGCCTTATGGCCAAGGGTACATCTCCAAAGGTAACCCACTCACGAAAACCCTCAATTTCCTCTACTCCATCATTGTTAAATTGTGTTGAGGAACTTGATGATGAGAATGCTAATAATCTTTCAAAAGTCATGAGATCACTTGAAAGTGAAAATAAAATTGCATTTGATGCCTTCATGACTCAACTTGGTAATGCATATGGTCTCATAGAAGAACATGAAGAAAGAATATGTGAACTTGAGGGTTTCGCTCGTGATGATGCTAATAGGATAGCGGAGCTTGAGGAAGCCCTAGATAATGCACTATGTCTTAAAGATTCTATTGAGGAAATCTTCACTTTAGATCTATCTAAAATGATGGGTGACCGTAATCGTGCACTATGTAAGCTTAAGGAATTCATGGATGAAAATGACAACATTATGAATGGTCACAATGAACTACTTAAGGATTTTGAGCATCTTGAGAAAGCTCACATGGCACTCTCAAGAGAGCTCAAGGTTCTTAAGGAGTCACATGAGAACTCTCAAAATAAGGATGTAAATGAAAATGCTTGTGCCACTAACCCCTTGTGTGTCAAGGCATCTCTCATATTGGAGAACAATAGGTTGAAGGCTCAACTTGAGAAAGGACTTGTGTCTTGCATCCAAGGAGAAAAGAACCTCAATAATCTTTTGAGAAATCAAAGGAGAGTTGTGGGTATGGAAGGACTTGGATTTGGAGTCACATCCAAGAGGACCAATGAGAAGAGAAAACCAACTCCCTCCACTAATGCTATTGTTTTTGTGAAGGAGGGGGAGTTGGCTAATGATGAAGATGAATTTGATATCCTTGCTAAGAGCATTGCTCCTAAGAACACATCTCCTCACAACAATTTTGCGGGAAAGTATAACCCATCATATGTGCTTTTGAAATCTAATGATGGACATGTTTATGCAAAATATGTTGGAACTTCATATGGTAGTGATTATCATGCTTCTATTTGGGTTCCCAAGACCCTTGTGACTAACAAGAAAGGACCCATCAAAACATGGGTACCTAAATCGAGGAATTAACTCTTTGTAGGTATGTGCTTCCGGAGGATCATCATCGCTTATTGATAGCGGTTGCTCCGCACATATGACCGGAAGCAAAGAAGTGTTAAGTGACTTAATGCATCAACTTCTCAAGGTATCTCATGTCACGATTGGTGATGGCTCGGAACTCAAGGTATTGGGGCACGGCAAGGTGGTCATTTCTCCAGACACGTCCATTGAGAAAGTCCTCCTTGTTGAGTCCCTTGGTTATAATTTACTTTCCGTTTTGCAACTTTGCGAGTGCAACTTTACTGTTGTCTTTGGACGGTATCATGTGCTCATTCTTCACACAATTTCTCTTAAAGTAGCCTTTGTTGGATTTGTGGAAAATCGTATGTATGTAGTGGATTTCTCGAAAGAAACTACACATATTGCCACAAGTCTAATGGCTAAATCCGACGTGGGTTGGCTTTGGCATCGCCGGTTGGGCCACGTCGGTATGAGAAACTTGCAAACATTTGTGAAGGGTGAGCATGTGGAAGGACTAACAAAAGTGAATTTTTCCAAAGACCGTCCTTGCAGCTCCTGTGTTGCCGGAAAGATGCATGAGAAGAACCATCCCAAAGTAACAACAATCAACACAACGAGGCCCTTCCAACTCATTCATATGGATTTGTTTGGACCTCCTACTTATAAAAGCCTTGGTGGCAAGAAATATTGCTTGGTAATTGTTGATGATTATACAAGATACACTTGGACTTTCTATATCAAGAAGAAGAGTGAAACTCAAAGGGAATTCATTGATTGGGCTACCCAAGTACAACGCCAATATGACACAACCATCTTGGCCATAAGAAGTGACAATGGAACCGAGTTTAAGAATTACACCATGGATGAATTCTTGAGTGATGAGGGCATTAAACACCAATATTCCGCTGCGTATACCCCTCAACAAAATGGTGTTGCGGAAAGAAAGAACCGTACACTTATTGATATGGCAAGAACTATGATGGCCGAATTCAAGTCTCCATACAATTTTTGGGCCGAAGCCATCAACACTGCTTGTCATCTAACCAACCGGCTCTATCTCCGCCCATTCACTAAAAAGACTCCGTATGAACTTCTTGGTGGTAAAAAGCCGAACCTCTCTTATATTAAAGTTTTTGGTTGCAAATGTCAAGTTTACATTAAAGGTTCTAAATTACCTAAGTTTGGGCCTAGAACTTTTGAAGGCATATTTGTTGGTTACGCCAAGGACTCCCACACTTATAGGGTCTTCAACATATCCACCGGGTGTGTTGAAGAATCTATGAATGTGGTATTCCATGAGGATAATGGCTCCCAAGTGGGGCAAGTTGATCTTGATGATGTAGGTTATGAGCCCTCCTCCATCGCCATAGGAAGAATGGGTATAGGTCCCCTTATACCCATTGAGGAACCCCTTGTGGCAACGGAGTTGGACTCAAGCTCGAAGCAAGTGGAGCCTTCTACATCAACCATTGATCAAGCGGCAAACCAAGAACAAGCTCAAGATCTACAAGATGGTACCAACCATCATGATAATGATCAAGATCCACCCAATGATAATGGTGGTCAAGATTTTGGTGATCTCTCACCAAGAACTCCAACCCACTCTCGGATTAATCAAAATCTAGATGAAGGAGATGATGAAGATGCACCTCCAAATGAGAGACCCTCAGATGCTCTTGCTCGTCGAGTGGCTAGCAAGGCCGTGGCATTACATCAAAAATCTCTCTATCAAAAGAATATCATTGGTGGTCTTGGTAGGAGTGTGTCCACTCGGAGGCAACTATTACTCTTTTGTGGTGTCCATGCTCATATATCACATTTTGAACCTACCAAGGTGTATGAAGCTCTTGAAGATGAAGATTGGGTTCATGCTATGTACGAAGAGCTCCATAACTTTGAGAGAAACAAAGTATGGTCCCTAGTGGAAAGACCCAAGAACCATAATGTGATTGGAACCAAATGGGTGTTCAAGAACAAGCAAGATAATCATGGACAAGTGATTCGCAACAAAGCTCGTTTGGTTGCCCAAGGCTACTCTCAAGTCGAAGGACTTGACTACGGTGAAACTTTCGCTCCCGTAGCTAGACTTGAATCCATTCGTATATTGCTTGCATTTGCTTCTAGCTATAAATTCACTTTATATCAAATGGATGTTAAAAGTGCATTTCTAAATGGTCCACTTAATGAGATGGTATATGTTAAACAACCTCCGGGGTTCGAAGATCCCAAGTGTCCTAATCATGTCTACTTACTCCATAAGGCTTTGTATGGCCTCAAACAAGCCCCACGTGCTTGGTATGATCACTTAAAGGAGTTCCTAGTAGACCGTGGTTTTGCACTTGGGGTAATCGATCCCACACTCTTCACCAAGAGTGTAAATGGAGAATTCTTTGTATGCCAAGTATATGTTGATGATATTATATTTGGTTCTACTAATGTCTCTTTTGTAGAACAATTTGCTAAGCTAATGACAAGTGAATTTGAGATGTCTATGATGGGTGAATTAAAGTTCTTCCTTGGTTTTGAAATTGAGCAATATGACGAAGGAACCTTTATTTGCCAAACTAAATATACTTATGACATGCTCAAGAAATTTGATATGTCAAATGCAAGCCCGGTGAGATTTCCAATGGCAACAAACGTGAATCTAACACTAGATCACGAAGGTATTCCGGTTGACCAAAAGCTTTATCGTTCTATGATTGGTTCTTTACTTTATCTTTGTGCATCTAGACCGGATATCATGTTTAGTGTGGGTCTGTGTGCAAGATTTCAATCTAACCCCAAAGAAAGCCATATGACTGCTGTCAAAAGAATTCTTAGGTACTTGGTTGATACTCCCAATCATGGTCTTTGGTATCCTTCAAATACAAGCTTTGATCTTGTGGGGTATTCGGATGCGGATTGGAACCGGTGACAAAGTGACGAGGAAATCAACCTCGGGTGCTTGCCAATTTCTTGGTAGGTCACTTGTGTGTTGGTCTTCGAAGAAACAAAATTGCATATCCACCTCCTCCACGGAAGCCGAATATATTGCCGCCGCAAGTTGTTGTTCACAATTATTATGGATGAGACAATGTCTTGAGGATTTCGGAATTAAGAAAAAGACATTGCCTCTTTTATGTGATAATGAAAGTGCTATAAGAATTGCTCACAATCCCGTTCTCCATGGCAAGACAAAGCATATTGAAATACGGTATCATTTTATCCGTGATCATGTGGCCAATGGAGATATCTCTCTTTCATATATCAACACCAAAGATCAACTCGCCGATATATTCACAAAACCACTTGACGAGAAGAGATTCAAGGAATTGAGGGGAGAAATCAATGTGGTGTGTGCAAGCAACTTTGTTTGATTGAGAATCTTGGATACACACCTCTACTAGAGTTTTATTTGAATTCTAGATGTAGGCATGGATTTAGGGGGAGTGTTGTCCTAATCCATTGGACTCTCCCTCCCCCCATTATGCAAATAGCAATGTTTCCATTTGATGTCTCAAGAATATTCATATATGAGCTTAAATGATGAGTATTGGTTATGCACCCTAGATATATCTTCGCGGTGGCATGCCATACACTCATATATGGTGGCCTAGGCCACCGACATTTTCTCAAATACATTCACATTTTTTCATTTGCCATCTTCTTATTTCGAATTTCTATTTTACGTGGGTTTTTACATCATGTTTTGCATCTCCCCCGGATCACACAATGGTTGCTATATGGTATTTCTAATGATACAAAGTGCTCGGAAGTCAAGAAAATCAAAACAAGCAAAGATAGATGAAGACGGAGAAAACTGTGCGTTCCTGGGTTGGACCGGCCTCTGACCCGGCCCAGGCCGGCTCCCAGGCCGGCTCGCTCGGGTCCTAGCCCGGCCTCACGCCCGGCCCCGACCGGCTGCCAGGCCGGCTCGCTTGGGAACTAGCCCGGCCTCCCGCCCGGCCTTGGCCGGTTCCCAGGCCGGCTGGCTCGGGTGTCAAACCGGCCTCACGCCCGGCCCCGGCCGGTTCCCAAGCTGGCGTGCCTGGGAACTTAACTGCACAAGGGGACTTCGATCTAGGGTTATTCCACTTCTTCCCCTTCATGCCTCTCTTCCCCATTGTTGCCCTCTTCACTCAAGCTCCTCCACCTTCTCCTCCGTTTGAACCACAACCCACTCCTTCTCCTCCACAAATTGGGGAGAGAATCACCCGATCTCTCATCCTATCCACATATTTTCCTCGTTTGTGTGCCGATTTGAGGTGGATCTTCTTCCTAGATTGGTTTGTTCTTGAGGTTCCTCTCTCAAGATTTGAGATGGACGATTGGGGTGATGATTGGGAGGAGTTCCCACAGTCAAGCAAGGCCGGAGCCAAGGGGAGCAAGACGTTTGATGGGCTTGATGATATTGTTGATGACTATGATGCTCAATCCTCCATGCCCAAGACCAAGAGACTCAAGAAGGCCGCGGTCAGAAAAGGCAAAGTCCAAGCAAGCTCCCAAGCCAACGGGAAATCCTCCGCCTCCGCCTCTCGTGAACCCTGATGAACCGGTACGTGCTACTTGGGTCAAAGTGCCTACTCTCGAGTTTGAGCAAGATCGCTTGGTCTTCAACCCCTATGCATTTGGCCATAGTACCTGTCCGGATGACCCTAGATTCTACTGCAAGATGCATCAGCAAATATATCATCAATGCATTAATAAGAAAAAGAACAAGCATGTGCCCACCTCTTATTTCAGTCTTGAGCATACTAGAGAGGTATGGCCAGATGTGATGGAGCTTATGGATTACCATCAAATCTCTAAGCTCATGACAGTTAGCACTCCGTATTCCCCTGAGTTACTCAAACAATTCTATGCCACTGTTCATTTCTCCACCGTGCCCAAGAGAACTATGACTTGGATGTGTCACACTACAGTTTGCACAGCTACTCTGGCAGAGTTTGGGGAATTATTTCAGCTTGAGGAACTCCATTTGCACCATGCTATAGTCGTATTCATTGCTCAAAAGTTATGCAGGCTGAGATTGGGCTTCGTCATTGCTATCCACCGGGGATAGGGCTCCGTGGAAAGATTTCCAAGACTTCTTGGATGTATCATTACTGGAGAGTTGTTCATGGCATCCTGAGAAACAATCTCAATTGCAAATATGGAGAAAAGGGTGAAGTTCACCAGCGGATGATCAACCTTCTAAACCAGATTGTTCCTCTCTACATGAGAAAGAAGCAAATTGATATTCTTGACTACATATGGCAAGAGATGCGCTTGGTGGTTCTTAGGAACAAGGTTCCCATTTATGGTCCTTATCTGCAGACTCTTTTCAACACCAAGTTGAGACCTGATGTGATTGCATCATATGATATGTATGTGCCTTCTCTTGTTGCTATACCTGCTCCTCCTCCAGATGCACCTGTCTATGTTCCTCCATATCGTGGTCAGAACGATGAAGATGAGGATGGTGAGGTTCCTAAGAAGCAAAATGTTATAATCAAAGCACTCAAGAAGATGAACTGCTTCTTTGCTGTGCAAAGGAAATCTGACTACAAGGCCTATGCCAAACAAAAGAGCTACAATCGCAATCAGCGTGCCATTATGACTCAGCTCAACCTTCCTGTTGGTCCTTCAAGCTCAGAGGAAGTCTCAGAGGGCACCTATATGGCACAGAATGAGTACACCTTCTGGTTTGGCGATGACGCCTCTTCTCTTGCTCCATATTGGCAAGGGGACCCTGGTCAGTCGAGCTCCGGTCCAGCTGCACATGATGATGAGTATGATGTTGAGGATGAAGAGGAGGATGATGATGAAGAGTGATCATGGCTCTCACTGCTATTTCTCCCTTTTTGGTGTCTTGATGCCAAAGGGGGAGAGATTATTATCCGGGGATTTGCATCACATTTGCGTTTTCATCGTTTGCATGTTTCCTTTCTCATTTGCATGTTTCTTAAGTGAACTCTATTTGTGAACTCTATGTGTTATGTCTCTATTGTAAGGATAATCTTGGACCTCCAATATTTATTGTAAGGATAATCTTGGACCTCGTTATGTTATTGTAAGGATTTCCTCCATCTATTATCTATTCTTGCGAAGTGATATTATTCCAAGGTGAGAAAAGTACTCTTCTCATATGACGACTATGGTGAGAACTATTGTATGCCTTTATTTACTATCTATCACTTGTTCCCATTTTGCTCACATAGTATATATATGTCTATCTATCACTTGAGCAATTTTTTTTGTTGTTGAATACCTTGTTGGCTTGTAAGCTCTAGGGGGAGTTTCACTCAAAATTTAGACATGCTTAAATGAGACTTATTTTGCAAATCCTTGTGTTGTCATCAAACATCAAAAAGGGGGAGATTGAAAGGACATTGTCCGATAATCCTGTTTTGACGTTTGATTACAACACTTGGAAGTATTTAACATACTCTCTAGTATCAACAGGAAATATGCAAAAAGGAAGAAATGTCGTATTATCGGAAATGCAACAGGAAAGAAAGGGTGTTCAGTAGGCTGGCCGGCCCCCACACCGGCCTAGGCCGGGCTCCAGGCCGGAGCAATCTGGTGGGTGTCCGGCCCCCAAACCGGCCTAGGCCGGAGTCCTGGCCGGGCTCGTCTGGTGGGGGTCCGGCCCCCAGACCGGCCTTGGCCGGTCTCCAGGCCGGCGGCGTCTGGTGGGGGTCCGGCCCCCAGACCGGCCTTGGCCGGGCTCCAGGCCGGCGGCATCTGGTGGGAGGCCGGCCCCCCAGGCCGGCCTTGGCCGGGGCCTCTGGTGGGTGGCCGGCCTCCAGGCCGGGCTCCAGGCCAGCGGCCCAGCTTGTTCCAGTTTGATGATTGTTGGCCGGCCCCCTGGCCGGCCTGGGCCGACCTCCAGACCGGGCACCCCCTTATGACCAACGGCTAGATTTCGGGAGGGGGTACTTATACCCCTCCATCTACCTCGGGACAACTACCACGACCAAAAGAAGAACACCGCCATTGTTTGAAAGCTTCAAATCGATAGATCTCCCTCTCTAGCCACTCAATCACTTAGTCCTTTGGAGATTTGAGAGAGGAGACCTAGATCTACACTTCAACCAAACCAATTTGATTTCCCCCTTGATTTGTGAGAGGGGGCTTGCTACTCTTGGTGCTCATTGGAACACTAAGAGGTTGTGGTCCTTCGGAGCTTTGGGAGCTATGAAGACTTTGCCGGGAGCCGCCAATTAAGTTGTGGTGCGTGCCCCGGCCTTGGGCATCGAGTCTTGGCGGCTCGGTGCATTTGGTGAAGACCCTCCAACTTGTGGAGTGTGCTTCATCCTTGTAAAGGTTCTAGTTGTCAACCTCAACGGCAACATAGTGACAAGTGCCTCGCCACATCGGTGGTAAGTCACAACGGAGATACGGTGTGCCATATCAAGGCTACTCGGTGTTTCACTTTGGTGAACACCGCGCCGCTCCAATGGAGATTAGCTTCCATTGGGAAGTGAACTTCGGGATAAATCTTCGTGTCATCTTGTTGCTTATCTTTGCAATTACCTTTACTTGTTAGCACTAGCTTACTATATCTATATCCTGTGCTAGTGATCTTTGCTCATCATATAAGGTTGTTCACCTAGTTGCATATTCTAGAGAACTTATATTTGAGCAATATTCTTTTAAAACGAAAAGGAAGTAAAATTTGTAGTTAACCTATTCACCCCCCCTCTAGTTAACCTCATCGATCCTTTCATCCTTTCATACTACAATAAAATATTTTGCATTGCATTTCTAACATCTACCAAGTTAATGGGTACCTAGACCAACAGGAATATAGGGGTGGTATACTAAACAGGTCTGCATAGCATAATAGTAATACTCCTATCATGCATACTACTGAAATAGCTCAGTGCAAATAATAAAATAGTAGGACTTTTATGCTGGAGTATCACTTGCCTTGGCAACCAGTTGAGTAGGAGCAACAAGCACAAGAGTAATCGGGACCCTCCGAATAATCTAACAAATATCACAAATCACAAATAAGCAACCATACCATTATAGCAATACAAAATATATGCCATGCATGAGTGTATGCAAATGACACACAACACAAGCAAATCATATTATTGATCTCTGGTTATTGCTATATGCATGATGCCACAAGACAAGTTTTAAACAATTTTAACCATTAAAGCATTTTTAAAACACCCAAAAAGGGAAAATACAAGGATTTTATAGTTTTCTGTAATAAAATATTTTATAAATTTTGGAAAACAAGTCTACTGTATAGAGGACATCTAGACAAAGCTTCTGCAATTTGGATCACTCAATTTGGAAATGTAGAACTCAAGATATGGCCAAAACAAGATTTTTGGGTTCCTACAAATACCAAGTGTGTGCACGTATCAAAAGTGAAATTTTATTGCACCACTGTATTCTACACATTTTTCTGAATCCAGAGACATCAAATTTGTTGAATTTGGATACATGGTTCAAAAGATATGGATTTTTGAAGTTTGAGTGATTTTCTGTTTGAAAAACAGAAAAACAGAAAAGATTAAAGAAAATCGGCCACGTGGCGGCTCCTGATTGGAGCGTACCGATTCGGTAATTAAAATAAAAGAGCAGCCGTCCGATGAGGATCTAACGGCTCGGAATGAACCGGCCAAAAAGGGGCGGCGCGGCTCGTCGGAACCCTAGCCCGCGCGGCGGCGCCGGGTCGGCACACGCGTTCCGGCATGTCCAGGAGGTCAACGGGCGAACGGAGCTCACCACAGCGAGAAGGAGGTCGAGGCGGGCGTGGTGGCGCGAGAGGTGGCGGCTTGGAGCTCCGGGTCGGCGGGGATTCCTCGCCGAAGTCGGGGGAGGCGGCGGCCGGGCGCTGTCGAGGATGCCCGCGTCGATTCCCTGCGCGAAACAAACCGAGACCACGTCAAGGAGGTGCGCGAGGGAGAGATAAAGAGAGAGGAAGAGGAGAAAGGGCGCGGGGACGCCGGGCTTCACCGAAATCGACGGAATCGGCCGTCGGCCGTGGCGGTGCTCCGGTGACGAATACGAGCGGCCCGACGACGCTCTGGAGGTGAGATGAGGGGGCTTTGGAAGAGGAGGAGGTGGGCTTTAAGGAGGACAAGGTGGGAGGGAGAGGGATGCGGCATAACGCCGGGAATCGGAGGGGTGGAGTGCGGCCGTTTCGGCCATTGATGAGCACGATCGGGAGAGGAAGAGACGATGACGTCAGCATGACGTCATCTTTTTTTTTTTTTGATTTAATGCTTTTCTGAAATTGTGAATAACTTTTAAAATACAAGCCCAAAAATTATGAAATAAATTTGTAAAATTTTGTAATTAAAATATTTACCAGAATAACTCAAAAGCAAAATATTTTACACACCTTTTATTTACAAGAATGCCACTGGCATTAAAATGGCCTTTATTGGCATTTTTCAAAAAAGAAAAGAAATAGATGAAATAATTTTTGTTTTTAGAGAAAATAACAACCACAAATGATTAAATGCAAGAATGATGCCATGATATGCATGAAATGCAATTTTTGAAATTTTGGGATGTTACATTATGCTAGATAGTAGGTTCATGCCTCTTTTTGTCTGAGCCCGGGTTGATAGAAACGATTAAGACTAAAGATGTTCTGTTGCTACTAGGGGTAAAACAACGGTGTTTACTTCTTTGTGTTGTTTAATTGCTTACATTATGCACCATGCTTATTGCAATGATCTGTTGCTTGCAACTTAATACTTCCGGGTGACAGGCTGGATAGCAATCCCGGGGTGGATTATTAGTCATAGACGTAGTTGGATAACGGTCTATGTATTTTGACATAATGCCCAATTAATTAATTCAGTACCTTGTCATGATAGCATTGTTATGCGCCCACAATTTTGTCAATTACCCAACCGTAATTTGTTTACCCAACATGTGTTCTTTTTATTGGAGAGTTACCACTAGCAAAGCTGGGAACCCCGTTCCATATTCATCCATCAACTATTTTCTGCGTCATTGCCTCCGCTGTTACTATTGCTGCTGCTACTTTACTGTTAATATTGCTCTCATATTACTGTTGCTTTCACATCACTTCTGTTACTAGTGCTTTTCCAGGTGTGGCTGAATTGACAACTCAGCTGCTAAGACTTATAAGTATTCTTTGGCTCCCCTTGTGTCGAATCAATAAATTTGGGTTTTACTTCCCTCGAAGATACTCTGCGATCCCCTACACTTGTGGGTCATCACCGCCCACCGTACAACGTCTGAAAGAATTTGATGTGGGGATACTTTCCGGGTAGGCCCATGGAGCTGGAAAGTGGACCCGCCAAGACCAAAAAGGCCAAGCCGGGTTACACTTCAGGCAACATGGGCTAGGAGCAAGCTGGCAAGCCCGCCACGAGTTAGCTAGAGGAAAGGACACGACAAGACCGGAGTCCCAATACAACCCGGAGTACCAACTTAGCAGGCAAGGACCAAGAGTAGGACTCCGTGTTCATGTGTAACTCGACATAGCTTTTACGCCCAAGGACCCGGCCAGCCTTTATAAGGGGGGTCCTGGACCTTAGATCGATAAGCCTGAACAAGAGAGACAAAGCTCTCAAGTCCTATAGTCGCTGAGACTCGAGTAGCGAGATCAGGATCTTGTAATCGATATCAACACCTAGCAATAAAGAACAAGCAGGTCTTTACCTCTATCAATAGGGGATGAACCTGGGTAAACTCCTTGTTGTTCGTCGAGATTAACCAGCTCCCGCACTCCCAATCACAATGTCCCCACAACTCAGCTTCCCGGAGGAAGTACTTGCCGTGACAACCCCACGAAAGTTGGAGCCCACCATGGGGCTAGTGATGGACAGAGTTGAGATCATGGGAGAAGCTCGCCGAGGTATGGAGAAGCTCGCCATCGGCATGCTCTACGTCAACCAGTACGACAAGATAGAGATCGACAACTACGGTGGAGTCCCGAGATGGATCAAGTTGAGGAAGGCTACTAGTTCATCTTTGGCAAGATCAACATGTTCGTCGGCATGGTCCACGCATCAGATAATCAAGTTGATAAATTTGACTCCGTTTTAGAAGCCACAACTATCATCGAATCCGATGGAGAAGAGTCCGTTGGTACATCAGAAGTCGGAATATTCGCCAAACAAGAGGAGCAGCAGATCACCACCAAGGAGTTGGAGACGCTGTCAGAACCGGGTTCGGATCCATATTATGATGCTGACTCAGAGTCAATCCTACCATTGTTTGAAGATCGGCTTGGGTATGGAGTTGAGGAGGAGGAGTATGTGCAATCACCAGCACGCCCGCATCACGTTGGAGTGTACATGTCCGGAGGAACAAACCAGTTTGATCCCGCACTACTCACTAAGGAAATCACAGCGGATAACGCTGTAGATCCCGCTTAGGAGTTGATCACTACTCATGCAACCCTAGAAAAGCAGTTGACAAACATTGCGGAAGCTAGCAGAAAGTTAACGGAGGACCAAGCTCGCGTTCAGGCAGAACAAGCTCGTATCTAGACAGAACATGATCGGGTCCAAGCTGAAGCCCTAGCAGCTCGTAATCGCCAGGAAGAACTCAGCTCAGTCCACCATAAGAGAATGAGAAGTCGGCTGCGTGAAGGAACCATGATAAACCCCACCAATCTCATTCAGACACCCATAGGCCGAAACACAGGCGCAGGAGTTGGAGGAGCTCCACCTCCACCATCACCAGAGGGGAACGGAAGAGCACCCGAGGGAGGAGCCAATGGACCTAATGGACCACCACCCCCGAGGGAGGAGTCGGAATAGGAGTCAGAGGCATGGGACCTCCACCCTTACCCCAAAGGTTCCACACGCCAGCAGGACACTACTCAAACCCAATGGATAATGTACACGCAACCACTATGGCACTACAGAGAATCCCAATAGAGGAGGACGCGTAGGGCGCGAGGCACGACTTGCAATTGACATGCTCAAGATAGCAATGCAACAAAAGGCCCTTCATCCCAACTTCCCAGATGCAAGCAGACTTCATTCAACTCCTTATAATTCACGAACAAGAAGCCGGCACGACGAGTCACAGCCGGTCGGGTCCACAAGTGCGAGGCATCGTGAACTAGCAAGAAATCAAACACAAGTTCCAACTATTTAAGAAGCCCAGCGGATTGTCGATGAAGCACGAGAAAGGAGGGAAGCTCGTCTGAAGGCGGCCGCAAGAGCACTGGCAGCAGAAGCCGGAGAAGCACCAGCAGTAGGAGCCGGAGGGGCACCGCCAGCAGGAGCTGCAGCCACTCATTCACAACCAAGTTATGGAGGAACAATGGTAACTTCACCTATAAGTTCATCTTCTATGAAAGGTCCGGAGTGTTTTTCAGATGCCATTAGGTCCAAGCCCTTTCCCAGCAACTTCAAAGAACCTCGCAAGGTAGTTAATTATGAACCCAACATGGATCCGACTTCTTGGCTTAGCACTTACGAGATGGCGATGGATATCCGCAATGCCTCTGAGAACCTCTGCGCTATCCTCATGATGGACAGGGCAGCCAAAGTCTGGATGAGAAATCTACCTCCTAGGTCTATCAACTCGTGGGTGCAGTTCAAGGCTGCTTTCATTCAGAATTTTCAAGGAACATGCAAGAAGTTGAGTACCATGGAGAACTTGGAACGATGTGTACAAAGGAAAGGAGAGTCCGTAAGGCACTGGATGTGACGAGTTGCAGAGATCATCAACTCCTCGCAAGGACTCCCACCAATCTCAGTGTTGATGGCCACGGAGAGGAATTGTAATTACAACCTGGTGGTATGGAAACTAGGGCCTATGAAGGAGAGTTTCAACCAATGAGTACCAATAACCATTGGAGAAATCATGGCAGGTGCTAATAAACACACTGTCATGGACAAAACCAAGGATCAGGAAGAAGCCGGGAAAGGACAAGTTGGAAACAGCCAGAATCAAAACCAAAACCAAAACTATGGAGGGACTAAGCGGCCATATGGAGAGAACTCGGATTTAGTAGCCAACACCAACTCTGGATCTAAATGTAGGGACAACAATTCTCAGGGTTACCAGGGGCGTAGACCCACTAACAAGGAGTTGCTTCAAAGCCCGTGTCCTCTTCATACACTACTACAGAAAGGCTTATAACCGTCAGGTGGTTAGAGACGGGCGAAGATGTGCCCGTCACTAGTAAGTAGTACCAGCAACGAGCAAGAATGGGTCTGTCATGTTACTAGTATTTTTTGTAAAGGCTGGCTAAAATAGAAAATTATTTAGTGACGAACATCTGTAAATGCCTATCACTGATAAGAATATGATCAATGACGTGCTCATAAAAATGGTCGTCACTAGTGTTTTATTATTATGGAGACCGGATGAAAAACCAGCAATTTGCAGACCAATGAAAAGGCAGGAACCGGCCTCCCACGGATCACAATCTAAGCCGTCCAACCCTCACCGATCCAATGACACAAACACACCTCCCTCTCACCACCAACACCAAGTGAACAACGCCACTAGCCCACCACCCGTGTTGCACGTGCAATGCACGTAATCTTCAAATGATTAAAACTGTATGTTTCATCTATAATAATATTTTTTAATAATCAAACGAAAATAAACATGTACAGATATAATCTATAAGAATCCAAATAATCATGAATTTTTTTTCCATTGACAAAGCTAGTATTGTACCTTGTCGGTGAAATATTATTAACTTGCCCGTAACTTCATGTGTAATAGACATCATCATATTTGCAAGTTCGTGTTGGTATTGATTAAGATACACTTTTCTACAAAACTTGTTTTACTAACACCGTTTAATTCCTGCTATGATTGGTGTTACCACACGATATCAATGAGAGAGCAGTTTACAAAGGTCAAGAAACACTGCAAGAAAATAAGGAGGGCTAAACATAACCTCCTAGTTTCTTACTGCTTTCGTTTGTCTTCCGATATACATTTACATGGTGGTGCCATGGTTTCTCAGGGTCGAGAACACCATAATGTTCAACCATGGAAGGGAGCACCCTAGATAAATCATCATGGGTTGACAAAAAAGTCCAGACCGTTTCATGAACAGGCAGTCCTACATATATAAAGATGAGATCAAATAGCTCGCACCAGTTCCTTCACTTGGCCACCGGTTATTAACGAACCCCAGACACGCCGATCATGAACAAATATCATGATAAGTAAGCTTCTACCCGCGGCAAAGGATGGCATGAAGTCTGTACTCTAAATTTTCTTTTGTTTCCATCCTGTAATCAGCTTCCACTACATATTCTCTTGGTTTACATTTATGTGCCCTTGTAACATTGTGCGCATTCCTACAAAGAGCCTAGCACATAAAAAAATGAAATTCAAGTGTTAGTCATCAATACCTTCCATATATGTGATGAATAGATATGTTCATCATAGATAACCACACAAGTTAAGTCCCATGCTGCATATTAAAAGCTAAGTAAGCAATCTATTTTTCACGCGAGAACTGCATAATGTAAAATGTAATTCTTATAGTTCATTAGAAACTTGGGTGATTTTAGCTACACAAGACTGTCTGCTTGTCACTTCACTGCATTATTTTGGAAAACTTCAACTCTATGAGTGGAATTTCTCAAAGGAACATTATGGACAGAAGTACACGTATATTTAATAGCCTGGAAATGTTGACCAAGTTTCTTTTGATCATATCACAACATACCATCTAGGAAAATAGCCGCTGCACCGCCCTCGTAAAACCAATCGAGCTCCTTTTTCCTAAGCAAGAAAATTCCTCTTATAACAATGCCAGTGACCTACATCCACGGTAGTATTAGCAGAGTGAACAACAGAGCTCTTTTGCTACTATCTTTTCCGGTTCACACGAAACTGCAACACATGGTAGAGTTGCTAACCTTATCGGCTGTAGGCAGGGGCCAAGGTGTTTCCCCAGGAACCGGCAAAAACCTACACCATCCTTCGTCAGAATCGTAACAACTGAGTTTAATTGCTGATGAAAAGTCAATCAATGCAGGCGATAAATTTTGAAAAGGGGGCTAATGGGATTGCCTGCCACTTGGGGATATCCAGATTCACCCATTCACAAATAACAAGTTTATAGCTTGTTGAACCTTTTAAAGTCGTGTAACTAATGCAAAAAGATGTGACCAGGATTAGGCAAAAGATTAAATCATGCCATTCTTCAGAACTAATATTGTGGTCAACCAAGTCCATCGTCAAGGATTTAACTAATTATCTAATTAGCGCCGCATAGATCTAACATACAAATAGGTAGACTTCCTGGGGAATGAACTACACTCCGTTAATTAAAAATGTTTGTTAAGCATGAAGATTTCTGGAATCAGATGATGGATTCAGCACCAAATTAAATTATACCAAGTTGGTTGGGCTAGCTTTTCTCAGAACACTAACTGATGACCTAGCAAAAAGCTATTTTGGCTTAATAATTAAAACCATGAGATAGACTTCCAAGTGGAACCTGTAGATAACAGAAAAGACATTATTAAGATGTTCATTATCAATACAGTTTTTTATATCATAGAAATAATTTAGGCTAAACAGACATGGCGAATCAGATCACCTTACCCTCACACATACATGGCAGAAGGGAACCGGTAGAAAATCTGATATTATGATTGAACACAATGCTAACGGTACAAAGAAAGAAACCAGGAGCATCATCAGGCTCTAAGAAACCATATGTGTTCATCTACTGTACTTCCCTAACCAGAGATAAATTCCTCTCAGCACATTATTTTCCAGGTATTAGAAAGCTGAGCGCGTGCAAAGATCTTATTCAAAACGCTGAATAGCAATGGAAGCGGGCAGGGATAAGAAATATAAGCAGGTCATGTTAAGAACTACAAAATAGCAATACGGCAATAGTGAAGAACATGTCATCACAAAGGATCAGGAGATTCTGAACAATAGAACCAACATCAGAATAAGACCTTGAGATACAAAAAACAGCAGCAGTATACTTTAGTTCAGCATGACACCATATAATTATTCACAGCTTGTTACACTTGAAAGAACCTTCAAACGGATAACTTCAAAGGCACACCACTACTACCTTTAACAAACTTTCCAAATTACTTCCTCTCAGAAAGCAAACAGAGCAAGCCCCTTCAATTTTCTTAGTTCAAATCTTGAAATTAAACTGACCAAAAAGTACCAAATATCACCAATGAAGAATAACCTCCGTTATTAGTCCACACGGTTCAGCAAAAAAAATCCCCTACAACATCCTCGACTCTACCTTTATAATATGGCCCATAATATAGCAACCACCTTCAGATAATCTGGCATATGTTGCTTGCTCAGGAAAAGCACATATTCTGATTTTGGTTCAATGTTACCGGTAAAGATGTTACTGCGAATTTCAGGCAGTAACCAACCAGGTTCATAGCCAGCAAAACAGCAAGATCATGTCATGACAAAATCCTACAAACTATCTCACCACCACTAAAATCAAAACCAACAGTTTAATGGCTCGATGGCCAGAGCACATTACACCCACATGCACGCAGGGGAGAAAGGATAGGAACCAGAAACTGACCTAAACCTAGGAAGCGGAGAAGAAGGCCACCACTGCCTGGTGAAGCCGGGCAGTGTCGTCCTCGACACCAAGCAATGTCACCCTCCCATGCACCAGAACAAGCGGAACCTGTAGATTACAGAAAAGACATTATTAAGATGGTCATTATCAATACAGTTTTTGATCTCATAGAAATCATTTAGGCTAAACAGACAGTTCAACTTGTGATCACCCATGAGAGCCTCACAAAAACTACTAAAAACTTCATATCAACGGTGGCTTCTTTGGTTAAGACAACATGTTTTTTTAGGCAACAAATGATACTCCTCGCCGATCAGCGAATTTGAGGCAACAATGACACTCCTTACTGATCTAAAAAGAAACCACAAAACCTTTTTACATGAAACAATTTAAGTAAGCTCCTTACTGATCTAAATGGCAATGAGAACCAGAGTTAAGTAAGCTGCAAACCAGAGTATCTACTCATATCAAACACTACAGTGTACACTGGCAACAACAGTAGCGGAAAATGAATAATCTTAATTATATTATATACCTTTCTTGCAATTCTTCCAAGCTTCTCTAACAATAGGAAGAAGCAAGTCACACCAGCTTCCTTCAGATTCTTCCAAAAGCTTTGCACTGCAATCCTTGTGCAAATCCTACACGAACAAACATATAATCAACATGATAGAGTACAGCAGCTAGACAGTTGGATTGCAGTAAGGATAGCACTTTTTAAAACTCAAAATGACGTATCAAGATTATAGGGGCACACCGATACTATGACATGTTTCATAGGTTCCCATTCAAATATAAAATTGAAAATTCACGCACCGAGTAGAGTCTGAACCGGTTATTTGAAAATGTGGTCGGACCTTAGGAAAGTCTAATAACAAAATAGAAACCATTTAGTATGTAATTTACTCAAATAGCATAACCTATAGTGACGACCTTCCTTTTTCCTATGCATTGCTACATACAGGTACCGACAAAAATATTGATCCAAAAATTAAACATAGATGAAGTAATGGCATTCTTAACTTAGCGCCCTTAATTCCGTACAGATGAGCATAGGCCAATTCCAATTTCCCGATGAAGAGTTCAATTGCAGAGAAGAAGGATGCGCGGAGCACTAACATGTTGACATACACTATATGTGGCCTGGATGAACCAAACAGAGGATACACTATGCATGTCCTTCCTTCAAAATACCAGTATACGCAGCTCAGATAAGAGGTGATGTAAGGGAAATGTACATATTATGTATACAACATGGATAAATTAATATTAATTAGATGGACATTTTAAGAAACAAACCTGCTGCCGACTGCAAGTTATTCATATACACAGGAACATAACATCTCGTCTTCTCCCTTTTGAATTCATCCCATATCCTATACACAACTCGAGAGCAACTGCATGTGGAGGCTAAGGTAACTCACTGTCCAGCCGGAGGAATACCTGGTTTGGGCGTCGGGGATGGAGGCTGGGCCGGCGGCGCGTCGGGCGTCCGAGATGGAGGCTGGGCCGGCGGCGCATTGGGCGTCGGGGATGGAGGCTGGGCCGGTGTCGGGGATGACACGCACGACTGCGGTTGGCGGGGGCGGGCAGGCGGCGGCGGCAACGGCGTGCAAGCGATGGGAAGTGAGAGGAGAGGAAGTGCTTGAGGGCTCGGGGCATTTTGTACTGGGCAAGATTCAAACCACCACGACCCCCATGATGGGCAGTCCCCACAACCTGAGCTGACCGGTGGTTGCACGCGCACGGAGCTGCGGCGGTTGCCATGGAAGAAGATGCAGTGCTGGGAACGGTGGGAGCGGCGGGGATGGCGGAGAGGCGGGTGATGGTGGCGCGAAGGGTGATGGCGGTGCAGCGTCCATGGCGATGCTGAGCGCCGAAGCTGCTGGATCGGCGGTAGGAGAAGGGGATCGAGAGGGCGTCGCGGGAGGAGAAGGGGATCGAGAGGGCGTCTCTGCTCTGTTGACTTGCGGGCGGTGCGGGCGTGCGGCTCGGTCTTTTTTTTTGGGGCGTGGACGTGGTGATAAGGTGCTCATCATTGGGAGGTTGTGGGTCGTTGGATCGTGATTGAAGGGTCCAGATCGTTTGGATCAGCCAGCCTCTCGCTCTTTTAATAGTAGTGGTGAACTGGTGATGCATCCGCCAGATCTCGACTGGCTCCGGCACCCCTCTACCTCTTCCTCCTCCACCCGGCACCCCTCTTCCTCCTCCATCGACTGCCGACTACAGCCCCGGCACCCTCTTCCTCCTCCAGCTGTCCAATGGCGCGGAACCCCTAAACCGCGGCTGTCAAGGCGAACCCTAGCCCGGTAGGAATCCGGCAAGGCGACGCCGCACCGTGGCTCCCTCCAGCCCGATCTCCGGATTGCCCTTCTCCTCCTTCCCCAAGCTCCGGACGGACGTACTCCTCCACTCCATCTCCTGGCCGGCATCCATGGCTGAAGATCGAAGCAGCAAGGCTGCACGTGCGAGTCGCCGGTGACCGCGGCCTGAGAGAGGGGCTCGTCATGATGCATGAGTGCTGGGGGATGCCTCTGGTGCTCGTCTTCCCGGCTGATGCTGCCCCCGGCGACAACGCCCCCGAGCTGCTGCTGCATCCGACCTGGTGCTGCTCGGGCCATCCACCTCTCCGAGCTACTCCTCCCGGCCACCACTCCGAGCTGCTGCTGCACGGTGAGGTTGCTCCCCTCTCCTATATACTAGTTGAATTTTGGCGTGGAGTCACGCCACGCCCTTGGTGACTTTTTTGTACAATATATATTTGTTGTTCACCAAAATGTTAGCCAATTTGGAGTATTTAAATATGTTTTTTATTTTTTTGTAGATAGGTAGCATTTTTTGTGAGTATTTTTTAAATATTTTGTAGAATGTTTAAATATGTAGTAGTTTGTAATGGTCGATTATGTTTGAATATTCGCCCAAATGTTGGCAAAATTCGTGTTTGCAAACATGTTTTTTATTTTGTAATGAACAGGTAGTATTTGTTCTTGAGCATTTTTTATATTTTTTGTAGAATATTCAAATGTGTAGTAGTTTGTAATGGTCAATCATGTTTGTATTTCGACGTCAATATTTAGTTGGAATTAGAAGAAATGCACTTGAATTACATCTAAATGTGGAAAGAATGAATATATGGGGAAAATATCTCAGCATAAGTATTTTGCATGTAATTTTAGGATTGTTTTGATATATTTGTCGTAATTTTCGAACTGATATATTCGGAGATATCGATGTATACTTTGTTTGAATTTCAAAAGTTGGTGGAAGTGGGAAGTTGTTCGCATGTTTTTTTTTTCAAATGCTCAGATTTGGAAGCCATTGAAAATTTTAAAGTTTTAAAATTTGAATTTTGGTCTTATGGCATAAATAGTGGAAGTTTTTTTATGTTAATGCTCATATGCTTGTCATATTTTTTAACACAGTGGTGGGAGAAATTCAAATTTGAAGCTTTGCACATTCAAAAATTGTTTAGATTTGAATGTATCGAAATTAAGAAGGAAAAATTAACAATTTTAAATTTATTCTAATTTGATTAAGTAGGGTAGGCCCACACGTCGGAAATTGTGGTGTTTTCTGAAATTATTTGTGAAAAGAAAAAAAAGTTCGACACATTTAAGAGCATGTCAAGTTTGTAAGCTAATTAGAATGTTAAATTTTTTTTGCTTGTTTGTCAATTTGTAATTGAAGTCCATAATGAGTGCGAAAGCATATTTATTCAGCTGAATTTCATAATTAGAAGTATGTCAAATTTTAAAGCTAATTAGAATGTCTAATAAAAATTGTTTGTTTGTCAATTTGTAATTGAAGTCCATAATGAGTGCGAAAGCACATTTATTCAACTGAATTTCATAATTAGAGAGTTTGTTTTGTGAAATTCAACTACATATATTTATGCATATATTTGGAGCAACTGTATTGGTTATATTTTTTAGATTGTAGGCAAATTGAAATGTTTTGTTCACATAGCGTAGAATGTTTCAAATTTTTAAGCAGTTTGGAATGTTTTAAAATCTGTGTTTTTTATTAATTTTAATGTGAGGCATAATGAATGGAAGTGCACATATATTCAGTTGAATTCCATATTTGGGAGTTTTTCTGTTTAACTCAAATCCATACAATTGGCCATATAGTTAGAATATGCGCATGTGTTTGTTACTTTTTTTCTGATTTAGAATGTGTAAATATGTTTGTAATCTGGCCTAATTAGTAGGCACTTTTTTGTATGATTAGTTTGTGTTATTGTTCATATTTTCCTGGTAGAAAGATTTGATTTTTTTTGTATTTGTAACATTATTCGTTTTCTGTAATTATCATTTTCCTAGAAAGATTTGGAGCTCATAAATTACAGTAAAAAATTTGTTAACCGTGGGGCCAATATTTTAAAGAAACAATTAACGGAGGATTTCTAAGAAACTGTTACAAAAAAAACTTTCTCTAAAAGTTGTGTTAAAAATGTGAGCGTCAGAAAAAGACTTATGGCTTTGCAAAAGTCTTATAAATTGTGGTCAAAAATTTGTTCGTAGTGGAAAAATATCTTAAAGAAACTATTGCTGGAAAATTTACGGAACCTACTATTGTAATTAAAAAGGAATTAGAGTTGATTAATCATGCAGGGAAATAAATTCCATTTAAAATTTATGGTAGCGGAATAAGTACCGCTGAACAATCGTTGCTAGGAAATCGTTGTAAAATTATCTTTATAGTTTCTAATTTTACACGGGAAGGAAGCAATAGTTGTCCTTTAAGTTAAAGTAGCAATTAAATTTATAGGGGGAACAAAAAAAAGGGGGGAAAACGACATAATATTAAATGCATTTTGGGGAACATTTAATGTGCACATTGATATGAAAGGAAAATTTATTAGTAGTGAATATTGTAGTAATTGTAATCTTTAGATGGTACCTTGAATTTTCCAAGTCAGTAATTAAGTAGTAAGTACATCACAATATGTGGAACTTGAGTTGAATTGGATGAAAGATCTGATTAGCAAAAAAAGGAAATGAGCGAGTAATAGTACTTATTTTAAAAAATCTGGCATATCATAGTAGTGAATTCTTTAGTAAGTGCAATCTTTAGATGGTACTTTGAATTTTCCAAGTCAGTAATTAAGTAGTAAGTACATCACAAGATGTGAAAGTTGAGTTCATTTGGAACATGTTTTTATTTTGTTATGAATATATAGCATTTTTGTTGTGAGTATTTTTTGGTATATTGTGTAGAATATTCAAATTTTTAGTGGTTTGAAATGTTCGAACATGTTTGTATTTCGACGACAATATTTAGTTGAAATTAGGGAAATCCACGTGAATTTGATTCCACATTTGGGGAAAGTTTATTCGTATGGTGTCGAAATTTTGGCTAAATTGAAATGGTTAAATATACTTGTAATTTGCCATAAGCATATAGTTTTTATTTTATAGCATTATCGATATATTTAATTGAATATCGGTATATTCGCTAAAATGTAGGCCAAAATTAGAATTTCCAAACATGTTGTTTATTTTGTTATGAATAGGCAGCATTTTTGTTGAGCATTATTGATATATTTTGTAGAATATTCAAATATTTAGTAGTTTGAAATGTTCGACCATGTTTGTATTTCGTCGGCAATATTTAAAATTTGAACTACATCTAAATGGTAACAGAATTTGAATATTCCATTTTTTTAAACATAATTAGGGTGTATGTATTTTTCTGATTGTTTTGATATATTACTTGTTTTTTTCCAATGGATATATTCAGAGATATTGATTTATAATTTGTTTGAATTTCAAAAATTGGTGAAAGTGGGAAGCTATTTGTATGTTTTTTTGTTTGCTTTCAAATGCTCAAATTTGGAAGCCATTGAAATTTTTGAAGTTTTTCGAATTTGGAATTTGGTCATATGGCATAAATAGTAAGCGTTTATTTGTTTGTCCTAATGTTGATATATTTGTCATATTTGTGAGTGCGGTGGTGGGAGAAATTCAAATCTGAATATGTACCCATTCAAAAGTTGTTTAGATTTGAATGTATTGAAATCAGGAAAGGAGAAGTTTTCATTTACATATTGTTTAAATTTTAAAATTGTTTAAAGCTGTTCGCATGTTTTTTGTGTGTGTGGTTTTTAAGTGCTCAGATTGAAAAGGCATGGGATATTTTAAAGTTTTCAAACTTGAAATTTGATCAAATGCTGTAAATAGTCAGTCTTTTTTTTTGTGTTAAAGTTGGTATATTTGTCATATTTGTGAATATTTGGTGGGAAAATTTCAAATTTTACAGAGATGCACATTCGAAAGTAGTTTATATCTGAATATTTTGAAATTTGGTAGAAAAAATTTACATTTAATTTTTTTTTCTAATTTGGTTAAATAGGGTAGGCCCGCCCGTCAGAAATTTAATAGTTTATGAAATTATTTTTGAAAAGGGAAACAATCTGTTATATTCTAGAGCGTGTCCAATTTTTAAGCAAACTGGAATGTTAAAAAATGTTTCTGTTTGCTTATCAATTTCTAATTTAAGTATGTAATGAGTGTGAAAGCACATTTATTTAACTAAATTCCATAATTAGAGAGGTTGTTTTGTGAAGTTCAACTCCATGTAATTGTCCATATAATTGGAGCAAGTGCATTGGTGTCCATATAATTGGAGCAAGTGCATTGGTTGTTCTTTTTCAAATTTTGGCCAAATTGAAATGTTTTGTTCATATAGTGTAGAATATTTCCAATTTGTAAGTACATTGGAAGTTTTAACATGGTTTCCCAAATTAATTTCTAATTTAAGTCCATAGTGAATGGAAATGCTCATATATTCAATTGAATTCCATAGTTCAGTTTTCTTTTTTTAAATTCGAATCAACAATTGTTGATATAGTTGGAGTGAGTGCATTTGTTTTATTTTTTTATTTTTTACTTAATTTGAATGTTTTAATATGTTTGTAGTTTGTCCTAATTAGTGAGCACTTTTTTTTGTGATTAGTTTGAGTTATTGTACATATTTTTCCGGTAGAAAGATTTGAAAATTGTGAACCTGTAACATTATTCGTTTTTTGGAATTATCATTTTCTGGAAATTCACGCGAAAAGAAAGAAACACTGACATGCCGGGCCCATTGTGACGTCGTTAAATATGCATGAATTAGACACAATTAGATAGAAATATTTTTTGCTGAACATTTTGATATATAATTTGCATTTTCCATCATATGTGGCATGATAAATTAAGAAGTTCGTTTTAAACTCTACGGAATGGATAATAATTTAAATGGGGTCCAAATACCACTAAAAGCAATATTTGGAAGAAACATCATAATTCAGAAAAGTGGCATTGTAGTAATTGTAGGCAAATCTTATTTTAAGTTTTTCAATCATGCATGAATTCGACATAAATAAATGATCAAGTATTCGTATTTGGTAACGTTGTAATTTAATTTGGATTCACGTATTATCAATAAAAACAAACATTGCAAAGGAAGCAAATAATCAACACATGGTATAATACAGTGCACATACAAACATGTGTAACATGATATATTAGGGAGTTCATTTTAAACCCTAGAAGATGGATAATAATTTAAATGGGGTCCAAATACCACTAAAAGCAATGTTTGGAACAAACCTCATAGTTTTAAGAAAATGGCATTTTAGTAATTGTAGGCAAGTTTTAATTTTAGTTGTTGCAGGCAAGCATTTAGTAAAGTCAATATCTAATTTGAGGAATTGCATCTGAGTTACATATTTAGAGGAAGTTATTATAGTTTTTCTGATTAAATGTTATAAATAGTGAATGTTTATTTTTGTATTAATTTTTTTTTCTTTTTTTTGGTCATATCTGTAATTACCGTGGTGTAAAGAATTTAAATTTGTAAATGCCCGCGTTCAAATATTTTTTGGATCTAAATTTGTTGGAAGTTGAAGGAAAGTTTGTATTTGTAAGTTGTTCAAATTTAAAAATTGGTAGAGTTGGGAAGTTTTCCACATTTTAATTATGTGTATGTTTTTTTTCCAAACGTTTAGATTCGAAAGGAATTCAAAATTTTGGAACATTCAAATATGGAAATCAATCAGACGGCGTAAATAGCCAGTGCTTTTTGTGTGTTTGCGTTGGTACGGTTGTTGTGTTTGATTTTTTTGCATTTATTAAATGCTCACATTTGAAATGTATCTGAAATTTTATAATATTTAAATGTGGAATTTGATTGTATGCCATAAATAGGCGACGGTTATTTTTGTGTCTATGTTGATATATTCGTCATATTTTTGAAGGCCAATAAATTTAATTTTTAGAAATGTCCACATTTAAAAATTGCACGGAGTAAGAAGTTATTGGAATGCAAAGTTTTTGAAAGTTGTTCAAATTGGGAAGTTATCCAGATTTGATTTCTTTGACGTAAATTTCGAAGGCACAAATTTTATTTTTTTAAATGTTCAAATTTGAATTTCAATCGTATGACATAAACATTGTGCATTATTTTTATGTGGCCACTTTGACATATTTATTGTATTTTCATGTTGGATATGTTTAATGCTATTGGTTTTCCAGCATTTATCATTTCTCTTGAAAAAAAATAAACAAAAAAGAAAAAAATCTGACATAAGGGCCCACTGTGACGTCACCAGACGTCACAGTGGCCGGTTCTTGCCGGATCGGCCGCGGCGGCACTGTCGACGCCGCCGGCGAACCAATGCGAGCTGGGATGCGCGCGGGCGTGCGTCGGACGCGCCTCGACACGCGCTGTCGTCATCCTCCGTGTTGCCGCCCTCACCCTGGACGTGCTCTGCAGCATCTTCTCCCGCCCAGCAACGCGACCGCACCGTCCGGCTCCGTCCGTTCGCCGCTCACCCCTCGCGCCACCACCGACCAACGCGGCCACCCCGTCCCGTCCGGCGCCTTGCGCTCGCGACGCAGGAGGAATTATAAATGACCGTATAAACACTAATTAATCAGATCCCTATGGCAGATGGATGATACAGTGAGTAGAAAAAGCAACAGAGAACCCACCGAAAATGAAAAATCTGGTGCAACGGCTCCTGGCCTCAACCAGCAAGTTCCATGGCGAGAGGTGATGCACACGAGTGTAGATGTGAACCTGCACAAGCGTGGGAGGGAAAAAGCTAGGCTTGCATTAGAAGCTAGAAAAGATAACAAATCATACAAAGAAATAAATCGTCAGAATAAACAGGGGAAAAGGGATGTATCAAGAATGCAAGAAGGGTACAAATGGCGATGTTAGACCTATCTAGAAAGCACTCATACCATGAATATGGTCATTGGTATAGCAACATCAAGCTGAGATGCCACTCGAACCCTTCTTGCCTACAGAAAATTATAACAAAGAATTTGTTATTTCCCCCGAGGTAAAATTGACAGTGAAGCCATTATTGAATACATCAAGAAACATAGCATGCCCATCAAAGAAGTAGTTTAGCTCGAAGAGCTGGGTGTCAATGGGCATGGCAAGGTCAGCTGCAATCTGTGATGCCATGCTCCCAATAGCATTAACCTGCATGACTTTCTAATAATAACATGCCCATAAAAAAATTATCTTTCTAATAACGTGAAATACTAAAAATCCATGATAAAATGTATTCATGTTGAGTAGTAGAAGAAATACCTAGGGGTGGAGGGAACCAGCTGATAGGTGCTGGAGGTTGTTTATGTGTTCGCGGAATGGAACGTTGTTGCTGATCATTGCAATACCGCACCAGACACGGACACGCTGATGTCCCTACATAAAGCCCCACAGTTTCAGCTCACAGCTACTGCATCTGGATTGTTAGAGATAACTGAGATATATAAATCAGAACTTGATCTATAAATACATGAATTGCAAAATTGCAAATAGCTACACTGGCTATTTGATCGTGTTCTCATTGACTGGCTATATTTTAGAAAAATGAAATTACCTCAATTGTAGAGATTAATCCTCTCATGTCAATCTCCTTGGATTATAATGGAACACCTTTGATGCGTAGATCAAAAAATGTGCACAAAAAATGAGGAGCAAAAGGCAGAACAGAGAAGCTGAGCGAGTTTGGTGCAACCGTGCAGGGTAGGGTGAAAGAGCAGGGTGGGCAGCAATTCAGCTTGGCTCCGTGATCGCCCTTTTGGGCGTTTTTTGCGGCGGCTCGTGCTCGTCCGGTTGGGCGTCGAGGAAGACACAGAGGCGGAGGGCAGCAGCAGAGCAAGATGTATTTATCGATCTAGAGAGAGATATTCTGGCATGTCCTCACCATGTCTAGGAGTAGCGTGCACCTCGCTGCCATCCATCAGAGCTCCACTGGAGGCAACATCCCGTGCTGGATCTGGCTGAGAAACAAAACAATCAGATAAAAGTGGCATAAGTCTCTATGATATTTTCGATATCTCTCATCACAGTAAATAAATGTATTGCTGTAACAATTCATCATTATATCAAATCAATTTAGAACACCAGCTAAGAAGCCTATAACCAACAACAATGATCTACTGCTGATATTCACTTTGAAGCATACGAAATACCATGCAAAAAGAAAACCTATAGCCTGATGCTCAACTGAATAAACTACTCAGTACTCACTTGGGACATACTAAAACGATAAGCAAGCATGAGACGTCTGACCATTAAATCACCATATGAGATGAATGAGTCCATTTCGTCTTTATTCTAACTTTATATCCAAAATGTAGGAGGACTTTCACAAGAGCATCTGTTCTTAAATTTGATTTGATAGCATGCTATTTTCACTCTAGTTTTATGAAATTCTTAGTTGATCAATACAAAAAATCCGTGTTCACTTTTATTTGGCCCGCCCAACTATTTATTTGTAGCTCTGCCACTGAGAACCACCATGCTCTGCTCAAAATACCACATTCTAAAAAGTCTGCTACAAAGGAGCCTGGCACAAATATATAGGAGAGCAAAAGAAACAAACCTTTCTAGGAGGGTCACAGAAAAAAGGAGGAGGCCCCTGGAGGAGCAGCAATGCACATACAGAACAACCTGCAATAACACATAGCAGCAGAAAGCAAATTAGCCTACAGACATTTCACCAAACATGCAAGGCGCAAAGCAGAACATAAGCAAATTATCGAGGTGAAAGGAGAGAAACCAGGATTGAGAAAAATCAAATCCACGGTAGCAGGGACTCACCTTAATCGAATCCACACCTGGTAGTCTCCGTAGCTCGTAAATCAGCAGCAACCAGGGGCAAGAACGGCTAGGGCGGCAAGGGAGAGCTGCCGAGAAGAGGAGATGCGGTTCCTGCAAAAAACTGGTCCATATCCAGCGCAGACAGGGCCACATTGGTCCATATTCCCGCCGGCGGCCGGAGAAGATCTCGAGCCCCAGACTGCAGTGGACGAACTTCTCTTGTCGGTGCATCGCCGCTACCCTCCGTGTTGCCGACCTCGCCCTGGACGTGCTCTGCGGCACCTCCTCCCGCCCGGCATCGCAACCGCGCCGTCCGGCTCCGTCCGCTCGTCGCTCACCCACCGCGGCGGCGCCGTGCGTTCGCCGCACAGAAGGTGCTCGTAGAGGAGGAGCGGCGTACGCGGCGGCCCAGCAGCCGATTTCCGGCGAGGATGGAGAGGGGAAGACAGCGGAGCTCCTCGCATGGTTGGATTCGAACGGGGAGGAGCGGAGCGGCAGCGCGAGGCGGCGGCGGCGACGGTGCCGCACGGGAGAGAGAGAAGAGGGAGGGGAGATGTTGTGGTGTTTTTGCAAGGAAGTCCTCCGGGTTTGTCATAATTTCATATGGATCCTTCTTCTCGTGGAACTGTTGATTGCGGGTTTAATTTATGGTTTTGTAAGGGGTGTTTTTGCAAAACCGTCACGACGCGCTCTGTTGGCCGTCGGATCACCGGACGACGGCGGGGATCGAGGCGCTGTAGTTACTGTAGCATGGTACAGTAACTACTGTTCCTTAGAACAGTAGCCGATCGCTGAGAGGGCGAGAAATCGTCTGTCTTTCATATAGTTAGGAGATTCTTTGAATTACTAATGAATGGAGAAGTAAATGAATTGCCATATAGATCTCAACAGCTTATCACTTCATTCCCATTTTGAGCATATAGGTCGCAGTGAGCATCCATTTACATGCATCTATGCAGCTTTGTGAAAAGAGCATACACTTATCTACTTTTATGAACCAATACTTATCAATAAGCATTCCTTTAAATTCAGCTATGTACGCACACTTTAGTGTTGTGTTCTTAAACTGAATCTGTTATTCGCAGGTGAATGGCCAGGTTCTAAATCAAGACGCAGCTTAGACATTATATGGTTATGTTTGCAAAAACAGTATTGTTCGCCATTAGTGCACATGTAAGTTGTTTTCGAACATGGTTAATTTTTCTTCCTTTGACTCTATATAATATATAACTAAGTAGTTTCTTGGTCTAATTTTTCTGTATATAGTACACCACAAAGAATATTTGGCTATGTATATCACTTAATGATTCGAACTTCTGATTTACCTATCATCAATCAGCATTCCGTTTCTTCTGTTTTGTAAGCAGTTGGCTCCTGAATGAGAAATATTGGATCATCTACCGATGGTATATATACACTCAACCAAGCTGAGTGAGACCATCTTTATAAAAAATAACTTTCTTGGACAGCTCAGCAAGTATGTACTAATAGTTTTCTCGATTCTTTGAATTCCTTTACTAATGATATCAGGGAAGGTAAATTTAACCTATGCTCCTCCTTTCAGCCAGTTTAATTGTGATCTTCCACTGATGTGCAGATATGTATAGAAGTTTCTGGAAGCTGAAAACCATTGATGTGCCATATGCATCTGACTTAAGTTATGCAAGACCAGTTAAAACTTTAGGTTGAGTTATTTATATGATATGCTAGGTCACTGTTAAGATAGCAGATACAATGATTTTTGACTTTTAATAATAGATTTTTGACTTTTATTATGGCTTACAGAACAACAATAAACCTAGCTACTACTTGCTCAGTACGTGCAAAAAATAGTAGTAAACAGAAGAAAAAAAATCACATTGGGTTGTGGCCTGCAGGAAATCTACTCTCTATATAAAAGAAGGACGAAATCGCGAGCGGAGAGGCGCCTTGCGACTGTTCACACCTATAGGGATTGCTGTAGCGCTACAGTACTACAGGAACCGGGCGATCCCGGCCGTCCGCTGAAGATCCGACGGCCAGCAGAGGCGTCGAGCACGCTTTTGCAGAAACGCCCCTACAGAAAAGAGAAATTGAACCCGCAGTCCAAACCTCAGCGTGCGGAGGGACCTTTTCGTGATTACTGAAAAACGCAGGGACTTTTATAAAAAACTGCCTCACATTCCCCTCCCTCCCCTTCTCTCTCCCGCGACGCCGGGCGTCGCCGCCGCCGCCGCCGCGTCGCGCCGCCGCCACGCCCCTCCCCGCACGAATCCGATCGTACGGGGAGCTCCGCCGCTGCACCCCCTCCCTCCTCCCCGAAGATCAGCGGCCGGGACGCCGCCGTCGCCCCGCAATCGACGCCGCCGCTTCCGCGGGCCTCCGCCGCGTGTGCACGCCGCCGACGCCGTTCCGGCGACCTAGAAGCGGCGGCGCCGCCACCTCCAGGCTCCCCGCGTCCGTGTGCGTCGGCCGCGCGCATGCTCGCGTCCGAGCACGCCGGCGTCGCGCGCCGGCGGCGTCGATGCGGCCGCGGCGGGATCCGGCCGCTGGTCGCTGATGACGTCAGCTTGACGTCCCAGCGGGCCTGGGCTGGCCAGATTGGCTGGGCCGGGCTGGCCGCTGGGGCTGCTGCGTTTACTACAGGAACCGGGCGATCCCCGCCGTCCGCTGAAGATCCGACGGCCAGCAGAGGCGTCGAGCACGCTTTTGCAAAACGC
>QRDG01001689.1:0-263990 GCA_012064385.1 Puccinellia tenuiflora | reverse complement strand
AGTTTAGTTCCATTTTTGTTGCAAAGTTCCCAAAAAATGTTTCGTCAAGAAGTTCACTCTAATAAAAACATGAAGTTCACTCGTGAAAAAATGAAGTTCACTTGCGTGTCATGTGAAGGATATGAAGTGCACTTTGGAAAACATTATGCAAAACCAAATAACCGTGGCATAATACGCTCGGCTAATGCTCCGTTAGGAAGTTCACTTACGTCTCAAATAAAAGTTCACTTTCGTGACGAGGGAAGTTCAGAAATGGTCCGAGTAAGAAAATCAAACAGGTAAAAAAATCATAACAAGTCGAAAAAAATATGACGTAGCACGTTTATCTGTGCTCCGAAAAGAAGTTCACATACGTGTCGGGAAGAAGTTCACATATTTGTCGGGATGAAGTTCACACATGCGAAGTTGGAAGTTCAGAAAAAACGAGAATTCTAAAACAACAGAATTATGTATATTTAAAACTGCTTTTAAACCGTAAGGAATTTCGAAAAAGTACGTGAGATAACAAAGTTGCGGATTTTTCATAGCTTTCCAACGCCGTATCATTTGCATCAATCTGACAAATGGTTTGAAAATGGCGATCAAAATACCGTACGGTCGCGAAAATAGTGATAGTGTATTTTCAAAACTGCTCTTAAACCGTAAGGAATTTCGAAAAAATGCGTGAGATAACAAAGTTGCGGCTTTTTCATAGCTTTCCAACGGCATATCATATGCATCAATCTAATGAATGGTTTGAAAATAGCGATCAAAATACTGTACTGTCACGAAAATAGTGATAGTATATTTGAAATTCTTTAAAAACCGTAACTAATTTCGAAAACCCGTGAAAATGAAAAAGTTTCGTAATTTCCATAGCTATCCAACGGTATATCACATGTCTCATTCCGATAAGCGATTGAATGAAGTCCATCTACTCTGCCACGGAAGTTCACAATTGGTTCTAGAATAGCTATTCTAGAACTAGTTCGAGAATAGCTGACCTATATATATATATATATTCTAGAACTAGTTCGAGAATAGCTGACCTATATATATCTATATATATATATATATATATATATATATATATATATATATATTGCAGTTACAGTTCCCCTGTTGCTAGAGCAATTGTCCTAGATACTGATACTGCACACTCTCGCAGGGCAGTTGGTGGTATCATCTCTGCTGAGCAGGAAAATCAAGACGAGGTTGCTCTTAAGAAATCCTGAAAAGGCAGGTGACTAGTGAATATTGGCAAGCAAGATGAGAGTATTTTGCAGGTAATCTTACATCGAGAGTTTCGAATTCTATTTTAATCAGAGTGTGACTTCTGCTCATATATATGAGTACCTTTAGCAATGGCAGGTTTATGAAGCGGACACAAGAAATATTGATGCTTTCAATCAAGAAAGGTTTGAGGTTGATCTCTTCTGTTTTGTAGTCTCTGAAGCTGATTGCATACAAAGATTGTTGGGATATTTATTTATGCATGATTGAATAAATAAAAATATAGGGTCTATTTTCGTACGGAGTACGCATTGTGATCTCTACTACTCGGACTCCAGCATTTCCATCAAAGCGCTGGGATGGGGATAACACTCCTGGGCTCGGGTGGCCTGTATTCCAAGCAATGCAGCAGTACCCTGGCCTTGTCCTCTCCATATTTTTGTTATGGCATGCATTGATTTTTCACGTTTGTATGGCAGTAAATATCTCGTATATAGGTGTGTGCAGTATTTTATAATCAATAATAAATACATTTCCATGAGAACAAAATCAGTTGTGTGATTGATGATCATATGTGTTATCGCTGTGCAGACGGAAGGTGCAAGCATCGACGATGGGGCACGAGAACGGTCCGGACTCGCACCCCAAGAACTACGGGTCCGGCTCCGCGTTTTGCCGGGTCTGCGGTAACTCACATGGACTGATCAGGAAGTATGTCCTGATGTGCTCCAGGCAGTGCTTCCGCAGCAACGCCAAGGGCATTCGCTTCATCAAGGTATAAATGGTTATCATGAACAAGGAAACCCATAACTATATTATTGTTTCTGTGAATCTTGCTGGCAGAAAATTTATGTTCCTTTGACCAGCGTCTTAGTGATCATAAATTATTAATAGATTCGCTAGTTCCAGTAGTTCTAGCCCAATGCATGGTTCTCTATCAATTTTAATATGTTTGATTGCTGAATCTATAGGTATTGCTTGGCCTGCTAGGCCTATATTATTATCTTCCTAAATAAAGTGTTGTTTACTTCTGTGTGTCGAGTTTGCTTGAAAGTTGATAAATGTAACAACTAATGTGTCTTGTAGTCCTCCAGAATGTTAGTGTCTGTCCATGATTTTGACCTTTACATGGAAATTTTCTTTTGATGCTGTGCATTTTGTTATTAGTCATATCTTTACTTTGTGTAAAAAACTTCTAACAGTTGGATCATATTCTTTTGTTGCAGTATCGTTAAGTCACCTGGACTTGCTGCTCTGAAGTGAAGCTAATCAAGGGGTGAAGAGATGGATCTTTTAATAGAAGGCTTAATTTCAGTTCCAAAAATTTAGTTGTTTGCTCAGTACTCTGCTAGTAAACTCTGTGGCTTTATTGTGACATCCTGCTACATCAGTATAGGGTGAAGACGATTTGATTCAACCCCTACTATCTTGGATCTTCACTAGTTTCACTTAAGATGATCTTCCTTCTCTGTTGGACTGGAGCACATTTCCACCCTCTCTAAATTATGTAATCTATTTTAGACTTTGGTCTTTGTACTTGTAAAAAGTTATTAATGAAATTACACCGTAAGTAATGGTGTTAAAAAATGCAATATATTTTATATCTGAATTTTTTTATTTCTAAAATATATACCAGTGACGGGCAAACTATCAAACTAGTGAAGGATCCGTCACTGCTAAGATTGTAGTAATGAGGTAAAAGCACTACCGCTGAAAACTAACTAGTGACGAGCACAAATAAACGACTGTCATTAGTAAGCAAATACTAGTGACGGGCGCTTGCCTGTCACTAGTAACCTATTACCAGTGACTAGTTATCAGTGACGGGCACCATACCCGTCACTAGTGGGCCATTTGGGCCTGTCACTGATAGGCTATTCTGCAGTAGTGTGACCTCTCTCATATGTATAGGTTTCTAATTAGACAAACCATTGAAGATATACATCCGCAAAGAAACATATACATACGAAATGGTTAGGGAAAAGGAGAACAAGGTATCCAAAAAGGAAGTCATAAATATACAAATGAGATTATTGCATAAAAGCATAACACATAGCTCAAATTTATCTCATTGTATATAAATGAACTTCAAAAGTATCAAAGACATCACACAAATCCCTAAGGGAACAAGAGATAGTGAAGATGCTTTGAGATAGGCAACAAGTATCACAAAGAAGTAATATCAATTGAAGAAAAGGTTTTTGCAATTCATCACACATATCACAAAGATATATTAATTGAAGGAAATAGGTCAAAACCCACAACAATCGCATATAAAAGCTTTCATGCCAAGAGGCAACCTACACAAGGTTGGATACTAAAAAGGTATGCATGGGATAGATACTTGTTACCAAGACGCATTGAAGATGAAGAAGATGAGAATTTTGATTATCATCAAAGCTTGACTCCTATAATCACATGGTGAGAACACCTTCCTTATGAATGAGGAAAGCATCCAATGCATCTCCATTATACCTAAAACAAAATTAGAGTACAAAATGGTTCCCAAACTCATTGGGTCCCATAGTAATTAGATAAACTACAATATATAGGACATACTCCACATAAATATGTGCATATAGATATGAAATTGAATTTCATGCACATCTTAGCCGATTTAGGATTCGGTGGAGCATACCCTATATATTGGATCAAGAAAGATAAGCATGCTAAAAGAATATAAATTAGTAACCGAGCATGCAAAGGCTTTCTAGAACCGAACGAGACATAATTTGGACGAAAACACTAAGTAAACCAGAAGAGAGCACACCAAGGTGTGACACAAAAAGGTTGTCCAAAATATATCAAAATCCAAATCAACACATGATTGAGGAAAAATCAAATCAATAAATGATTGATTCAAAAACACATCAACACATGAAGTGTGATATCAAAAGGAATCAAATCAACACAACAAATGATCGATAAGACACCAATTGAAAATAAGATACCAATTAAAACAAAAAATATCAACTAGGAGAAAAGATACCAAGAAGAGGGTGATACTTGACCGAAATCAAGTAAAGTTAAAAAAAGGCAAAAAGGTATCAAGACTCACACAATAAATATCAATTGGAACAAATATCTATGGAGGAGATATTAAATTCCAATTAATACCAATTGAAGGTACCAACACAAGATAAAGAATCAAATGCCAATTGAAAGGATAAAGAATTGATAGATAGGTTAGTGTTCTAAATAAAAAGGAATGCTCCCCCAATATTCATGCATTATCTTTGATATTTGCATTTGAATACAAAATGCATGCATAAGGGATCATTACTCTCCATATTTTATTTACAACACTAAACACTACCAATTGAAAAATAGGATCCATTCAAAAGGCAAGGAAGGCAATAGATAAAGCAAATCAACGCAAGAGCCAATGTGAAGATGGTCTACAAAATCCACCACAATTACTAGTATCACTTGTCATGGACAAGGAGTATATAGAGATATTTCTCGGTGGTATAAAGGAATGATGTTCAAGACCAACTTCACAACAAATAAGCATATGGCAAGAGATAGGAATTAAACACCATATTTTGAAATAGGTTTGTTGGTAGTTTCAATTATTCGAACCAACCGGCAAGCCATGGTTAGAATAAAAGGAAACAAATGGTTTCTCGCATAATATATGGAAATGCATATTAGAGAAAAACCACACCAAGCAAACCCATGCAAACAAGAGCCAAAGATAACCAAAAGGAAATTTGAACTTATTCGAGCAAACATGCCACATAGGAGAAAGATAATTTGCAATATCAACTCTAAGTGGAAAACCTCAAATGTTCACATTTTTATGGGATTGTACTATGCACATAGCTTATTACTCCCCCATAATGTGATAATTCATTTTGTTTTTTAAACAAGAGACAAATAAAACCAACTAGAGAAATTAATGGACATTATAGAATTTGAATTTCTCATGAATATGACATACCACATAGTAACTAGATAATATTGAAATATCAATACTAGGTGGTGTGCTTCATGTACACACATTTTTAGGTTTGTGAGGTGCACAAAGCACATCACTCCCCCAAAATGGGATAGTCCATTAATAACTCAAAGAGCAAATGAATCCACACAAGATTCAAAAAGCTCAACACAAAATTACACATACATGATACACAACAATCATACACAAACTTGAATAACAAGACAAGTAGGAAAGAAGCATATCATATACAAGCACATGCTAGGAACAAAACTAACACATGCAAGGGAGCAAGCAACTTTCAATGTATACGTGAATTAAATACAAGTTACCGCAAGGAGGAAGCATTGGATATGAGATAGATATGTGATAATCCAATTGACTTGGCTTGAGAAATAAAACCATGAAGATCCCTTAATTCTTCAAAATAGCCAAGTCACCAATGTCCTCCACTATCACCTATTGATCAAGTTGAAGCTTGTTGGTCCCCAACCAAGTTGGGTCCTAAGAGGTTAGTCACAATAGGTTTGGGAACCCAAATGGTGCTTTTCTTGACACCACTTTGAGCTCCCACATACTTGGCAAACACATTGCCAACTCTATCCTTCCCAAGTGAATAAACATCATCAATTATGATAGGGTTGGATGAGTTACCGTTAGTGCATGAAGAAGCAAACTGACCTTTGCCACGGCAAAGGTAGCAACACCGACTCTTATTCTTCTTAATAGGCCCCTCAACTTGAGGAGCATTGGCTTGAGTCTTCTTAGGAGTTGTCCTTTGTTCAACTCGTGGTTGAGCACGAGTTTGAACAAGAGGCCGCTTCCCTAGTTTCTTCTCACTAAGAGGCTTCTTCTTCATTGGGCAATCCCGAACATGGTGCCCTTCAACCTTGCACTTGAAGCAAGTGATCTTGGCCGGATTCTTGACTTGAACTTGGCCCTTCTTCTTGTTGTCAACCTTGGACTTGCTCTTGTTGTTGGAGTTGAATCCAAATCCACTCTTGTCATTTGGGGATTGTTGCACACTCAACATGTTGTCAAGTGTACTCTTCTCCCCATGACGCTTTTCCAAGCCCTTCTTCAAAGAAGCGACTTGGGCCTTGAGGTCTTTTATTTCCTCTACATGGTTAGTGGCAATAAAAACACTAGAGGAAGTAGAAGCTTCATTGTTAGAACAACGAGGCAAAGCAAGTAATTCATTGTAATGCCCGGGGTTTTTCCCCAAATTAGAAATTGCTTGTTTTTTTTTATTTTTGCATCATCATGACATCAGCTTCATCGCATCGCATATTTTTGGCAACAAAATTTATTTTTATTAAACCCTATTTTATTTTTCTAAAATTGTCGGAAAATATTTTATCGAGACAGTTGTCTCCGTTTTCTAAAATTATTTGTCAAATTAATTTGCAAAAGAAAAATGTTTTGAGAATCGCGAGAGAGTAGCCCAATCCCGGCCCAAAAGCCCAGCAAGCAAACCCTAGCCTCCAAACCCTAATCCTGCCCTGGCAGTTTTCCTTTCCCACCCCCTGCGTTTTGCAGCCACCCTCTTCCTCTTTTTCCTTTTTGCTTTCGGGTCCTTCCACCTCCAAAATCAGGCCCTAGGTTTTTCTTTAGGTCCCTGGCCTTTTCTTTTCTTTTTCCTCTCTCCTCTCCTTTTTCTTTCCTTCCTCCCGTGGCCAAGCTCCTCTTCCTGCCCGAGCTCCTTCCGCTCGATCCCCTTCCTCCCCGCTCGTCTTCTCCATGGCCGAGCTCCATCTCCTCGCCCCGGTCGACCTCCCTCCTCCACCACCAGCCGTCGCCGTGCTCCCCATCCCGAGCGTCCTCCTCTCCCTGCTTGACCTTGCCGTCCTCCGACCCCAACCTTCCGCCTTGGACCGCCGCCCCTCGCTGGCCGGCCGTCTCCCGCGCCGCTCTCCTCCTCTCCCTCTCCTTCCCCAGCTCCGGCTCGGCCCTCCCCACCGGCATCTCCCGCACCTAGGCTCCCTCGCCGCTCCTCCACCGTCGGCGCCGTCCTCCGCATCGGCTCCAGTCGCGCCGCCCCCGCCTCGGCTCCTCCCCTCTGCCTCCGTCGACCTCTGCGTCGCTCCTGGCACCCCTGTGCGCCCCTCCGTCCTCCTCCAGCCCTCCTTCGTCGCCCTCCTCCCCGGCCGGCCAGGTCCTGGCCACGCCCGGCCTCAACCTCCCCAGCTCCGGCTCCCACTCTCCCGCGCCTCCACCGACCACGGCCCCCAACGCGCGTGCTCCTCTCCCTGCACCTCCGCCATGGCTTGCCTCCCCGTCGCCAGCGTGCTCCTGCTTCGTTCCCCTGAGCTGCGTCTGTGCTGCTGCTGTTGTAGTGCCCGGCTGCGTGACTCCGTTTTTGTCCCCGATGCGGCCGTCCTCCTGTTTGTGCTCTGTGGTGTGCTCCGTGTCGTGTCCGTCCTCGGCCGTGCGGGTGTTGTCCTGCTGCTGTCTTCCGTGTCCTCCGCCCGCAACCTGTTTGACACAATGCCCGCAAGGAACCGGTGCCCTTTCGTTGTCGTGACGTGCTCGTGCTGCTGCTGCTGCGGTCCGTCCGCGTCGTGTTTCCCGTCGTGAACCGAGTTCTCCGTTTTCCCCGACGTGAAGCACCGTGAAGCCCGGAGTTCCCCGATGCCTTCGTGAAGCCCGATCCCCGTCCCCGTCGTGGAGTTGCTCCCCGATGTCTCCGGTGCGCGAGTTCTTCGTCCGTGATCCCCGATGACGCCGACAAGATCTTCCTCGACGACCGTGAGGATACGACAAGATCTTCCCCGACCGGAATCCGAGTTCTCCGATGCCGTGATCCCCGACCACCGTTAACCCCGTCGACCCCGAAGCCCGGAACGCCAAGGTCCGCCACGACAACGACCCGGGTACGACTACTTCCCCGACGACGACCCGAGTACGACTACTTCCTCAACATCGACTACCTCGACTACTTCGACTCCGGATGAACGACTACCTCGACTACCTCGACTCCGGACGATCGACTACTTCGACTACGACGACTACATCGACTACTTCCTCTACGACCCGAAGACGACGGCTTCCGAATCCGAAGATCCTCGTTCCGATGTGTGACCCCAACCCTAAACCCCTATATGCCATATATATATGCGATATCTTATAAAATCATGCATAATTAATTAACATCACACCTTTCCTCCATTTAGTCGAACTAAATCAATTAATTATGGGGTTTTGTCCGGTGCATCTATATTGGCACCGATCCCATTTAAAATGCTTTGCCATGTGTTAGGGAATAAAATTGGACAACCTTTAATTTGTCATGCATCATGTCATCAACATGCCGCTTCTTTTGCCGTAGTAGTAAAATGCATCTTTTATGTTTCCAGTGTTTGTTGCTTCTTCGGGAATAGGACGTTGAGTTGATGTGAGCAACGACAGGTTCTGCTACCTCTACCGGATTGCAGGCAAGTGATACTCCCTTGCTATCTTTGCTTGTCTTCTGTCTCTCACTCGTCCTATCTTTTGTTCCTTGCTAGCCTTATGTATCGATGCTTGTGTCACGATCCTATTTGCATGTTTACCTTGCAGCCATGAAATGCCACCACCCCCACATCCTATTACCCTGTTGCTTGTTTACCTTGTTAGCCTTGCGAGTCGTAGCGCATGCTTAGCTGCTTTGCTTGAGTCTTGTTGTCTCTTGTCTAGTCTTGTTCTTAACATGATAGCTAGGTTCAACTAAAATGGTAATCTTTACTTTCTGTTGCGATGGGAATAACTTAATAAAGATAAGGCACCGGCGGAAGGCCAATCGTGGTGATTTGTTCTGCTAGTGTCGCCTAGGACCCGAGTTCTTTTCCGCTGATCCAAGACTGAGCGCACTAACCACATGTGGGAGTTCTATGGGCCTCCCCGCAATCTATTACCGGATCCTCAAACTTGTCCAGGATGCCACAAGTAGTTCGGGTGTTTCTACGGTTACAAGCGCGGATGATATGGTAAGATGGTTACGTGGTTACTTACGGTAGGGCTTGCGGCATGGGCGTTTACCGCATGTGGAAGGAGGGGCAATCGTATGAGTGTTACCCTCCCGAAGCCGTGCGCGCAACGGTTAGGCCCACCTCGAAGCTTCGGCCGGACTCTCAAGGTGGATCAGACCTAGCTAGGTGGCTCCCTGGACTTGTTTGTAGAGAAGGGAAGTATTGCGTCGAAACCTCCACCGGTACACCTCTAAGCGAGAGTTTCGATGCGTGTGGGTTCATTGGTGCATCCCTGCAGGGTGAAATCTTTTCGAAAAGCCGTGTCCGCGGTTATGGACGACTTGGTGAAATGCGCTGGCTAAAAAGATCATAGACAACTTGCACCTTATGATGATAATAACTTGACTAGTAAGATAGATTACTTGAATAATAATCTGTTTTAAAACTTGTCAACCGTGTGAGTGCCCGGACTTCTTCCTCGTGGGTCGAGGATACGAGGGAGTCGTTTTAGGGCGGGTTTGTTTGGTGTGTAGTATAGATGGTTCCTTATGCGCTCCCTTACCTTGTCTCTAATAGACGGAAGTTGTAGTGTGTCTCTATAAGTTGATAGTGCTGCTTGCCGCCTCAATCGCTAACCCTCTTTCCCCGGAATTCCAGCTTTGATATCTTGTGAGTATTGCTTGCCAGTACTGTTTTATAGTACTGACCCCTTCGGGGCTGCTATTCCAATGCAGCCAACAGGTTTGAAGTCTGACGACGTTAGCTTGGGAATCCCTCCGGCTTGGCCTGGGCAGGGATATGGTGCCTTCGTTTATCTTCAGGACTCTTAGTCCAATTTGTTTCTTGTCCGTAGCCGGACGCTACCCGCTTCCGTTGTTATTTGGATCTTTGTATTGTATCTTTGTTCTTGACTCTGTGAGTTGTTGTTGTATATATGTTCTTTTGTGGGTTCCATCGAGACCTGTTGTAATGTTATCACAATTCCACCCGCATAACGTGTGTGTTGTGATGTGCACGTTATGCCTGGTGGGCGTCCTTTAGGATCGTTATTATGCGGATTTGGCTGGAACGCTCAAGTCTGCATAGTATCGATCTTGGGGCGTTACAAAGTGGTATCAGAGCTCTGGTTTTTCGATACCCTGTTGGTCCAGTCTGCCTGTAGGATACCCTAGCTAATGGTCGTTGTTTGTAGAGTGTCCAAAACTATTTTTGCTAAAAGTTATTTGAAAAGATCTCTATAGGACTCTTGTTTATTCCTTACCTCTATTCTATTCCTCCTCTTACCTTTGTGTGCTTTAAATCTTCTCTCTTATCTATCTTCCGGTTATAGCATCTTCGTGGGTGGACGATCTCTTGCCTTTTACCTAATAGGTTCGATCTTGGAAGCAATCGACGGAATGTCATCGCCATCGACGTGAGCAAGAACCTCTTGTTAGTGGTGTCGAGAAGATCAACCTGGTGCGACAAGATTCGATAGTTTACCTTGCTCGTCTTCTCCCTTACGGTAGTGTGGATCTCGGGGCGAGATCCCTTGTTAGTGGTGTCGGTTGTAATGCCCGGGGTTTTTCCCCAAATTAGAAATTGCTTGTTTTTTTTTATTTTTGCATCATCATGACATCAGATTCATCGCATCGCATATTTTTGGCAACAAAATTTATTTTTATTAAACCCTATTTTATTTTTCTAAAATTGTCGGAAAATATTTTATCGAGACAGTTGTCTCCGTTTTCTAAAATTATTTGTCAAATTAATTTGCAAAAGAAAAATGTTTTGAGAATCGCGAGAGAGTAGCCCAATCCCGGCCCAAAAGCCCAGCAAGCAAACCCTAGCCTCCAAACCCTAATCCTGCCCTGGCAGTTTTCCTTTCCCACCCCCTGCGTTTTGCAGCCACCCTCTTCCTCTTTTTCCTTTTTGCTTTCGGGTCCTTCCACCTCCAAAATCAGGCCCTAGGTTTTTCTTTAGGTCCCTGGCCTTTTCTTTTCTTTTTCCTCTCTCCTCTCCTTTTTCTTTCCTTCCTCCCGTGGCCAAGCTCCTCTTCCTGCCCGAGCTCCTTCCGCTCGATCCCCTTCCTCCCCGCTCGTCTTCTCCATGGCCGAGCTCCATCTCCTCGCCCCGGTCGACCTCCCTCCTCCACCACCAGCCGTCGCCGTGCTCCCCATCCCGAGCGTCCTCCTCTCCCTGCTTGACCTTGCCGTCCTCCGACCCCAACCTTTCGCCTTGGACCGCCGCCCCTCGCTGGCCGGCCGTCTCCCGCGCCGCTCTCCTCCTCTCCCTCTCCTTCCCCAACTCCGGCTCGGCCCTCCCCACCAGCATCTCCCGCACCTAGGCTCCCTCGCCGCTCCTCCACCGTCGGCGCCGTCCTCCGCATCGGCTCCAGTCGCGCCGCCCCCGCCTCGGCTCCTCCCCTCTGCCTCCGTCGACCTCTGCGTCGCTCCTGGCACCCCTGTGCGCCCCTCCGTCCTCCTCCAGCCCTCCTTCGTCGCCCTCCTCCCCGGCCGGCCAGGTCCTGGCCACGCCCGGCCTCAACCTCCCCAGCTCCGGCTCCCACTCTCCCGCGCCTCCACCGACCACGGCCCCCAACGCGCGTGCTCCTCTCCCTGCACCTCCGCCATGGCTTGCCTCCCCGTCGCCAGCGTGCTCCTGCTTCGTTCCCCTGAGCTGCGTCTGTGCTGCTGCTGTTGTAGTGCCCGGCTGCGTGACTCCGTTTTTGTCCCCGATGCGGCCGTCCTCCTGTTTGTGCTCTGTGGTGTGCTCCGTGTCGTGTCCGTCCTCGGCCGTGCGGGTGTTGTCCTGCTGCTGTCTTCCGTGTCCTCCGCTCGCAACCTGTTTGACACAATGCCCGCAAGGAACCGGTGCCCTTTCGTTGTCGTGACGTGCTCGTGCTACTGCTGCTGCGGTCCGTCCGCGTCGTGTTTCCCGTCGTGAACCGAGTTCTCCGTTTTCCCTGACATGAAGCACTGTGAAGCCCGGAGTTCCCCAATGCCTTCGTGAAACCCGATCCTCGTCCCCGTCGTGGAGTTGCTTCCCGATGTCTCCGGTGCGCGAGTTCTCCGTCCGTGATCCCCGATGACGCCGACAAGATCTTCCTCGACGACCGTGAGGATACGACAAGATCTTCCCCGACCGGAATCCGAGTTCTCCGATGCCGTGATCCCCGACCACCGTTAACCCCGTCGACCCCGAAGCCCGGAACGCCAAGGTCCGCCACGACAACGACCCGAGTACGACTACCTCCCCGACGACGACCCGAGTACGACTACTTCCTCAACATCGACTACCTCGACTACTTCGACTCCGGATGAACGACTACCTCGACTACCTCGACTCCGGACGATCGACTACTTCGACTATGATGACTACATCGACTACTTCCTCTACGACCCGAAGACGACGGCTTTCGAATCCGAAGATCATCGTTCCGATGTGTGACCCCAACCCTAAACCCCTATATGCCATATATATATGCGATATCTTATAAAATCATGCATAATTAATTAACATCACACCTTTCCTCCATTTAGTCGAACTAAATCAATTAATTATGGGGTTTTGTCCGGTGCATTTATATTGTGCACCGATCCCATTTAAAATGCTTTTGCCATGTGTTAGGGAATAAAATTGGACAACCTTTAATTTGTCATGCATCATGTCATCAACATGCCGCTTCTTTTGCCGTAGTAGTAAAATGCATCTTTTATGTTTCCAGTGTTTGTTGCTTCTTCGGGAATAGGACGTTGAGTTGATGTGAGCAACGACAGGTTCTGCTACCTCTACCGGATTGCAGGCAAGTGATACTCCCTTGCTATCTTTGCTTGTCTTCTGTCTCTCACTCGTCCTATCTTTTGTTCCTTGCTAGCCTTATGTATCGATGCTTGTGTCACGATCCTATTTGCATGTTTACCTTGCAGCCATGAAATGCCACCACCCCCACATCCTATTACCCTGTTGCTTGTTTACCTTGTTAGCCTTGCGAGTCGTAGCGCATGCTTAGCTGCTTTGCTTGAGTCTTGTTGTCTCTTGTCTAGTCATGTTCTTAACATGATAGCTAGGTTCAACTAAAATGGTAATCTTTACTTTCTGTTGCGATGGGAATAACTTAATAAAGATAAGGCACCGGCGGAAGGCCAATCGTGGTGATTTGTTCTGCTAGTGTCGCCTAGGACCCGAGTTCTTTTCTGCTGATCCAAGACTGAGCGCACTAACCACATGTGGGAGTTCTATGGGCCTCCCCGCAATCTATTACCGGATCCTCAAACTTGTCCAGGATGCCACAAGTAGTTTGGGTGTTTCTACGGTTACAAGCGCGGATGATATGGTAATATGGTTACGTGGTTACTTACGGTAGGGCTTGCGGCATGGGCGTTTACCGCATGTGGAAGGAGGGGCAATCGTATGAGTGTTACCCTCCCGAAGCCGTGCGCGCAACGGTTAGGCCCACCTCGAAGCTTCGGCCGGACTCTCAAGGTGGATCAGACCTAGCTAGGTGGCTCCCTGGACTTGTTTGTAGAGAAGGGAAGTATTGCGTCGAAACCTCCACCGGTACACCTCTAAGCGAGAGTTTCGATGCGTGTGGGTTCATTGGTGCATCCCTGCAGGGTGAAATCTTTTCGAAAAGCCGTGTCCGCGGTTATGGACGACTTGGTGAAATGCGCTGGCTAAAAAGATCATAGACAACTTGCACCTTATGATGATAATAACTTGACTAGTAAGATAGATTACTTGAATAATAATCTGTTTTAAAACTTGTCAACCGTGTGAGTGCCCGGACTTCTTCCTCGTGGGTCGAGGATACGAGGGAGTCGTTTTAGGGCGGGTTTGTTTGGTGTGTAGTATAGATGGTTCCTTATGCGCTCCCTTACCTTGTCTCTAATAGACGGAAGTTGTAGTGTGTCTCTATAAGTTGATAGTGCTGCTTGCCGCCTCAATCGCTAACCCTCTTTCCCCGGAATTCCAGCTTTGATATCTTGTGAGTATTGCTTGCCAGTACTGTTTTATAGTACTGACCCCTTCGGGGCTGCTATTCCAATGCAGCCAACAGGTTTGAAGTCTGACGACGTTAGCTTGGGAATCCCTCCGGCTTGGCCTGGGCAGGGATATGGTGCCTTCGTTTATCTTCAGGACTCTTAGTCCAATTTGTTTCTTGTCCGTAGCCGGACGTTACCCGCTTCCGTTGTTATTTGGATCTTTGTATTGTATCTTTGTTCTTGACTCTGTGAGTCGTTGTTGTATATATGTTCTTTTGTGGGTTCCATCGAGACCTGTTGTAATGTTATCACAATTCCACCCGCATAACGTGTGTGTTGTGACGTGCACGTTATGCCTGGTGGGCGTCCTTTAGGATCGTTATTATGCGGATTTGGCTGGAACGCTCAAGTCTGCATAGTATCGATCTTGGGGCGTTACATTCATCACATGATGTACCAATATTTTTAGTGGATGAACTACTAGGACTAGCACATGGCATTTTAGCATTTTTAGTTATGGTTGTGCTATTATCCACATGAGGCTCACAAGATGTTACCTTTGTAGTGACGGCCTCATGAGCCAACTTGAGACAAGCATAGGATGCTAGAAGTTCATCATTAGAGCTAGATAGCTTTTCATGATTTTCTTCCAACTTCCCATAGGATGCTAGAAGATTATCATTAGAGCTAGATAGCTTTTCATGACTTGCTTCCAACTTCTCATACTTGCTAGTTATCAACTCAAGTTGAGCCGTTAGCTCAACATTCTCCTTCAAAGTACATGCTTCACAAGAAATGGAATTAGTAGCACAAGCATCATTAACTTTAGGAATAGAAGAAGAAATCTTATCAAGCTCATTATTTAATCTAGCATTTTCCATTTTAAACACTTTATATTTTGCATGAGCATGATCACGTTCTTTAATGATTTTAGCAATCATTTCATTATGAGACTCCTCGATAGATTCTAGTTTCTCCTCTAGAGAAGCACGAGTCTCTTGCTCTTCCTCAAGAGCATCTTTTAACGATGCTTTCTCCATAGCATCATCTCTTTCTATCTTACCTTTTTCTTCAAGGCTTACTTCCAAAGCCTCAATGGTTTCCCCACGCTCAATTAGGGTGCTCATGATTTCAAAGAGGTTAGCTTGGTCACTTTTATTGCTAGAGAGGGCTTTAAGAATCATTAGACCTTTGTTTTGAAGCAAAGCATTAACATTTTCCATATCATCTTCTTCATCATTATTATCATTATTATTATCATTGCTAGAAGAAGATTTAGCCATAAGGCAATGAGTGATGGAAGAAGAAGAAAAATTAATTTTTGAACTACTCAAGTTCAAATCTTGTTCCACAATTAATTGGGTTTCCTCTACATCAATATTCATGCAAGAGTTAGAGGGAACACAAGCATTTTTATCATTGGAACAAGATAAAGCAAGCATATCATCATTAGATTTGTCTAAGCAATTTCTGGATGGTATGCGAGGACTATCAACACTAGCATGTATGACATTTATATTACTAGAAGAGTTTAAGTCCAAAGATGAGGCATTACAACAAGATAGCGATAAAAGATCATCATAAAAGAGCTCACTATCAATATTGCAAAGCCTATCACTACTCACCATTACATTGGTTTGTGGCTTACCACATTTTGGTGAAGTAGACAAAGACGAGAGCTCGTCACGGCCGGAGGTGGAGGGAGAACAATCATCCTCAATAGAGTTGGACACTCCATATTTATCTTGAAGCTTGGTCCAAAGGTCATGAACGTCCCGGAGAGGCATGAGTGACTCAAAAACTACAACACTCACAAATTTGCAAAACTCATTAGAGGCTAGAGCATCTAGATATAAGTTTTTCTCATCCTTTAAAGTCGTACTTTCGTAATCCTTCGGAGGAGAAAAACCTATATCTAAGATTCGCTCAATATTGGGGTCCAAGACCCGTAAGTGACCAAGCATATGAGTTTTCCAAACATTAAAATTTGTGCCATTAAATATAAACATGGAATCGTGCACTAAATCCCTAGACGACATCTTTACTCTCTATGCGGTAAAGCCAAACAAGAGAGATGAGGCTCTGATACCAATTGAAAGAACAAGCTATGCCCGGATGTCGCCTAGAGGGGGGGTGAATAGGCGATTAAAACTTTTTCTATTTAGGGGCTTGATAATTGCGGAATAAAACTAGGTGTTTAAATTAACAAGCCAACAACCTAAAAAACTAGGTTTACCTAAAGTGCACCAACAACTTATGCTAAACAAGGCAAGCAACAAGGTGATAGCTAGATATAGACTTCAAGCACGATGGCTATCACAATGTAAATTTGCATAAGTAAAAGCTCGGGTATAGAGATAACCGAGGCACGCGGAGACGAGGATGTATTCCCGAGTTCCTCCTTGTTAAGGGAGTACGTCTCGTTGGAGGGGTGTGAGCTCGCCACAAAAGGCCTACTCAAGATGACACAAAGGCCTCACCCTATTCTCTGATGAACCGCACCCAAAGGTTTGGTTCACCTTCCACTATCGGAATCCTTCAGGGCGGATTCCGGAGCCCTTACAACTTTTGGGGCACACACCCACAACTCAATTGGGGGCTCCCAAAGCGTACCGAAGCTCCACAAGCCGAAGTCCTCACAGCACCACCGTCTAGGGTCCAATGACCCAAGAGTAACAAGCTCCAAACCGTCAATCCCACGAATCACCGTGGGGAGCACAACCCGATGCAACAAATGCAAAAGGGGAAGATCACACCAAGTGGTCAAATCCTTCACCCCAAAATCCAACCAAAACAACTAATGCTATAGAGGGATTTAGGAGGAAGAACAGAGGAGAAACACCAAGAACTCCAAAATCTAGATCCCACGAGTTCCCCTCACTTAGAGGAGATTTTGTTTGGTGGAGAGATGGATCTAGATCTCCTCTCTTGTTTCCCTAAATTTGGGCAAGAATCATCGGAGGGATTAGAGGGAATCGAGCTCTCAAAATGTTGGCAATGGAGGAGAGAGAGCAAGGGAACAGATCTGTAGGAAAAATGGGGGAAGAAACCCCTTTTATAGGTGGCTCCAAAAAGGAGCCGTTGGGGAAGAAAATGCGGAAAAAAAATGGCTGCAGGCAGCCCGACCAGGGGCCGGCCTGCAGCCAGCCAGGCCGGCCGGAGCAGCATAGGGACAGCGAGCGAAGAGACGAATCGAAGCAGGCGTGTCGGCCTGCTCCCGGCCTTGGGCCGGCCGGGCACCGTGCTGGGCTGGGCAGCAGCCCGAGCCGGCCGGCCGGCCTGCCCCCGGCCTGGGCCGATCTCGTGGTAGGCAGAAGGCTGGGACACAGCCCGAACGACCCGGCCTTGGGCCGGCCTCGGCCCGGCCAGGCCGGCAGGCCTTTTTTTTTTCTTTTTCATTTTTCTGAAATCTGTCTAATAAAAACTCCGAAATAGAAATGCAATAACTTTCGCCCACGAACTCCGTTTTCGATAATCTTGGACTCGTTGGAATCGTCACAACGAGCACTACAAGAATATGCAGAGAAACATCATAGTCCAAGAATATAATATAAAAATAAATGGGGAAAGGTAAAAGCTCCCATTTGCAAATCGGAAATGCAATAACTTTCACCCACGAACTCCGTTTTCGATAATCTTGGACTCGTTGGAATCGTCACAATGGGCACAACAAGATTATGCATAGAAACATCATAGTCCAAGAAAATATAATAAAACCAAATGGGGAAAGTTAAAAACTCTTTTTCGCAAACCGAAAATGCCGCATCTTTTGCAAATGAAGTCCGAATGAAATAAAACCAATTTTGTTGGAAAGAGGACGACAAATGCAACCTTTGAAAATGGCAAACAAGCAATGGAGATTTTGCAAAGAAATGGAAGAGGTAAATCTTCCGCACGGATGAACCGGCAAAATCTCCAATACCGAAACCGCAAAAGAAGACGCATAAGAATATCGTTTTCGGTGAACTTAGTGTAGCGCCCCGACCCCAGAACTATACAGTGGAACGTTGTGTAACCGGTCATGCTACACAATCGAGGGTTACTGGGTTTACCAATCCCAGGCCAAAACTCATTGGCAGGTATGCTCGGAATGGATCATCGGCACACAACACCTCGATCATGCCATAAGCTCAGACATCGCTTCCATGTATAGTAAAGAGACCGAGACTTGTGGAACAACTGGCATATTGCATAACTCTACGACACAAAAACATATAGCAACTCATATAATGAGAAGAATACAAATATTACACATCAAAAGGTCATAGACCCACAATTCATCAAGCGGAAGCGGGTAGTGTTGTCTAACAACAAGAAGCAAATTATGGCCTAAGAGGCCTACAGATAAACATCACCCAAGCCAGCTTGTTCCACGGTCCCAAGCTGCCACCTGGGAACCCCAGACTAGTAGTCGACGTCAACGAAGAACCCACCTAGCTGCTCGGTGTCGTCCTCCTCTGAAATACAAATCATAGAGGCAGCAAAGAGAGACTGAGTACGATGTACTCGCAAGTTTAGTAGGGCGATATAGGCCCAATGGCTGACGGAGGCTCTAAAGCTATAGTGTGCTTGTTTTTGCATAAAGCCAGTTTTCAAATAAAAGACATAAATGAGACGAGGCGGCGTCTACTCAGAATACTTTTCATAAAGGGGATAAGAGAGTAACTTTGTCATCATTGGTTCTCATCGAACCCTTTTTGTTACCAACCACACCATCTCCACCAAGGCACTCCCTCGAATCACCCTCGAGGAAATGAACCTTTATCACACACGTTGAGTTGCAACCTTTAGCTGCCAAATTAATTAGTTAAGGTTAAGGTTCTCTATGATCTCGTAATCCGTTCCCAAGGCGTCCATAACCGCGGACATGGCTTTTCAAAAAGATTAACCCTGCAGGGGTGTACTAATTTACCCACCGGTACCGTCCGGCTCGCCTGATTGGCCCTCTTCCGGAGAAGGCCGGCGAGTGGGCGCGGTTAAACCTTTACCTCGAGTGAGACTATCCAAGAGTCGTCTGTGGCCACAGGACAGGTTCAGTGCCTATTTCACCAACCTGCCCCATCGCCACGTCCTAAACACCACCGTCCTCATCATTCCTTTTTCCACCCACACACTCACACGCAAATGAAAAACCGAACTAGAGGACCCTTGGATACGCCCGCACAAGTTATTTAGTTAAAGGGGATTCCATATGTCCCCACCAATGGCAGCACGCTCAGACCTTGGTTCTAGAGACAAGAACTCGCACCTAGGGGCAAGAGTGAGGTAAAACACCATCCCCGATGGCAACTCACCCATGCCTTTTAAGCAATTAATTAAGTACCACCACAACCTCCACTTTGTTCGATCATTCCATCAATTGCATAAATCATGGAAATAAATAACGGACATCTAAGCATTTAACTAAGCATGGCTAAGCTTTTCTAAGCATATAAACCAACAATTATAGTATTGTCTCAGGCCAACACATCATCTCTAGGGTTCATAGGTAGGGATACATGTGAATGGCTCGGGGAGAAACATGCATTCATAGGATTCTATATTTTGATCAAAGAGACATTGGAATCGCATGCAATATTATCGGGGATAAAATAAGTTTATAAACAATGGGATTCTAGATGCCAAGAAGGTTAGGTTATCTCTTGCCTTGCTGCCCGGGCGTGTAGTACGGCTCGTCGGGATAGATAGGGGAACCCTCGACTCCGGAATCTATCGATACCCAAAAGAAAAATAAATAACAAAATAAATCACAAGAACACAAGGTGCAATGCTCAATCACATGATGGCATGTCAAATTTATGCAAGATATTAACATTTAGATTATTTAACAAATTAAATGGAGTTCCAAATAATTAGTGCAATTATTTGGATGCAACTCCATATTTATCTTAGTGACCACAATCTTCATCTATATTAAATTATTAGAGAAGTGGCTCAATACGCATGAACATGACATGAAATGGGTAGGGTTTGTCATTCCGATCATTTTGGTACTTTATTCGTAATTTTCGGAGCACCGATGAATAAATAGCGAATTAAATAATTATTTGAATTTAATTCGTTTAAACAATTTATGAATAACATTAAATAAAGATTTGTGATCATGGGGTGATAAGTGCATAATTTGATAGCATTTGACATGTTGATCACTTTGATATTTTATTCATAATTTTTGGACGATTATTTAATAAGTTATGAAATTTTCCTAATTTGGTATTATTTAACCCATTTTAGGAATTCTTAAATAACCAAAATAATATAATTCCAAAGAAGGTTACAATGACTCCAAGTGGTAGAGTTTGTTTTTCTGAACATTTGGAAATTTGATTTGTCGAATTTGAAGCATTTCTCAAATAGTTATGAATTATTTAAAATCCATTTTATTTTCCAAATTCACAGATTTCACTGTTGGGCCGGCCCACAGGTCGGCCCAGGCCGGTTTGCAGGCCGGGACAGCGCCAGAGGGGGCCGGCCTCAGAGCCGGCCCAGTCCGGGTGCCAGGCCGGGCTGTGACCCGAGGGAGCCGGCCTCACGGCCGGCCTAGGCCGGGCGCCTGGCCGGTCGACCACGCGTGCGTGGTGGTCAAACGCCATGACCGGCGTGGCCGGGGCGGTGACCACGCGCGGCCGACATCGAGCGGAGGCGACGCCGGAGAGAGAGGGGAGGGGAGGAGGTGACCAAATGGTCGAGGAGCTCACCCCGGGGGCGACGATGCGGACGGAGGGGCACGGGGAAGACGGGCGGCGGCGATACCGTGCGCGCACGGCGGCGGACGGCGGCGAGGTGACCGAGCTCGATCTCGTCACATAGGGAGTCCCCATTCGATTCGCTCGACGAGAAGTTGGAGGACGGCGCGGCCGGGCGTATGGACATCTCGCTCGGGCTCGGGGAGGCCGGACGGCGGCGAGCGCATGCTCGACGCGCGGCGGCCGTCGGTCGGACTGAGTCGGGGAAGGGCGAGCGGCACGGTCGCTCTACGGCGTCCGTCGCCGATTCCTTGGTCCAGCGGTTAGAGAACGGTGAGGCGAGCTTGAAGGTGGCGTCGGTGTGCTTCGGAGCGGCCGGAGTCGTCGGCGATTCGACGGCGAGTGCGGAGGCCGTGGCGGCCATGGTGGATCGCGGGAGGGAGAGAGAGAAGGGCGAGATGGAGCAGGTGAGCGAGGAGAGGGCAGGTGGGGGTCCTCCTTGACCACCTCAGGGCAGCAGGTCGAGCGGGGGGGCAGGGCGGCATGGGAGGCACAACCGCGGCATGGCGCCAGTGCCATGGCCACGGTGGCCACGGTGAGAAAGAAAAAGGAAAGGAGAAAACTGTGGAAACCCCCCTGGCAGATTTAAATTCTTTGCAAAAAGGTCCCTCAGCAGACTTCGACGATTTAGAAGAGGCACTTAGACATTTTTATAAAAACTGTAAAAATTCACAGGGGTTCTAAATGACCTTTAGGTGCTCCACAAAAATGGGTGGTCCAAAATAAAATGTTTTGAGCAACATTTGTTCATAGGGTTTAGTTTAGGTCAAATTTGATAATTTCCAAAAATAGTGAAAATATTTATGGAGGCTCATATTATAATAGTGAAACACCCCATATTTTTATTTGAATATTTTGGGGAAGTTTAACTTGGTTCCAAAATTATAAATTGAATTGAACCAAATTGAATCCTCAATTTTATTTAGTTGCTTGTTAAATATTTAGCCTTTGGCAATTATTTATAAAATATATCCTTGAGTTTCCTGAACAATTTGGAGACTCAAGAATAATTTGTTTTACCAAATTGAGTATTGTATTTGGTTTGGAAAAATTTGGAAGGGTTTTGCTTCCCTAGTTTTTAATTTTCCAAGTGTTGCTTTATTTTAAATTAGCAATTTTAGATGGATGCCATGATGCAATGCAAAACAAAAAGTGAAAATTTGGCCCATATTTTAGGGTACTAATCTGGGGCTGTTACAAATCTACCCCCCTTACAGGAATCTCGTCCCGAGATTCTAGAGTAGAAGTAGGGATGAGGGGAACATGACAACACACATCTTCCTCGTTGCAGAGATTTGGCTAACTAACATGACATGCCAAGAGGCGGAAAGAACTGGAGATAACTTAAGGTGGCAGACAAAATGACTCTTGCCCAAAACCATAGGTTATTGAGAGAAAAAGGAACGACTTGACCAAACAGAGGTCGAGCCGATGATAGGACAACCGATCACCAAGACATCATTTCAAACCACCCGTTGGATAGACCGTAGCGATTTGGCACGGTGAGGAGAAAGGCATCTTCTGGACTCCACGATTTTGACATACCAGACGCTTCCATAAGGTTAAAAGCTTGGCCCTAACGGAACCGAAAGATTTCTACAAAGTCAGGGTGACAGGGCAAAACTTTGGGTTCACCTAGAAAGGATAGATATGGCATTTCTCCACATTTAGATGGAGAGGTAAAACCTGATAAACGAGCTATTTCCACAAGATAGATGGGGCAGGAGGATCGACCGGTAGATGTTTAGCAACTCGGTAGTGAGGTTCTCTTTGAGGTTCTAGATATCGCATTCCGGCTTCGGAAATAGCCTTCATTTGATCCTCAAGCGAAGGTCGTACTTGACGATAGCAAAGACCTTGGGGAAAAACTTCTAGAACCATTTACACATGACTCTCATGGACAGCGGTCGATTTGAAAGAGTTAGGAGATTTAGTCAAAAGACCTTCCGGTGAGGTGCGTGAACCACAACACCGGACTTGTCGGTTTACTAGTAGGCTTTAGGTCATGCTCTTAATAAACTCCAAGCATCACTTTTGCTTGAGATTCAGAGTTGGTTAGGCGTGAGGACAACTCAGACTTGACAAGTCCGAGGAAGGGGTTGGCGAGACTTTGCTGCAAGGTAGGGTAACTAGATTCTCAGATAAGGGCTACATGGCCAAGCTCCAGAACACGAGGTAGATTGGGAGTTCCATTGGGTCACGATCACGAAGAGGAAATTGATCCAACATGAACTCCAAACAAGAAGCCCAACTGATTCATGATTGGGAAGCCCCGGTAAGAGGATGAGGTTTTGCCAAATTCTTCTTATTTAGGAACGACTCGGTTAGGGCTTGGTGTGCACACATGGCTTAATCAGAGAACGGGAGGTAACAACCTACCAGCTCAATAATGCACGTTTGCATACCCAACTTGCGATTTAACCCGAGGAGACAAAGCGAACTTCACACGGATCCATAGCGACAGAGGTCACTGGTTGCGAGAGAAAACTTGCCTTTCAAGGAAAGAGGCGGTCTTGGGAGTTTCGAAATGAATCTAACTCGTTGACCGAAGGGCGCACCTAGACGAATGGACTTGGCAGCTCCGACAACTCAGCTCGAGGACAGGATTACCAGTCAGGCTAAGAGTGCCACCAATGTCCTTGGATTTCAAAGCAATTTCATTTGCTAAGAATTTCCGATTACCACAACGATATGCATCCTCGACATTCTCGAGCCCGGAAAGCTCGGAGGTAGATGGATAAGGAAGGGTAGGAGCATCACTTCATCAAGTACGTCATGAGACTATGCACGACCTCTCGATATAAAAGAATGTGACACTCCAAGGTGGAACGGAACCAAAGCTAGACAAGCTCTTACTCCGCGAATCACAAACCTTTAACCTGGTCCGAGAAATGGACAAGGTACCGGAGGTTGTTTCTCCTGACAGCAATCTAGATAAAGCTAGTGGCAAAGAAGAGCAAGGCTGAGCAAGACCATTACGGCTGCAAGCTCGAGCTCGAGGATTAACTTCAGATTTTGCCAACCTGATGTAGGGTTTGACCATTAACACTAGGGTTCAACGGAAAAGATCTTGGGTTAAAGATCAGCTTCATGCACTGGGACCCACAATATCATAATGCTCACAAGGGCGACAACCCTCATGAATCATTACACCTGAGCCCTAGCACAATCCGGGATCTTCGGTTCAAGATCTTGGGCTAAAGCAGGGAATTTCTTGACGATCCGCAATACTTCTTCTCCTCGGAAAATAGAATTTGCAGCCAAGCAAAGTTAACCAGTAACTAAAGGTAGAACCCAACCCCCGTGATCCTAAAGATTTAGAATTTTGCCGACGATCAGAGGAACCGTAAAAAAAATCAAATAGAGGTAAGATGACACCGAGATCAGAGTGAATTGGATAAGGAGTAAAAAGAAACCTAGGAAGGTTTTCACAACTCATTTTTAGGTTAAAAATAATTTTCAACTAGACTCGACATCGACCAATAGAAAGGGTTTCCTACAGGAAGTCCTGCTCTAACACCAACTTGTAGCGCCCCGACCCCAGAACTATACAGTGGAACGTTGTGTAACCGGTCATGCTACACAATCGAGGGTTACTGGGTTTACCAATCCCAGGCCAAAACTCATTGGCAGGTGTGCTCGGAATGGATCATCGGCACACAACACCTCGATCATGCCATAAGCTCAGACATCGCTTCCATGTATAGTAAAGAGACCGAGACTTGTGGAACAACTGGCACATTGCATGACTCTACGACACAAAAACATATAGCAACTCATATAACAAGAAGAGTACAAATATTACACATCAAAAGGTCCCAGACCAACAATTCATCAAGCGGAAGCGGGTAGTGTTGTCTAACAACAAGAAGCAAATTATGGCCTAAGAGGCCTACAGATAAACATCACCCAAGCCAGCTTGTTCCACGGTCCCAAGCTGCCACCTGGGAACCCCAGACTAGTAGTCGACGTCAACGAAGAACCCACCTAGCTGCTCGGTGTCGTCCTCCTCTGAAATACAAATCATAGAGGCAGCAAAGAGAGACTGAGTACGATGTACTCGCAAGTTTAGTAGGGTGATATAGGCCCAATGACTGACGGAGGCTCTAAAGCTATAGTGTGCTTGTTTTTGCATAAAGCCAGTTTTCAAATAAAAGACATAAATGACACGAGGCGGCATCTACTCAGAATACTTTTCATAAAGGGGATAAGAGAGTAACTTTGTCATCATTGGTTCTCATCGAACCCTTTTTGTTAGCAACCACACCATCTCCACCAAGGCACTCCCTCGAATCACCCTTGAGGAAATGAACCTTTATCACACACGTTGAGTTGCAACCTTTAGCTGCCAAATTAATTAGTTAAGGTTAAGGTTCTCTATGATCTCGTAATCCGTTCCCAAGGCGTCCATAACCGCAGACACGGCTTTTCGAAAAGATTAACCCTGCAGGGGTGTACTAAATTACCCACCGGTACCGTCCGGCTCGCCTGATTGGCCCTCTTCCGGGGAAGGCCGGCGAGTGGGCGCGGTTAAACCTTTACCTCGAGTGAGATTATCCAAGAGTCATCTGTGGCCACAGGACAGGTTCAGTGCCTATTTCAGCACCCTGCCCCATCGCCACGTCCTAAACACCACCGTCCTCATCATTCCTTTTTCCACCCACACACTCATACGCAAATGGAAAACCGAACTAGAGGAACCTTGGATACGCCCGCACAAGTTATTTAGTTAAAGGGGATTCCATATGTCCCCACTAATGGCAGCACGCTCAGACCTTGGTTCTAGAGACAAGAACTCGCACCTAGGGGCAAGAGTGAGGCAAAACACCATCCCTGATGGCAACTCACCCAAGCCTTTTAAGCAATTAATTAAGTACCACCACAACCTCCACTTTGTCCGATCATTCCATCAATTGCATAAATCATGGAAATAAATAACGGACATCTAAGCATTTAACTAAGCATGGCTAAGCTTTTCTAAGCATATAAACCAACAATTATAGTATTGTCTCAGGCCAACACATCATCTCTAGGGTTCATAGGTAGGGATACATGTGAATGGCTCGGGGAGAAACATGCATTCATAGGATTCTATATTTTGATCAAAGAGACATTGGAATCGCATGCAATATTATCGGGGATAAAATAAGTTTATAAACAATGGGGTTCTAGATGCCAAGAAGGTTAGGTTATCTCTTGCCTTGCTGCCCGGGCGTGTAGTACGGCTCGTCGGGGTAGATAGGGGAACCCTCGACTCCGGAATCTATCGATACCCAAAAGAAAAATAAATAACAAAATAAATCACAAGAACACAAGGTGCAATGCTCAATCACATGATGGCATGTCAAATTTATGCAAGATATTAACATTTAGATTATTTAACAAATTAAATGGAGTTCCAAATAATTAGTGCAATTATTTGGATGCAACTCCATATTTATCTTAGTGACCACAATCTTCATCTATATTAAATTATTAGAGAAGTGGCTCAATACGCATGAACATGACATGAAATGGGTAGGGTTTGTCATTCCGATCATTTTGGTACTTTATTCGTAATTTTCGGAGCACCGATGAATAAATAGCGAATTAAATAATTATTTGAATTTAATTCGTTTAAACAATTTATGAATAACATTAAATAAAGATTTGTGATCATGGGGTGATAAGTGCATAATTTGATAGCATTTGACATGTTGATCACTTTGATATTTTATTCATAATTTTTGGACGATTATTAATAAGTTATGAAATTTTCCTAATTTGGTATTATTTAACCCATTTTAGGAATTCTTAAATAACCAAAATAATATAATTCCAAAGAAGGTTACAATGACTCCAAGTGGTAGAGTTTGTTTTTCTGAACATCTGGAAATTTGATTTGTCGAATTTGAAGCATTTCTCAAATAGTTATGAATTATTTAAAATCCATTTTATTTTCCAAATTCACAGATTTCACTGTTGGGCCGGCCCACAGGTCGGCCCAGGCCGGTTTGCAGGCCGGGACAGCGCCAGAGGGGGCCGGCCTCAGAGCCGGCCCAGTCCGGGTGCCAGGCCGGGCTGTGACCCGAGGGAGCCGGCCTCACGGCCGGCCTAGGCCGGGCGCCTGGCCGGTCGACCACGCGTGCGTGGTGGTCAAACGCCATGACCGGCGTGGCCGGGGCGGTGACCACGCGCGGCCGACATCGAGCGGAGGCGACGCCGGAGAGAGAGGGGAGGGGAGGAGGTGACCAAATGGTCGAGGAGCTCACCCCGGGGGCGATGATGCGGACGGAGGGGCACGGGGAAGACGGGCGGCGGCGATACCGTGCGCGCACGGCGGCAGACGGCGGCGAGGTGACCGAGCTCGATCTCGTCACATAGGGAGTCCCCATTCGATTCGCTCGACGAGAAGTTGGAGGACGGCGCGGCCGGGCGTATGGACATCTCGCTCGGGCTCGGGGAGGCCGGACGGCGGCGAGCGCATGCTCGACGCGCGGCGGCCGTCGGTCGGACTGAGTCGGGGAAGGGCGAGCGGCACGGTCGCTCTACGGCGTCCCTCGCCGATTCCTTGGGCCAGCGGGTAGAGCACGGTGAGGCGAGCTTGAAGGTGGCGTCGGTGTGCTTCGGAGCGGCCGGAGTCGTCGGCGATTCGACGGCGAGCGCGGAGGCCGTGGCGGCCATGGTGGATCGCGGAGGGAGAGAGAGGAGGGCGAGATGGAGCAGGTGAGCGAGGAGAGGGCAGGTGGGGGTCCTCCTTGACCACCTCAGGGCAGCAGGTCGAGCGGGGGGGCAGGGAGGCATGGGAGGCACGACCGCGGCATGGCGCTAGTGCCATGGCCACGGTGGCCACCGTGAGAAAGAAAAAGGAAAGGAGAAAAATGTGGAAACCCCCCTGGCAGATTTGAATCCTTTGCAAAAAGGTCCCTCAGCATACTCTGACGATTTAGAAGAGGCACTTAGACATTTTTATAAAACCTGTAAAAAATTCACAGGGGTTCTAAATGACCTTTAGGTGCTCCACAAAAATGGGTGGCAAAATAAAATGTTTTGAGCAACGTTTGTTCATAGGGTTTAGTTTAGGTCAAAATTTGATAATTTCCAAAATAGATTTATTTGGAGCATTTAGGCATTTCCAAAAATAGTGAAAATATTTATGGAGGTTCATATTATAATAGCGAAACACCCCATATTTTTATTTGAATATTTTGGGGAAGTTTAACTTGGTTCCAAAATTATAAATTGAAATGAACCAAATTGAATCCTCAATTTTATTTAGTTGCTTGTTAAATATTTAGCCTTTGGCAATTATTTATAAAATATATCCTTGAGTTTCCTGAACAATTTGGAGACTCAAGAATAATGTATTTTGCCAACTTGAGCTTTGCATTTGGTTTGAAAAAATTTGGAAGGGTTTTGCTTCCCTAGTTTTTAATTTTCCAAGTGTTGCTTTATTTTAAATTAGCAATTTTAGATGGATGCCATGATGCAATGCAAAACAAAAAGTGAAAATTTGGCCCATATTTTAGGGTACTAATCTGGGGCTGTTACACTTAGCTTTGTCATGACGAGCACGACAAGCACCAAGACCACACCACGATTAGAGACAAATAAGAACCAATAAAGATGATTGCATGGATGTAAAGGTTTGTGCTCTTTACGGCGATACGATCACGATATTCGGTCGAGAGCCCCTCTTGATAGTACGGTTATCTATCCTATAATCCGGTCTCTCACTAAACAATATGAGACTGGTAAAATAGAAACCCTATCAAGATCATACCTTTGCCTTGCGCATAAATCCACTTGAGGTCGATGAAGACGATCTTCATCTCCTCAAGATGCACCACCATCCTCGATTGTGCTTCGGTGAAGATTAACTTGATGCTCCCCCATACACCAAGATGGGAGACGCTCTCTTCGGCATATCTTCACTTGGCCTTGAGTGATGATCAACCCGCACAAAGCCTCGATCAACCCATAAACTTCTTCCCTTAACCTTGATTCCAACAAATGGAGATCAAGCAACTCAAATAGATACACCTATAAATATAGCTCAATGCAAACATTAGTCCATAGAGATTGTCATTAATTACCAAAACCATGCATAGGAGCAACCATGCACTTTCACAAGTGATACAACAATCTGAAACTATGATCTCCCCACAAAACAATGACAAGTAGCAATTCACAAACATGTAGAATAGCACTTAGACAATAGCTAGGGATCAAACAATCTCAAACTATGAGGGGGATGAAGTGGATCACGAAGATGGTGATGGAGATGGTGCTGGTCTTGGCGGTGGTGTTGATGGAGACTCCGGAGGGGGGATGGAGAAGACCTCCGGAGGTGATTCCGGCGGCGTTTCCCCCCTCCGATCTTCTCCGGCGGCAGCCTTCTGTCTCTCTGTTTCTGGTTTTGTGTTTCTCTGCCGCCTCCTTCTGGAAAACGTCGGGGGACTATTTTTATAGGCGTTTTTAGGTCACGAGGATGCTTCAGGGCGAAGGATCGACGCAAACGGGGCCACGAGGGCCAAAATAGGTGGGCCCATGCGGCTACAGTACCAGGCCGCGTGGGGCACCCCCTTTTGCCCCTCCGGCCTCCGTTCGCTTGCTTCTTTCGCTCCTAGGTCTTCCTCCTTCCAAAATAATGATTCCCGTAAATTTATAGCTCATTATGACGTCGTTAAGGTCCTGAAACAAATAAAGAAAGAAATAGGGGTTTTCTGCCCGCGCAGGATTAATTCCATAAAAAGGGGAAATCATTATTAATTACCAAAAATCATTAAATAACAGTAATATACCCCTTATATGATGCAAATATGAATGGAAAACAAGTGTTATAGTGCAAAGTTCATGTATGCATTTTACATGCATCAACATCCCCAAGCTTAACTCATGCTCGTCCTCGAGTATGCAATATAATCACAACATGGATATAAAAGATGATTGCTACTACTACATAAAGTCAAATGATTCATTATTTCAAAGAAGTAGCAATATGCAAACAGTTTATAAAGTGATATCAAGTATTCAATGCAAGGATGTTCAATGATAGTTCAGAAAGTGTAACATAAAAGATAGTAATATGGACGTTCTTACTATTGCATACTTGTGGTCCATAGAGTGTAGATGAAAATCTAAATATAAAAGGTGGACACTTTGGAAAGATATATATATGAGTAGAGGTAGAGCATGCATAAGTTTCATCTATCCTCCAAACTATTCTACTTAAGTTATTGATTGCAATGGTAATACTTGGTGTCAAGCTCTCATTCCCCTATCATAGCATCTTGAATGATTAAAGTTAAATGTGAAAGCAAATATAAGTAGTGTCCTTGATAAAGTAAAGGTTAGATGTCTCATGCCCCTTGAATACAAGTACCTACACCATGATTACTCAACTTGGGAAACAAAGCAAGTTTAAGTTATCTATCATTGTAAGTAATAATGGTACCATCAAGAGTCTCAACTGGGGTACCTCTTGTCCCATGATATGGATCAAGCCCACATCAAAACAAGACAAACAAACATAATGAACAACCTCAACACCCTTTTTATTTACCACTTGATATAGCTTTTTATTATAGGGTGTATCACAGAAAGTTCAAAATAGCATGTAAGTAAATTTCCACCATGAATGATGCATGGCTTAGATTAGCAGCCCAGGTTTCTCTCTAACCATTTATACAAACTCATTTAAACTTAATTTATTTCCACATTATTTCACCATGATAGGCATCCATAAACAAAAGTACATGATATCAACTAAATAAATGATGGAACATGTTGAAAGCTTTGCATGTGACATCACATATGGGCTAACTCCCAACCTTAAACATTTATCAAGTCAATATCATAATATTAACAATGGTTCATGTTTATTAAATGCAATAAAAGTAAAGTGTGCATCAAGTTCGCAAGAGCTTTTTAACCAACTTTTCCCAATACAATAAATAACATAATCATTTTCATTTAGAGGTATAGATAACACAAATAACATGATAAACATACTTGGAATAGCATAAAGCTAATAGGTAGATATGGTGGACTCACTGGAAAAACTTTGGTTGAAGGTGTTGGAAACAAGTTTTTACTTGTTGGAATTTTTGGGCTAGCAAAAGGGAGAAAGATGATCATCTAGATGCATGCATGAGTGTCCATAGAACTAACTAATTCATGTCAAACAATGTGAAATAACATACAACATCAAAACATGAGTAAAATATAGCTCATGATAAAGCATTTGCAAATTATTACTCATAAAGAAGCTCATGAATCATGCAACTATATGTGTCATTAAAAATCAATTTAGACATCCCTTTTCCCAATACAATAAAAGCATGCAAGATATTCCCAACCCATATTTCCAGTAGCTTTATCATATATAAAATGATAGTGGTGGTCTCAAAACAAAAATCAAACCAAAAAAAAGACGCTCCAAATTCATGCGATGAAATGCATTGATAGAAAAACAGAAGTTAGACGTGTGCAAACCGAGAGTGTGTAGGTCCAGTGGGGTTGTCTTCACATCCCCAAGCTTATGGCTTTCACCATCCTTGGATAACTCATGGTGCATCTCTTCCAATTCCTGTGAAAAAACTTCAAAACACCGTTTCTCCCATTTCTTTTCTGTGGGGTGACATTAGTAGTGATAGACAAATGCATTACTTGCTGCTTATAATCCTAAGACAAAAATTCATGTGAATGTCCAGAAAGTGTATAATGTTGTATGCCTATTAATAAACTCAATTGGATCAACAATATTCAAGTTAAAAGTTCAAACCATGCATCAAACAATATTGGACAGAATCTGTCCAGAAAACTGACAGCAGCAAAACGTATTTTTATACCTGACTTACACATGTCTAAATTTTTTGATAAAATTCATGCATACAGAGGATGAAAAGTTGCAGTTACAATAAAAATATCAGCCCATTCGGAGTTACAGAATAAGAACTAAAAATCAAACCATGCACAGACCTGTGCTGGAATGAAATCTCCGCATGCAAAATAACAACTTTCTCAAACCAAAATGGGTAAAACTTGGCACTTTATTAAAAATTCCATAAACTAAACTAAAAACTAAGTCTCTTGTTACAGCAAGAGGACACAAAGAAAAACAACCGGGCTGCCTCCCGTAAAGTGCTTTCTTTATAGCCATATATCTAGGCTTACTTGATATCAAGATGGTTGGAGTGAGGTGGCTTGGTATCCCCAAACTTAAATTCTTGTACTTACTTGATATATGTAGGGTGAGCCTAGGGGTAACATCCCCAAGCTTGAGTGTTTGTCCCTCTTGATCTTTGTTTATCACCCTCAACTCTTCCACTTGAAAGTTCTCTTCACACATAACTCATCATAAAACTTGATTAGAGGGGTTAGTGTCTCCATAAATTAAATCTCCATAGGTACAGAAAAGACATATCATGAGTTGATTCTAAACATTAGCTAATATTACTATGGTTGTGCATTGCTCTTTGATCAATAGAACCACACAAAACACAAATAATGAGAGTAATGCAAAATAAAGACAGAATCTGTCAAAAACTGGACAGCCCATAAAGAGTGAATTTTCAGAGGCACTTACGTTGCTCAAATCAGAAAACTTTGAACTAATGAAATGTGTATTAATAGCTGAATAATTCTGTCATAAAATATCAGGTCAAAATTCCTTTTCTGTGATTTTTAAAAAATTTCGCAGTGAAGCTTAGGAATCTGTTTTCTGGACAGCAAATCACTATTGTTCAATCTTATCTTTCAAAAGAGATTATGCTTGCCATTAAGATGAAAAATAAGATACAAAGGTTTGGTTACAGTAGTAAACAAACACCTTGACTCTATTTATTTAGTTTTAGCTTTGGGAGAAGTTTTAATGATAGAGACTTTGCAATGGTTCCATTGGCATGAACAACACATGTTCAAGGTCGACCCCAACATCTCCATTACTCATCCTTCTCATTTACTTTCCCAAATTTTATATAAAGTGGAAATCTTAAGCTGATTGTTAGAGAACAGTAGGTAAAGTTATTTTGCAAGTTCTCAAGATATAAAGGTGTGCCCAAACAGAATGGAAGTTAAGGCATAAGGAACACACCACAAAACATTAAACCATTAACTTTTAAGTCTAACTCTTTTCCTATGCATTGGCATTTTATATATGAATGAATCACAATAAATAGAAATTTCACAATGCATATTAATAGTAGTAACTTGCAGCATATATTTATTAAAAGCATAAAGAGGGTTCTTAGTACCTCCTCTTTTATAATAGTTGCAAGTAGAAGAAATAAATTCAACCATAGAATCACAAGAATCATTCAACTTAGATAATATAGGCACATAAAGAGGATCATTAAATTTATTTTGGAATTCATTAGCATGCTTCCCTCTTTCAAAATAATTATTAAGATCAATATAAAGTTTAATATCATGGTTGCAACAAATATTTGGAACTAAAGATAATTGCAAACCACATAAGTATTTCTCAACATAAGCAAATTTCTCCTCCATGGTGTGAATAGGGGAGTTCAGAAATAAAGTTGGACTCTCATGAGTGAGAGTATCATCACAAGCAGCAAGTATATCATTTTATCCTCACATAAAGTAGTAACAACTAAACATGGAGGATTATCAATAAGCATAGGACCATCATCTAAAGCATTATCATATAGCATGTCTAAATCATATTCTTCATCATTTTTAAAATCATTATCAATAATGTTCTCATTAGGCATAGGTTCATATTCTTCCTCATCATCAGGATCATAAAAGCAAAGTTTATCATTAGCAAAATCTTGAGTGTTACCCTCATCCATATGTGGTGAAGGTGGAAGTTCCTTCTCTTCATTCTCTAGTTGTTCATCATTTTCTACATCTTCTTGCTCTTCATTGTCCTCCTCTTGGGGCTGCATGGGCATCCCCAAGCTTAGGCTTTTGTCATCTTCTTCACATACTTCCTCTTCCAAGCTTATATTTTCATCTTCTTCTTCCTGCAAAACGTTAGATCTTTCTTGGGTAGCTCTCTTCGTTGTGTCAATAACATAAATATTTTCATCAAATTCAAGTGTGCAGAGCTCAAGGAGAGGATCAATAAAAAAATTAAATTGAGAAGCTATAGGGCAGGTTTCATGTTCCTCAATGAAGGTGTATAATTCATAGGCTGCCATAAAAACAACAAATTGCTCTACTTCTTCCATCCCTAAGTGAGCATAATTTCCTGTATGATAAGTTGCAATAACAGGTTCATCTTTATTGGTAGGGCATTGGAATTCAAAGTGTCTAGAGTATTCAGAGCAACAAGTTTCTTCCTTATGAAAATTGAGCAACGTTCTAGCAATTTCATTTAGGAGCTCTATGTAGCCTCCTAATCTTTTCCCTTCTTCTGATTGTCTATATTCAGCAGCTATCCTGGCGTTTTTATAATAGTTTTCCATTTTTTTAATTTTTTTTGGGTTTTTGATAAATGCAAAACTGAAAGTAAAACTAAACTAAATGCAAAACTGAAAGTAAACTAGAGTATATGCAAAACTGAAAATAAAAATCTAGTGCAAACAAGAATAAAAACTTAAGCGCTACACTCCCCAGCAACGGCGCCAGAAAACGTCTTGATACCCACAAGTATAGGGGATCGTTGAAGTCTTCGATGTGTAAGTATAGTATCGATCCCACGAGGAGTAGAAGGTATAAGTATTTATCCTCTCAAATAAGAGTGTCACTTCCCTTATTATCTATGCACTAGACAAACTAAAATGATTAAATGATGCAAGTGTTTTTGGGTTTTTGGTGTAGAGTTTGCAATAAAGTAAAATGCTGAGAATGCAATATGACAAGTGAAAGCTCTCAAAGAGAGAAAGCCCAATCCTCTATGCAGCAAGAGGACAAGCTCAAGTGTGTGTTTCTTATAAGTGGAGAGAGTTCCAAAGGGCTAATTAGACTTCATGGCATAAATATTTCTAGAACAACAAGGTAAACATTTTGTCAAGTTTTAATCTTCTTTGGACGGAGCCATAATTAGGAATAGCTAAATAATTAAACTAAATCTCTTATGATGGATCATGTGGCCAAGTAAATGACTCCACAAGAGTTATTAAGACATAAAGTCCCACCATAGCATTAATCTTTAAGGTCCCCGATACTAATGTGGGGACCCCGGACTAGCTGTCCGAAATACCCTTGTGCCTACATCAGCGATCCCATGATCAGTGTGTCGCTGAGCACAATCAAACTGGTAATCAAGGAGCATCCATAATTACCGAAGGAATATACTTACTTGATTGAAGTCATACTCTTCAATAGGTACTTGCAGCGGAAAATCACCAAACAACGTGGAGCCCAAGTCATTCGCCTTAACCCTACAGGCAACTGACTGGGAAGCGCCCTAGTTCGCATTGACGTCATTTCCTTCTCCTCCTTCAAGCTACTCTTCCTTAAAATCTGGCTAAGACAATAGCCAGGGACGAAACCATTATGAGTACAATGGGAATTGTACTCGCAAACTACTCCTCTACTGAGTATGCACCAGCTTTAAGTTGTTTCCTATAGCACTTTTAGTTATTACTCTATCTCTATATCTCTATTGAAAAAGACCTCTATATCTTTGTTGAAAAGAGAAGGATAGACTTTTGTTTAATAAAACTGTGTTTGAAAACTCTATAACTTTATTTGAAAAAGGCAAGAAGAATTTTATAGCTTTTCCCGACCCTTGTATATTTTTCGAAAACATCTATAGCCTTTGTTGGAAAAGAAAAGAAGGCTTTTAGATCTTTTTCCCATAAAATTGTCTTTGTAAAGAGTTTCTTTTTAAAAGTGTTTTTCCCGAAAATAGATGTTTGTTAAAAAAAAGTAAGAAGTCCCTTTTTAAAAACGTTTTTCCTGGAAAATCACCATTTTGTTTATTTATCCAAAACTCCTCCTTTTTCCCGACCATGTCTCATCATGGTCCAATTATTTCCAACAACTCATACCAGCACATTGGCATAGTTGCATAAAACATCCTTCACATCATTTTCTCTTTCAAATCTCAAACCTTTTTCCAAAACTTGCACATCTTTGTAAAACTTTGCACATGGCCTGGTACAGCCTCCCAACTGTCCATATCCGAGGACTCGGCTATTCGAATAGTTTTACCCTCTGCAGAGGTAGCACGCTTTTCCCACACCCATCCGGTAACTCATCGTGTCTGCCACGTCCCGCCATACAAGGTGTATGCGAAGTTGAGCTACCGACCATAGCCTGTCCTTTGCTCATGCTAGTATAGGACCCTACCCTTACGAATTCATCATTCCTCCGACACCTAGTACAGGATCCCCGTCGAGGAACCTAGATGTGAGGACTCGTAGTTTTCTCCGGCGACCCAAAGGTGGCGTCTTCAATCCCGCACAAGCCAACATATTGCCGGGACCCGGGTCAGGGGTTAGGTCGCAATGACCCTCCCCTCATGCATACGGAGTCATCTCCGTCGATGAGGTATCCATACTAATATGAGCAAACTATATGACTACGCCCGTTCCCATATTTGGGTAGATGTGGTCGCACAGATTATCGGCTGGTCGTCATAGTACTAGGACACAATGTGCAATTTTTCATAAACATCACCATTCATCACTTCTCCACTTCCATACCGACCATTCGGCATTCCACATTCATCCTGGTACTTTAAAAAGGAGTTTGGAATAAACCATATTTTTCCCATCCCATAGTTTGAAACATCTACTCTATATTTCTATATAGGGTGGCAAAATAGTTTTCTTGTCTTTGTAAAAAGATTTTCAAAATCATCACTAATGTTGAATATTTCAGGTGATCAACATAAATGTATATAAATGCAAGCTCAGTGAAGTAGCTTGCCTGTTTTCAGCATAATGTCCTTGGACTTCTCCTCACTGATCAAAGAAATAAACTCGGATTCTTCTCCAATAAATCCTTTCCAATATCACCCAGGTAGCGTTTATATCTAGCGTCGCAAAAAGGAAAGAACATAATCAACATACAGTACAACACTCTAACAAACATCAAGCAATACTAACAAACAACAATCACGAGAGAAGATTATTATTTAACAATCAAGTTTGGCAATCACCTCACTACTCATGTTAAAAAGTTATGTTTAAAGTTGTGATGAAGCATCTTTATCCAATTAGGAAATACTTCAGACAAAAGTTAATCCACCAATTACTTTCTTTAATTCTAAATATCTTACCAAGCTATGGTAGAGATATTGCTAGATACTCAAGCTAGTACTCACTTAAGACAACCAAGTTTAACAAGCAAGGTAGTCATATTAATTACACAGAAATGATCTAACCCAAGAATAAACAAGCAATACATACATTATCAAACTACTCAATCAAGCATCACAACCAATCTCAAACATCACACATAGCTACTGCACTCACAAGCAACACAATTTGATTTCGATTTAATTGAATTAACCATTATTTGATTGTGTCACAATTATGGCAGAAACTAGGGTTTCATGTTTAATTGCATAACTTGTGTTCTGTTGGTCACAAAAATATGAACTAAAATTCTGTGGATATCTACCGATTTATAGGAAACAACCCAATTGGATTTAATTCAATTTGAGTTATTAAACTCCCTATATAAATGTTTTAATCCAGAATGTTGGTTTTCTTGTTTTGCTACAACTCAAGTTAATTGTATTCAAAAATTAAATCCTTTTAGGGATAGCTAGTATTTCTTATATGTGAGCTAACAAAATTGGTTTGACCTCATTTGGATTAGTATAGTAGTAGAAACAAACAAGTTTAGATTTTATACCTTCTGTGGCATTTTGAATATCATTATTTATTTATTAATCTAAATGGGGTGAAACCACTTTATTTAGGTAGATAATTTCATAAGATTTCCAGAACATTTTAACTTGCTATTTTTAGATTCTTAGATCTCAAGTTATTGGTTTTCAAATTCTAATCAAATTTCTGACAGAAGTTTTTATCATTTTAAGTGTTAACAACTAGCTGATTTGTCATTTTTGTTTTGAATCAGGGAATTATCCAACAAGATCATGGCTTGCATCAATGTGAAGATGGCATGTTATACTATCTACAACATTTTAGTTTTCTATTTTTAGGCCTCTGGATAACATAGAAACTTGTATGGGAAATGGCTATCCCTGTTATTTCATGTGGCTGAAATATTGTATAGCCAATTTCCTCAGATTATATCTTTTATCTAAATTTTATTTTGGGGTTCACAATAATTGTTCATGGTGGTACACTAACTATACTAACATGACATGCCAAGAATTACTCCTAAGTAAATCTGGGGGAATTAATAATAACAGTTAAAAACAGAACCCAATATCTGTTTCAGAAGTTTCTCTGAAACAGACTGAACATAGAAACTTTGCCTAATGATTTGAGGATGGTAAACTATTTAATTTGGAAAACTAAGAGTTGCATCTAAATCTATGAAACTAGATCTTTCCAACCATGCAAAGTTTATAGATTTTGGTGCGGTAGATTTCTCACAAATTGCTTGCAAAGGTAGCTAACCTATACTGTGTTTCGGGACTTAGCAGTTTTTTTTTCAGAAAATCCGAACCGGTACGCTGCCGCTGGATCTAGATCCAACGGCCCAGATTCAAAGAATCGGTGACGACCTAATCTTGGCGGCGCCGCCGCGCCGGCGGCACGGTGGTGGACAGTGGCTCACCTAGGGGCTCGGGTGGACGTGGGGATGGTGCAGAACGGCGGCGGAGGCTTGGGGAAGACGCTGGGGTGAGTTGCAGCTCCTGGGGTGCACGGGTTCGTCGGCGGCGAGTAGCTCCTCCTCCGCGGCTGGGCTCTGCCTCCGGCGAGCTCCTGACGACGGTCCTGGGCACGAAACAGAGAGGGGAAAGGGGCAGGTGAGTGCGGTGACCACGGTGGTTGCTGCGAAGGGTCAGAGAGGGAGAGGGGAGCAACGGCACGACGGATTCGTGCTCGACATCAACCTCGGCTTCGGCGGGAAATTGCAGGGCAGCAGCAGCCCCGCGGCTGCGATTCCGCCCTCCTGGCGGTGTACGAGCGAGGGTGGAGTAGTGGGGAGGGATAGTGGTGAAGGGGGTGGCGTGGTGTGAGCGAATTTGGGCTCGGGGCGGCTTGTTTTATAGCCCGACGGCCGGTCCATGGTGGTCGGGGTGCAGGGGTGGTGCAGGGGACGGCCGGGCGTGTCCGTAGGGTTGGCGCGAGGTCGTAGGTGCGGTGGGAGTGGTCGGTTGGTCGGGGGAGGCAGAGGAGAGCGGTGTGCGTCCGCGCCGTCCGCGGTCGGCCACGGCGCACGGCGCGCTCTGGCGCGGGCAGGGCACGCGAGCGGGGGCTCCGGGTTGCCTCGGGGATGTCCAGCGGCAGCAGAGGGGAGTAGTGGAGGTGGTAGGGTGCGGCATTAGGTTAGCTAGGCGGCGGGGTGGTCTCCTCCACAGAAGCGGACATGGCGGCATGGCCACAGGGGCTCGTGCTCCCTGGCCACGGTGATGAACGGCGATCACGGGTCAAATTGGACCTCGTCCTTGCTCCCTCGGGCTCCGGTGAGTGAGGGGAGAGTGGTGGCGAGGTCCTCTAGCTCAATCACGCACGGATTCGATGAATTGGATTCGGATTTTTGGGATTTGGGGAAGAACAGGGTGCTGCCTGCAAGGTGTTCGACGAAATGATTGAACCAAATTTAAATTCAAATTTTTGTAATTTATTTTCATAATTTGCTTCACATATGTTTCCCAAGATTTTTAGTTCTATTTTGGGAATTATTGGGCAGTTGCAACAGGGCTCATTTTGTGATTTTAGAAAGGTCAAAGAAGGATTTTGGATATTAAATTTGGACTTTTGAAATTATTGTTTTGAAGAGGAAAAGATGTAAGAGCAAAGTGGGAGTGATCATCAGGTCACCCCACTGAAGCTTTATTTTGAAAAATAAAATAATTTTCTTACTTAAAGGAATTTATGTGACACTTGCCTCATGATTTAATGTGCTGATGTTTTTATTTTTATTTTATTTTTCCTTTCCTTATACTTCTATTTAGCAAACACACACATCAAAACACAACAATATTCACTTCACGACCATGACCACACAATTCAAACCACATGAATTAATCACATCACCATTTCCATAATTAACAATATTATCTTATAAAAATGATCACACTTAATTATGACAAGATGGTGTTTAAGAAATATCTCAACTCACAACTTAATTGTTTTCAAAAAGGGTTTGAGAAAGAAAATATGTGGGGTAATAAATCTCCCACTAGTGTTGTTTTCAAGTGGGGTGGAAATTCAGAGTTTATAAAATAGGAGTTGCATATACATGCAAAATATCATGGTTGGCAATAGATATGAGATAACATATAGATCTCCATATTTTTGGGAACACATAATTTTGGAAATACTATTACTTTCTCAACTAAACGGTATTTTAGTTGCAGCTGAAATCAAACATCATTGAAATAAACTTTGGCCAAAATAAGATTGGAAAAGATATATGGAATTTACTCTTGTCATAACATGATCACCAAAGTTTAATATGTTTTTATCTTGGTTGGATTCTTGGGTTGATATTTACCAGTCAAACAAGCATATACATCAAGTCACACAAGGTCAAACAGAACAATATACAGAAAAACACAATCAATAGTGAAGTATTTCAAAAAGTTTTGTTGGTTCTGAATTTTGGGTCTTGTTAAATTCTTATTATAAACTTGGGATGTTACAAATCCTTCCCCCCTTAGAATAAATCTCGTCCCGAGATTTGCCCGGGGGTACAGGGGAGTACGAGGGCACGGGTTTTGGGATGGTTAACTTCCGAGGTTGTTGCTTCTTCAGTGAGGTTGCCAGGTGAGATCTTGACAAATTGATGTTGCGAGGTCGTTCCTGGTCGATAATTTTCTCTGGTGGGTTCAGATCCTGGATGATAGGGTTGACTTGACGATCGATGCTGATGGATAGTCTTGGTTAGCTGTTTCCAGTTTCTACGAGGCTGAGGCGCAAGGAACTAATTATTACCACGTTCTTGTACGCTGATTGCAGGTCTTCCCCCCTTAAAAAGGGTTTTTTTAATCGGTCTTGCCGAAGTTTGCAGCTGGAGTTGACTTGGAGGCATTGTTCTTCTTGAGTAGCTTGACGATCTTTGTCCTGGTTGTCAATCCTTGGTGCTTGGGGTCGGTGCAGACATCACTTCGTACTATTTTCTCCTTACGGGGGTCGCAGATGGGGACGCGTGGTTTTCAGGATGCGTCGAGTCTGCGTACTCAATTCTCTCTGGTTTCTAATTAGAAAAAGGAAGTTATAACGTCTAAGTTCGTTTGGACTGGCTTGGTGGTTGATGTTGTCCACAGCAGGCGCTTACGTCGTTTGATTCTTCTGAGTATTCCATTGGTTAATTGTCTTCATGCTTGTCCTTCTTTAGCTGAGTAAAGGAGGAACTTCATTGCCGACTTCCTTGGTTCTTGAGCTTCCTGAAGCGTTGGTAAGAAGTATAGTCTAGATTATCGAGCTTCCAAAGGAATCTAAAAGTCAGTTCGGGTGTCCTAAGTAGGTGGTTTGGTCTGCTGTTTTTACGAGGGTGCAAGGGTCGCGTTCTCAGTTAACCTTTATAAGTTAGAGAAAAAGCTTCATGTCAGCAGTCGATGTTCGTGCTTTCTTGAATCCTCCTTCGGTGTGATTGATCAAGGCCGGTTGAACAGGATGATGCTCGATAGGTAGCGTCGATGGTGCTTGCTTCCTGGTGCAATTCTGCGCAGATGGTTCTTACAGTGTTTGATTGACTTCGGCCTTGATGATGGCGATCTTCTCACTACCGACTCTATGTGATTCTTTTCTATATCACCTCTCTTTTTGTCAAAACTTGTGGTTAGATACGGCCAGTTAGTACTGTCACAAACTGGGGTTAGATATTAATCTAGATTTGGTAAGCGGGTTCAAAAATTCACGGCTTAATGGACCTTAGAATAGGTTAGTGAAGAATCTTCACACCAGTGTGTCCTTTCCAAACAGGTACTTTTGTCTTTATTGTTTCGATTAGTTGAGCTGGGTTGAACTAGGATTGTTGTTCTGCAGATGACGTCGGGGTGGCGTCCATTTCCTGGGATAACTCCATGTTGACGATCTTTGAAGTTGGTTTCCTTCGGGTTTGTTGGTGCGATCTCCCTTGGATGAGTCTTGTGCTTGAGGCTTCTATGATCTTCAGAAAATCAGCGGCAGGCTAGGGTTCTCATCTATCTTCCCAAGTTTGCGGTGATAGGTAGGAGTTAGTGTTTTTCTTTGATTTATTTCTCACGGGACAAAATTTGAGTGGGTCAAACCTAGCAAGGTTAGCGCAAGGGATTAAGGTGCCACTAACTGCTCGTCACAGGCGGTAGGGTGGTACATGATCCTCTTTGAAACCCATCATTACCGTCGGTCTCTGAGCTCGAATCTTCATAGCAACTCTTATGCACTCCTTGAATTCCTCTAGTTACCATTCTAAATGAGTCTACTTATGTCCTCGTTTCATGTCAAGGTTTGTGGTCCTAGAAGATTAGTTGGTACTATCGTGGACTTGAGTTAGTTGTTAACCTAAGTTAGATACGATAAGTTGTGTGGTATTCTTGTATTTCACAAGTTAATTTTGTGAGGTGGGGGCTCGTGTCTTCACGAGGTTGGCGTACAATTGCAGTTTCCTTCAGATCTTGACGCACTTGCTCCAGATTGCATGAAGTCCATGGTCTGACTTGCCGGTTAGGTTACAAAACTTTTCCGGCTATGTGGCTAAGGATCGGGGGTCTTTTTTTATATTGCGGAACTATCAGATCTTAACGGGAGGTGGTTTAGATGGAGGGAAAATATTTTAGAAAGATTTTTTTTTGGCGGGTTTACATCCGCAGGTGCAACTATGGTGAAGAGTTAAAGAAGAGAAGTTTGAGATTACTTTGTGCTGCCGACAAGGCGTGATAGTGAACACACAAGAAAAACAACACCACGGAGAACTTGCAAACACACACGCGAGTACACCAAGCAAGGTGCACACAAGGTACGTCTAGTACCAACGGATGCCTAATACTCGTGGTAGTCGGGGTAACCAAGGTTCCTATCAGAGCTTTCCTATGGGTCGTTGTAAACATGCTGGTGGAAGTCTTCATTTTATCGCCTTAGTCTTCTGCTGGAGAAATTGAGATCGTTGAAGTACAACTTGAGTAGAATTGTTGATGATTGAGCTGAGGTCTTCGGAAGTCTCTTGCTTTGTTGACATTGACGATCTTGGCAAATCAATCACCTTGATGTTGAATGTCGAGGATTTGGGATGGAACCTCTNGCTGCGGCTCGTCAACCGCAGGCATCGCCACGGCGGCGCCGACAGTCTCTCCAAGCTTGCGGAGCCGTCGCTCTTCGGCACCGCAAGGTTGCTGAAAAGAAAGACAAACAGAAGATCCTTCAGGACGGTATTCGAAAGACAAGTCCAAAAGGAAAGAAGAAGGACCAGGGCTTACTCGTCATCCATCCTCCACACCTCTTCTTCGCCTAGCTCTAGCTCCCCCTCGAGGCACTCCTGCCTCCTCACGAGGAGCGCCCCTCGCGGCCCCGGCGTCCCTATCGTGGGCGGACATGGAGCGGGGCTCGCGGCGCCCTCCCTTGCCGCTACTCTCCTCCTCCCCCTCCGCGGTGTCTAGGGAGGGAGCTCCGCGAGAACGATCCTCGTCACTTGTGGAGGAAATCACCTGGAGGTCCTCTTCAGGCGGTATGCTCCTTGAGGAGCCAGCGAGGCCTCCCAAGGGTCAGCGCTCCCCGAGGCCTCGCCCTCGCCAGAGTCCTCCGCCTCGTCCGGTGTGGGGACCCCGGACTAGCCTGTCCGAAATACCCTTGTGCCTACATCAGCGATCCCATGATCAGTGTGTCGCTGAGCTCAATCAAACTGGTAATCAAGGAACATCCATAAATACCGAAGGAATATACTTACTTGATTGAAGTCATACTCTTCAATAGGTACTTGCAGCGGAAAATCACCATACAAGCGTGGAGCCCAAGTCATTCGCCTTAACCCTACAGGCAACTGACTGGGAAGCGCCCTAGTTCGCATTGACGTCAGTTCCGTCTCCTTCTTCAAGCTGCTCTTCTTTAAAATCTGGCTAAGACAATAGCCAGGGACGAAACCATTATGAGTACAATGGGAATTGTACTCGCAAACTACCCCCGAAAGAGCATGCACTACCCTTTTCTTTTTTTTGTTTATAGTTTGAGTAAAACTTTGTTTGCTTTGAAAACTCTAATCTTTATTGAAAAGAGAATGATAGACTTTTGTTTAATAAAACTTTGTCTGAAAACTCTATAACTTTGGTTGAAGTAAAATAAGAGAAATTTTATAACTTTTCATAAACCTTGTATATTTTTCAAAACATCTATAGCCTTTGTTAAAGAAAACGAAAAGAAGGCTTTAGATTCTTTTTTTTTCCATAAAACTGTCTTTGTAAAGAGTTTTCTTTTAAAACATTTTTCCCAAAAAATAGCTGTTTGTTAAAATAAGAAGTCCCTTTTTAAAAACGTTTTTCCCGGAAAATCACCATTTTGTTTATTTATCCAAAACTCCTCCTTTTTCCCGACCATGTCTCATCATGGTCCAATTATTTCCAACAACTCATACCAGCACATTGGCATAGTTGCATAAAACATCCTTCACATCATTTTCTCTTTCAAATCTCAAACCTTTTTCCAAAACTTGCACATAGGCCTAGTACAGCCTCCCAACTGTCCATATCCGAGGACTCGGCTATTCGAATAGTTTTTACCCTCTGCAGAGGTAGCACGCTTTTCCCACACCCATCCGGTAGCTCATCGTGTCTGCCACGTCCCGCCATACAAGGTGTATGCGAAGTTGAGCCACCGGCCATAGCCTTTCCTTTGCTCATGCTAGTATAGGACCCTGCCCTTACGATTTCACCATTCCTTCAACACCTAGTACAGGATCCTCCGTCAAGGAACCTAGATGTAAGGACTCGTAGTTTTATCCGGCGGCCCAAAGGGACCTTCAATCCCTCAATCCCTCAGATTGCCGGGACCCAGGTCAGGGGTTAGAGTCGCCATGCTCATCCCCTCATGCATAACGGAGTCGATCTCCGTCGATGAGGTATCCAGTACTAACACGAGCAAACTATATGACTACGCCCGTTCCCATATTTGGGTAGATGTGGTCGCACAGGTTATCGGCTGGTCGTCATGGTACTAAGACACAATGTGCATTTTTCATAAACATACCGTCACCTCTTTATCACTTCATCCGACATTAACGCATAATCGCATTCATCATCACAGTACTTTAAAAAGGAGTTTGGAATAAATCATATTTTTCCCATCCTATAGTTTTACATATCTACTCTTGGCAAAAATAGTTTTTCATATCTTTGTAAAAAGGTTTTTTAAAAATCATCGCTACTTTTGAATATTTCAGGTGATCAAAATAGATGAATATAAATGCAAGCTCAGTGAAGTAGCTTGCCTGTTTTCAGCATAATGTCGCTGGACGTCTCCTCACTGATCAAAGAAATAAACTCTGATTCTTCTCCAATAAATCCTTTCCAATATCACCCAGGTAGCGTTTATATCTAGCGTCGCAAAAGGAAAGAACACAATCAACATACAGTAGGAGCACTCCAACAACAATCATGAAACAATTACTAACAAACAACAATCATGATGGAAAACCATTAGTTAACAAACAAGTTTGGCAGTCACCTCACTACTCATGTTTATAAAAATATGGTTAAAGTTGTGATTAAGCATCTTTATTTAAACAGGAAATACTTCAGACAAAAGTTAAGTTGCCAACTCTTTTCTGTAATTCACAACATTTACCAAGCTAAGTAGAGATATTACTAGATTCTTACTTAAAGACCACCAAGTTTATCAAGCAAGGCAATTATATTAATTCACACAAAATACTCTAATCATCAGAATAAACAAGCAATACATACATTATCAACTACTAGTCAATCACAACCAATCTCAAACATCACACATAGCTACTGCACTCACAAAGCAACACAATTGATTTCAATTGATTTAATTATCTATTATTTAATTAGTCTAAATTATGGCAGAAACTAGTGTTTTGTGTATAATTGCACATACTTAAGTTCTGCTCATCACAAAATGTGAACAAAATTCTACGGAAGCCTATTGAAGTTTAGAAGACAACCCAATTGGATTTAATTCGATTTGAGTTATTAAACTCCCTGTATAATGTTTTAATCCAAATGTTGGTTTTCTTGTTTTTGCTACAACTCAAGTTAATTGTATTCAAAAATTTAAATCCTTTTAGGGATAACTAGTATTGCTTAAATGTGAGCTAACAAAATTGGTTTGACCTCATTTGGATTAGTAGAGTATCAGAAACAAACAAGTTTAGGTTTTATACCTTCTGTTGCATTTTGGATATCATTATTTATTTATTAATCTAAATGGGGTGAAACCACTTTAGTGAGTTAGATAATTTCATAAGCTTTCCAGAACATTTTCATTTGCTATTTTTAGATTCTTAGATCTCAAGTTATTGGTTTTCAAATTCTAATCAAATTTCTGACAGAAGTTTTTATCATTTTAAGTGTTAACAACTAGCTGATTTGATAATTTCATTCTGACTTGACCACAACATCAAATGGATTCAAACCAGTGGCATTGGGTTCACTAGTTGATATACTTTTAATAACATTTTAGTTTGATAATTTTGGTTAAACCAATCTCTGGGAAGCATCTCCCAAAGTTGGTACCAATATAACCTTTCTGAGTTTTCAGTTAAAACTAACACCTTTGTCATTTTTATTTCAAATGGGAAATATGTCCAACAAGGATCATGGCCTGCATCTATGTGAAGATGGCATGCTATACTAGCTATAAGATTTTAGTTTGCTATTTTTAGGCCTTTGGTTAAATAGGCAATTTGTATAGGAAGTGGCTAGTCCCTGTGATTTCATGTGGTGGAGTACACTGATTAGCTAACTTCCCTAGATGTTATCCTTTGCACAGAATTTATTTTGGGGTTCACATCACATGGTCATGGCAGTACTCTAACCATACTAACATGACATGCCAATGCTAACATCTAAATAAATCTATATTAATTTCTATGATTGGATCAAAAGGCCTAAGCAGTAATCTGTTTTCAGAAGTTTCTGAAAACAGACAGAACATAGCTTCTTGCCTCATGTTTCCATCAAGCTAGACTAATTATTTTTGAAAACTAAAACTTTCATTGGAATCTATGGAACTTGCTCTTTCCAACCATACAAAGTTTTCAAATTTTGGTGGGGCAGATTTCTCAGGAAATGCATGCAAAGTTGGCTAACCGAATCTGTTTCCTCAGGACTTAGCAGTTTTCTGAAAAATTAAAACGGGCGGGAATCAACCAGGGCCGTTGATCTCGCGATCGACGGCCCACGGCCATCTTCCCCATCCCGACGGAGAGAGAGAGCAGGGGCAAAGGGGGACGGCCGGGGAGGCTACCTGCCGGCGGGGAGCGTCGGCGGCGAGGGCGGTGGTCGACGGAGGAGGTCTCGGGCTGCGTCTGGGTACCGGAGGCGTCGCTGACGATGAGCTGCAGCGGCGGCGCGGCTCGGTGGCCGAGCTGCTCGAAGTGGAGCTCCGAGCTCCTCTCCGGGCGGCTCCTGGGCGTTGAGGTGGGGGAGAGGAAGTGGTGGAGGTGGTGTGTGCTGAGGGAGAGCCGGGGGTGGGCTTTTATAGCTCGGGGCGAGCTCGGTGCGAGGGGGGGGGCACGGGAGAGGCGCGGCCACGCCGCGTGCGGCATGCGGGCGTGCGGGGGCGGCTTGGTCGGCGACGAGCAGGGCGAGGGAGGCACGGGCGCGGTGTCTGGGGGTGCAAGGGGTTCGTGGTGCGCATCGTGGTGGTCGGGGACGGGTCGGTCGGGTGCTGGTCGGCCGGGGTGGTCGCGGTGTGTGCATGCCCGCAAGGTGCTCGACAGCAGGGAGGCAGACAGAGCGCCGGCGAATGCGGCCAGAGGGAGGGGCCTGGAGCAAGGAGCTCGAGTTGGGGAGCATCTAGGGAGCAAGGGGCAGCTCCAGGACGTGATGGTGCAGTGGCGTGCTGCTGGTTTGGTCAAGTGCCCATGGTGGTGGCCATGTCCATGGCATGGCTGCTTGGCTAGGGTTTTAGGGCATGGGGTGGCTAGGGTTGTGTCCAGCAGGTGTAGGGAAGTGCTGGGAGAGTGCTGGACAGAGGGAGACAAGGTTAGGGCAAGTGGATGATGTGGTATTTGAATAAAAGAGTGAGGCCATTTTCACTATGTGACACTATATGGCACTATTAGGTTTTAAATGGTTAAAAGCAAATGGTGAGATACAAGTGGGCAAATGGCTGTGGGAAAATGAGTATAGATGTTGGTGATTTTTGGGTGCTATGATGGAATTTATTGACAAGTGCATCATAGCACATTTGCGATTTGATAAAATTAAAGAAAGTAATAGAAATGTAAATTTAGATTTTTGAGTTTATATTTTGAAGAGGGGAGAAATATTAGAGCATAGTGGGAGTGAGCACTATGTCACCCCACTGATTTTTGATTTAAAGAAAATATTAATTTCTCACTTGGAGAATTGTTTGTCACTTGCCACATGATTTTAATGTGTTGATGTTTTGATTCGGTCTCTTTCCTTTCTTCATAATTTTATTTAGCAAACACACACATCACACACAACAACACTCATATCACAATCATGACCACACAATTCAAACCACATGAATTAATCACATCACCATTTCCATAATTAACAATACTATCTTATAAAATGATCACACTTAATTATGCAAGATGGTGTTTAAGAAATATCTCAACTCACAACTTAATAGTTTTCAAAAAGGTTTGAGAAAGGAAATATGTGGGATAATATATTTCCCACTAGTGTTGTTTTCAAATGGGGTGGAAATCAGAGTATATAAAATAGGAGTTGCATATACATGCCAAATATCAAGGTTGATAATTGGATAGGAGATATATATAGGTCTCCATATTTTTGGGGAACACATAGTTTTGGGAAATCACTTTTACCTTCTCAATAATGGATGTTTTGGTTGTTGCCAAAATCAGACATCATTGAAATAGACTTTGGCCAAAATAAGATTGGAAAAGATATATGGAATATACTCTTGTCATAACATGATCATCAAAGTTTAATATGTTTTTACTTGGGCTGGTTCTTGGAGTATTATTTACTAGTCAAACAACATAAACAACAAGTCACACAAGGTCAAACAGAGCAATATAAAGGAAAACACAATCAGTAGTGAAGTAATTTCAAAAAGTTTTTGTTGGTTCTGAATTTTGGGTCTTGTTAATTCTTATTATTAATTTGGGATGTTACAAATCCTTCCCCCCTTAAAATAAATCTCGTCCCGAGATTTGCCCGGGGGTACAGGGGAGTACGAGGGCACGAGTTTTGGGCTGGCTATACTTCCGAGGTCGTTGCTTCTTCAGTGAGGTTGTCAGGTGAGATATTGACAACTTGATGTTGCGAGGTCGTTCCTTGTCGATAACTTTCTCTGATGGGTTCAGATCCTGGATGGTAGAGTTGACTTGACGATCGATGCTATTGGATAGTCTTGGTTAGCTGTTTCCAGTTTCTACGAGGCTAAGTCGCAAGGAACTAATTATTACCACGTTCTTGTATACCTATTGCAGGTCTTCCCCCCTTAAAAGGGGTTTTTAATCGGTCTTGCTGAAGTTTGCAGCTGGAGTTGATTAGGAGGCATTGTTCTTCTTGACGATCTTCGTCTCAGTTGTCACTCCTAGGTGCTTGGGGTTGGTGCAGATATCACTTCCTGATATTGTCGCCTTACGAGGGTTGCAGGAGGGGACGCGTGGTTTTCAGGATGCGTCGAGTCTGCGTACTCGACTCTCTCCGGTTTCTAGTTAGAAAAAGGATGTTATAAACGTCTAAATTCATCTGGACTTGCTTGGTGGTTGAGGTTGTTCACAGCAGGCACTTACGTCGTTTGATTCTTCTGGGTATTCCATTGGTTATTGGTCTTCAGGCTTGTCCTTCTTCAGCTGAGTAAAGGAGGAACTTCATTGCTGACTTCCTTGGTTCTTGAGCTTCATGAAGCGTTGGTAAGAATCTTAAGAGGTACAGCCTAGATTATCGAGCTTCCAGAGGAATCTAAAAGTCAGTGCAAGGACCCTAGAGGTAAGTGGTTTGGTCTGCTGTTCGACGAAGGTACAAGGGTCGCGTTCTCAGTTAACCTTAAAAAGTTAGAGAAAGAGCTTCATGTCAACAGTCGCTGCTCGTGCTTTATTGAATCCTCCTTTGGTGTGACTGTTCGAGCCAAGTTGAAAAAGGATGATTGCTAGATAGGTAACGTTGACGGTGCTTGCTTCCTGGTTCAATTCTGCGCAGATGGTCTTCAGTGTTGATCGACTTCGGCCTTGATGATGGCGATCTTCTCACTACCAACTATATATGATTCTTTCTATATCACCTCTCTTTTTGTCAAACTTGTGGTTAGATGAAGCCAGTTAGTACCGTCACAACTGGGGTTAGATGTTAATCTAGAATTTGGTAAGTTGGTTCAAAAGTCACGGCTTAATGGACCTTAGAAAAGGTTAGTGAAGGAATCTTCACACCAGTTGTTTCCAAACAGGTACCTTTGTCCTTCTTGTTTGATTAGTTGAGCCGGGTTGAACTAGGATTGTTGTTCGGCAGATGACGTCGATGGCGTCCTTTTCCTGGGGTAACTTCATAGTTGACGATCTTTGAAGTTGGTTTCCTTCGGGTTGGTTGGTGGCAATCTCCCTTGGATGAGTCTTGTGCTTGAGGCTTCATATAATCTTCAGAAAATCAGCGGCAGGCTAGGGTTCTCATCTATCTTTCCCAAGTTTGCGGTGATAGGTAGGAGTAGTCGAGTTCTTTATTTCACGGGACAAATTTGGGTGAGTCAACCTAGCAAGGTTAGCGCAAGGGATTAAGGTGCCACTAACTGCTCGTCAAGTGGGTAGGTACATGATCCTCTTTGAAACCCATCATTACCATTGGTCTCTGAGCTCGAATCTTCATAGAAACTCTTATGCACTCCTTGAGTTCCTCTAGTTACCCATTCTAAATGAGTCTCCTTATGTCCTTGTTTCATGTCAAGGTTTGTGGTCCTAGAAGATTAGTTGGTACTATCGTGGACTTGAGTCAGTTGTTACCCTAAAGTTAGATACGATAAGTTAGTGTAGTATCCTTGTAATTTCACAAGTTAATTTTGTGAGGTGGGGCTCGTGTCTTCACGAGGTTGGCGTACAATTGCAGTTTCCTTCAAGATCTTGACGCACTTGCTCCAGATGTTGCATGAAGTCCATGGTCTGACTTGCCGGTTAGGTTACAAAACTTTTCCGGCTATTTGGCTAAGGATTGGGGGTCTTTTGTATCTTGCGGAACGGTCAGATCTTGAGATGAGAGGGAAAATTATTTAGAAAGATTTTCCTTGGCGGGTTTACATCCGCAAACAAGGTGCAACTATGATGAAGAGTTAAAGAAGAGAAGTTGAGATTACTTTGTGCTGCCGACAAGGCGTGATAGTGAACACACAAGAAAAACAACACCCAAACGGAGAACTTGCAAACAACACACAAGCAAGGTGCACACAAGGTACGTCTAGTACCAACGGACGCCTAATACTCGTGGTAGTCGGGGTAACCAAAGTTCCTATCATGAGTTTTTCCTAGGGGTCTTTGTCGAACATGGTTGGTGAAGTCTTCATTTTATCGCCTTAGTCTTCCGCTGGAGAGATTGAGATCGTCGAAGTTGCAACTTGAGTAGAATTGTTGATGCTGAGCTGAGGTCTTCGAAGGTTTGTTGCTTTGTTGACACTGAAGATCTTGGCATTTGCAAATCAACCACCTTGATGTTGAATGTCGAGGATTTGGGATGGAACCTTCTTCTCCTTCTGGCTACTGGTCAGTTAGGTCTCACTTGGGTTCATCGTCGAGTATGTATGTAGGTTTTGAATGAAGGTAAGATAATAGAAGAATGCCTTTGAAAATCTTAAAATAGAGGGGTAAGACTTTGAAATATTTGAGAAGATGAGAAGAGCGAAGCCATTTTTAGGACTTCTCTAGATAAAAATATATTTTGGTAGTAATATACTTTTGTCAAAAATATTTGCTTTCCTAACTAACGTCCATGCTAACTAAGGTCTCCTACAGTCAGGATTGCTCTGATACCAAGTCTGTGGGGACCCCGGACTAGCCGTCCGAAATACCCTTGTGCCTACATCAGCGATCCCATGATCAGTGTGTCGCTGAGCACAATCAAACTGGTAATCAAGGAACATCCATAATTACCGAAGGAATATACTTACTTGATTGAAGTCATACTCTTCAATAGGTACTTGCAGCGGAAAATCACCATACAGCGTGGAGCCCAAGTCATTCGCCTTAACCCTACAGGCAACTGACTGGGAAGCGCCCTAGTTCGCATTGACGTCAGTTCCGTCTCCTTCTTCAAGCTGCGCTTCTTTAAAATCTGGCTAAGACAATAGCCAGGGACGAATCCATTATGAGTACAATGGGAATTGTACTCGCAAACTACCCCCGAAAGAGCATGCACTACCCTTTTCTTTTTTTTTGTTTATAGTTTGAGTAAAACTTTGTTTGCTTTGAAAACTCTAATCTTTATTGAAAAGAGAATGATAGACTTTTGTTTAATAAAACTTTGTCTGAAAACTCTATAACTTTGGTTGAAGTAAAATAAGAGAAATGTTATAACTTTTCATAAACCTTGTATATTTTTCAAAACATCTATAGCCTTTGTTAAAGAAAACGAAATAAGGCTTTAGATTCTTTTTTTTTCCATAAAACTGTCTTTGTAAAGAGTTTTCTTTTAAAACATTTTTCCCGAAAAATAGCTGTTTGTTAAAATAAGAAGTCCCTTTTTAAAAACGTTTTACCCGGAAAATCACCATTTTGTTTATTTATCCAAAACTCCTCCTTTTTCCCGACCATGTCTCATCATGGTCCAATTATTTCCCACAACTCATACCAGCACCTTGGCATAGTTGCATAAAACATCCTTCACATCATTTTCTCTTTCAAATCTCAAACCTTTTTCCAAAACTTGCACATAGGCCTAGTACAGCCTCCCAACTGTCCATATCCGAGGACTCGGCTATTCGAATAGTTTTACCCTCTGCAGAGGTAGCACGCTTTTCCCACACCCATCCGGTAGCTCATCGTGTCTGCCACGTCCCGCCATACAAGGTGTATGCGAAGTTGAGCCACCGACCATAGCCTTTCCTTTGCTCATGCTAGTATAGGACCCTGCCCTTACGATTTCACCATTCCTTCAACACCTAGTACAGGATCCCCCGTCGAGGAACCTAGATGTAAGGACTCGCAGTTTTGCCCAGCGAGCACGAAGCCCTTCAATCCCTCAATCCCTCAGATTGCCGGGACCCAGGTCAGGGGTTAGAGTCGCCATGCTCATCCCCTCATGCATAACGGAGTCATCTCCGTCGATGAGGTATCCAGTACTAACACGAGCAAACTATATGACTACGCCCGTTCCCATATTTGGGTAGATGTGGTCGCACAGGTTATCGGCTGGTCGTCATGGTACTAAGACACAATGTGCATTTTTCATAAACATTACCGATCACCTCTTTTCCACTTCCATGCCGACCATTCGGCATTCCACATTCTTCCCAGTACTTTAAAAAGGAGTTTTGGAATAAATCATATTTTCCCATCCTATAGTTTTACATATCTACTCTTGGCAAAAATAGTTTTTCATATCTTTGTAAAAAGGTTTTTAAAAATCATCGCTACTTTTGAATATTTCAGGTGATCAAAATAGATGAATATAAATGCAAGCTCAGTGAAGTAGCTTGCCTGTTTTCAGCATAATGTCGCTGGACGTCTCCTCACTAATCAAAGAAATAAACTCTGATTCTTCTCCAATAAATCCTTTCCAATATCACCCAGGTAGCGTTTATATCTAGCGTCGCAAAAAGGAAAGAACACAATCAACATACAGTAGAACACTCCAACAACAATCATCAAACAATTACTATCAAACAACAATCATGATGGAAAACCATTAGTTAACAAACAAGTTTGGCAGTCACCTCACTACTCATGTTTATAAAAATATGGTTAAAGTTGTGATTAAGCATCTTTATTTAAACAGGAAATACTTCAGACAAAAGTTAAGTTGCCAACTCTTTTCTGTAATTCAAAATATTTTACCACGCTAAAGTAGAGATATTACTAGATTCTTACTTAAAGACCACCAAGTTTAACAAGCAAGGTAGTCACATTAATTACACAGAAATGATCTAACCTAAGAATAAACAAGCAATACATACATTATCAAACTACTCAATCAAGCATCACAACCAATCTCAAACATCACACATAGCTACTGCACTCACAAAGCAACACAATTTGATTTCAATTTGATTTAATTAACCATTATTTAAATGTGTCACATTTATGGCAGAAATAAGGGTTTCATGTTTAATTACATAACTTTTGTTATGTTGGTCACAAAAATGTGAACTAAAATTTCACAGATAGCCACTGATTTATAGGAAACAACCCAATTGGATTTAATTCAATTTGAGTTATTAAACTCCCTGCATAAATGTTTTAATCCAGAATGTTGGTTTTCTTGTTTTTGCTACAACTCAAGTTAATTGTATTCAAAAATTAAATCCTTTTAGGGGTAACTAGTATTTCTTAAATGTGAGCTAACAAAATTGGTTTGACCTCATTTGGATTAGTAGAGTATCAGAAACAAACAAGTTTAGGTTTTATACCTTCTGTTGCATTTTGGATGTCATTATTTATTTATTAATCTAAATGGGGTGAAACCACATTAGTGAGTTAGATAATTTCATAAGCTTTCCAGAACATTTTCATTTGCTATTTTTAGATTCTTAGATCTCAAGTTATTGGTTTTCAAATTCTAATCAAATTTCTGACAGAAGTTTTTATCATTTTAAGTGTTAACAACTAGCTGATTTGATAATTTCATTCTGACTTGACCACAACATCAAATGGATTCAAACCAGTGGCATTGGGTTCACTAGTTGATATACTTTTAATAACATTTTAGTTTGATAATTTTGGTTAAACCAATCTCTGGGAAGCATCTCCCAAAGTTGGTACCAATATAACCTTTCTGAGTTTTCAGTTAAAACTAACACCTTTGTCATTTTTATTTCAAATGGGAAATATGTCCAACAAGGATCATGGCCTGCATCTATGTGAAGATGGCATGCTATACTAGCTATAAGATTTTAGTTTGCTATTTTTAGGCCTTTGGTTAAATAGAAATTTGTATAGGAAGTGGCTATCCCTGTGATTTCATGTGGTGGAGTACACTGATTAGCTAACTTCCCTAGATGTTATCCTTTGCACAGAATTTATTTTGGGGTTCACATCACATGGTCATGGCAGTACTCTAACCATACTAACATGACATGCCAATGCTAACATCTAAATAAATCTAGATTAATTTCTATGATTGGATCAAAAGGCCTAAGCAGTAATCTGTTTTCAGAAGTTTCTGAAAACAGACAGAACATAGCTTCTTTGCCCCATGTTTCCATCAAGCTAGACTAATTATTTTTGAAAACTAAAACTTTCATTTGAATCTATGGAACTTGCTCTTTCCAACCATACAAAGTTTTCAAATTTTGGTGGGGCAGATTTCTCAGGAAATGCATGCAAAGTTGGCTAACCGAATCTGTTTCCTCAGGACTTAGCAGTTTTCTGAAAAATTAAAACGGGCGGGAATCAACCAGGGCCGTTGATCTCGCGATCGACGGCCCACGGCCATCTTCCCCATCCCGACGGAGAGAGAGAGCAGGGGCAAAGGGGGACGGCCGGGGAGGCTACCTGCCGGCGGGGAGCGTCGGCGGCGAGGGCGGTGGTCGACGGAGGAGGTCTCGGGCTGCGTCTGGGTACCGGAGGCGTCGCTGACGATGAGCTGCAGCGGCGGCGCGGCTCGGTGGCCGAGCTGCTCGAAGTGGAGCTCCGAGCTCCTCTCCGGGCGGCTCCTGGGCGTTGAGGTGGGGGAGAGGAAGTGGTGGAGGTGGTGTGTGCTGAGGGAGAGCCGGGGGTGGGCTTTTATAGCTCGGGGCGAGCTCGGTGCGAGGGGGGGGGGCACGGGAGAGGCGCGGCCACGCCGCGTGCGGCATGCGGGCGTGCGGGGGCGGCTTGGTCGGCGACGAACAGGGCGAGGGAGGCACGGGCGCGGTGTCTGGGGGTGCAAGGGGTTCGTGGTGCGCATCGTGGTGGTCGGGGACGGGTCGGTCGGGTGCTGGTCGGCCGGGGTGGTCGCGGTGTGTGCATGCCCGCAAGGTGCTCGACAGCAGGGAGGCAGACAGAGCGCCGGCGAATGCGGCCAAAGGGAGGGGCCTGGAGCAAGGAGCTCGAGTTGGGGAGCATCTAGGGAGCAAGGGGCAGCTCCGGGACGTGATGGTGCAGTGGCGTGCTGCTGGTTTGGTCAAGTGCCCATGGTGGTGGCCATGTCCATGGCATGGCTGCTTGGCTAGGGTTTTAGGGCATGGGGTGGCTAGGGTTGTGTCCAGTAGGTGTAGGGAAGTGCTGGGAGAGTGCTGGACAAGGGGGAGACAAGGTTAGGGCAAGTGGATGATGTGGTATTTGAATAAAAGAGTGAGGTGCCATTTTCACTATGTGACACTATATGGCACTATTAGGTTTTAAATGGTTAAAAGCAAATGGTGAGATACAAGTGGGCAAATGGCTGTGGGAAAATGAGTATAGATGTTGGTGATTTTTGGGTGCTATGATGGAATTTATTTGACAAGTGCATCATAGCACATTTTGCGATTTGATAAAATTAAAGAAAGTAATAGAAATGTAAATTTAGATTTTTGAGTTTATATTTTGAAGAGGGGAGAAATATTAGAGCATAGTGGGAGTGAGCACTATGTCACCCCACTGATTTTTGATTTAAAGAAAATATTAATTTCTCACTTGGAGAAATTGTTTGTCACTTGCCACATGATTTTATGTGTTGATGTTTTGATTCGGTCTCTTTTCCTTTCTTCATAATTTTATTTAGCAAACACACACATCAACACACAACAACACTCACATCACAATCATGACCACACAATTCAAACCACATGAATTAATCACATCACCATTTCCATAATTAACAATACTATCTTATAAAAATGATCACACTTAATTATGACAAGATGGTGTTTAAGAAATATCTCAACTCACAACTTAATAGTTTTCAAAAAGGTTTGAGAAAGGAAATATGTGGGATAATATATTTCCCACTAGTGTTGTTTTCAAATGGGGTGGAAATCCGAGTTTATAAAATAGGAGTTGCATATACATGCCAAATATCAAGGTTGATAATTGGATAGGAGATATATATAGGTCTCCATATTTTTGGGGAACACATAGTTTTGGGAAATCACTTTTACCTTCTCAATAATGGATGTTTTGGTTGTTGCCAAAATCAGACATCATTGAAATAGACTTTGGCCAAAATAAGATTGGAAAAGATATATGGAATATACTCTTGTCATAACATGATCATCAAAGTTTAATATGTTTTTACTTGGGCTGGTTCTTGGATTATTATTTACTAGTCAAACAACATAAACAACAAGTCACACAAGGTCAAACAGAGCAATATAAAGGAAAACACAATCAGTAGTGAAGTAATTTCAAAAAGTTTTTGTTGGTTCTGAATTTTGGGTCTTGTTAATTCTTATTATTAATTTGGGATGTTACATCCGGCTCAGACGACTCGTCCACCTCCTCCAGCTCCTCCGCCCACGGGTTGCCGCGGGGCCCGCGGTGTCCCTCGGGCACGATGCCCCACTCGTCGAATCTGGGCAGGCCCCTGCGGTGCTTGCGCACCATCTCTTCGCCAAAGGTGAAGAGAGGCCGGGCCTCGTCGGCGGCTGGGGCTGGGATGGCCGCCATAGCGAAGAGGGTCCCCATGACCTTGTCCAACACCTCCGGCATGAAGTTGTCCATGCACAGGCGCATCCCATCCTCCGGCCTGTGTACGTCCACATCGGCTCTGAGTGCCACTGGAGGGGGGCGATGCGGTGCCTCGTGAAGTCCTTCGCCACTATCTGGCCGGTGAGTCCGGTGTCGCGGAGCCCCCGCAGGCACTCGTACACCGCGTCAAGCTTCGGTCCCTCGAAGCCCTCGCTCGCCCAGCGCGCCCACTTCTTCGGGGGCGCCACGGGTATATCCAGGAGAGGGTTCTTCACCTTGGTGTCGACGAAGAACCACCACTGGCGGAAGTCCTCCACCTTCTTCGTCACCTTGGTGATGGCATTCTCACCGCTCCACGCGATGGGGATGTAGTTCTTGCTCCTGGCGTCGGCGATGCGGAAGGTGACGCATCTGGTCCTCTCGTCCTGCGCGGTGGAACGGAGTGCGTAGAAGCTGTGGAAGAGTTCCATAGAAGGACGGATACCGACGTAGGCCTCGCAGAGGTAGGCGAAGATGGAGAGGATGAGGATGGAATTGGGATGAAGTTGGAGGAGTTGGATCTGGTATGTCTCCAGAATCCCCATGAGGAAGTCGGAGAAAGGAGGAATGAGACCGGCGGAGAGAGTGTGAAGGAAGATGGGGTAGTACCCCTCGCAAAGCTTGCTGCTGGCCGGCTTCATGCTTGTGGCGCCGTGCTCGTTGGTCCTCGCAGCCGCCAGGTGGCGCACCATGTCGACCCCCGCCGAGTTGATGCGGGACCTCAGCAGCGCCGCCTTGGGTTCAGCGCTCCCCGACGCCACCGCGGACTTGCCGGCCTGCATTGGAGCCTTGTCCTTCTTGGGAGCGGTTGCTCTCTTGGGCGCCATGGTTGCAGAAGACAAGAAGGAGATCTTGGAGGTGATGCGCTCGGGGAAGAAGGAGGCGTTTGGGGGAAGTGTGCGGCGGAGTAACGGGCGAAGTGATGGGCGCCATCATCGCGCGCAGGCTTTATTGACCAGTTGCCAAGGGCGTGGCGGGCCCCACCACGTCGCCCGTTGGAGCCGAGGAGATCGTGGCCTCGGGCGCAACCGCTGCGCCCCACGTGTCACGGCCCAGGCAGGCATCGTTGGTCCCCCGACGCTTCGCCTGCATCCGCGGACTCCGACGTGCCCGTCGTGGGCCCGGGGGCTACTGTCGGCACCGTGGAAACCAGGGTACCACGGGCCGGCCTACCAAGGCCCACGACACTCTTCAGAAGATTTCGCAAAGGACCAGGCTCTCCAAGCCTGGCGAGCCTCGCGAGGGTTTTTCCTCGCGAGGGACCTCTCCTCGAGAGGGCATCTCCAAGGATCAAGCCAAAAGGCTCGGCGAGGCCTCCGGCCTCGCGGGGTTCCTTCCCCATGAAGCAAGCTCTATCTCCGCGACAGAGCGCACATGGGCTCTGTGCCCTCCGCAGAGTCACGGGCACGCCTACGCGCGGTGACGACAGCGCCGCAGTTGCTATTCTCATGTATAAAGCAGTCAACAATGCTGCACCAAGCAAAGGAGCTACAAGAATTGCCATTTCGGTGATAAGGGGACCGTCTGCCACTACGCTCCAAGGGCGACGTCACCGTGGGGCGTCTCCCGAGCCTCAGCAGTGCCAGCCCACCGTCCTGGCTGGACGGTGGCTTTTTCCAGCTTTGGTGACGCCGCTCCCTGCCGTGGACCGCGTCCATGGACTCTCCCTTTATCGTGCACCCGTCCTCCTCCTTCGTCGCCATGTGGTAACCCTTCCCTCCAAGATATTTGGGGGAAGAGGTCCAGGACACCTATAAAAGGAGGGGGAGCATGTTCAGGAAAGGGGGTTTTTTGGGAGGATCTGAGATCTAGAGTTGGTCTTTAGAGAGATCTGGCCCAATCTGAAGCTTCAGTGCTGTTCTAGGGTTAGCCATTGTTAGCCACCTCGAGCTCCCCAAGCTCTCCTTGTACTGTAACCTCTACAAGCAGTGCAATACAACCAAGGCAGGACGTAGGGGTTTTACCTCTCCAAGAGGGCCCTAAACCTGGGTAACATTGTGTGTTCATCTCTGCAGTGCCGTCCCACAGCGATTCTCGGCGAGCACCGTCGCCGAGGCACGTTGAGGGTTGTTTGATTCCGTGTTCAGCCCCTTACTCGTTTCCTTACCTAGTGAGACACACCCAGTTCCTGGGACAGTTCTCCGACACAATCCAAGGAAACTTCGGATATCTTTGACGGACTTGGGAGTTGGCCAATCTAGGATTGCCTGAATCTTGTCTGGTATCACCGCTACTCCAGCAGCTGACACCACATGACCGAGAAAAATGAGCTCCTTTAGCCAAAACTCACACTTGGAGAACTTGGCGTAGACAAGGATGTCATCGATGTAAATAATGACAAACTTATCGAGGTACTCGTGGAAGATGGAATTCATCAGCCTCATGAATGTAGCCGGAGCATTTGTGAGGCCGAAGGGCATGACAGTGTACTCATACAGGCCATAGCGAGTAGTGAAAGCCGTCTTCGGAATATCCTCCTTTCGTATTTTAATCTGATGGTAGCCTGACCTCAGATCCATCTTGGAGAATACCGTTGCACCAGCTAGTTGATCGAACAAGTTAGTTATTCGAGGAATGGGATACTTGTTCTTGATGGTCACCGCATTCAAGGGGCGGTAATCAACAACCAGTCGATGAACATTTGTATCCCTCTTCTTGACAAAGATGACCGGGCAGCCCCAAGGTGAGCTACTCGGCCGGATAAATTCCTTTTCTAGCAGCTCATCAAGTTGCTTCTTCAGTTCAGATAGCTCTTCCGTTGGCATGCGGTAGGGCCTCTTGGAAACTGGGGCGGTTCTCGGAACCAACTCAATCACAAACTCCACGCTGCGATCAGGTGGCATGCCGGGCAATTCCTCTGGAAAAACATCGGGGAAATCACACACCAATGCAACTTCATGCATTTCTGGCGGTGTGGTTCCTTCTAGGAAACACAAGCTGATCTCCGATGAGAGTGGAGTGGCAGCGGAGGGAATTGCGGATGAGGGTGACAAATAACTCACCAGCCCGACGGTTGGGTGGATCACAGTGATAGACTTGGCAGCACAGTACAAGTTGGCCTGATATTTGACTAACCAATCCATCCCCAGAATTACATCTATCCCATCTGACTTCAACGCTATCAGCTGGAACGGGAAAGACCAATAGCCTATGGTAATCTGGACTTCCGGAGCAACCCATCTTGTGTGCCAACTAGAGCCTGGGGTCTTGACCACTAACGGGGAGTCCATGTTCACAAATGGAACTTGATGGTTGTGTGCAAAAGCTATTGATATAAATGAATGCGATGCTCCAGAATCAAACAAGACTGAAGCAGGGTAATCATTGATTCGAAGCGTACCCATGAGAACTCCGGGGTCCTCCTCAACGCCTTCAGCCGAGACGTGGTTCAGGTGGCCACGGCTGACGGTGGTAGCCTTGGCGGCTGGGGTAGAGGGTGCTGGAGCAGGTGCTGTGGTAGCCGGTGCCTTCTGGGGACACTCCCTGGAGTAGTGCCCCGGCTGGCCAGAAGCGAAGCAAGTGATCCCTGGTGGTGCAGGCAGCCGAGGTCGAAAACCGCCTCCAGCCGCACCCAAGGTCGATGTAGCTGGGCGAGGCGGAGGTGGCAAGTACCCGGTGGGCTTCGGCGCGGAGGGTGCCTTAGGTACAGCGTTGAAGGGCACAAATACCCGGTGCTTCTTGCCCTCAGAAGAAGAGGAGCTCTGGTTGTTGGTGGAAGCTCGCCTCTTGGAAGCCTCCAGCTCCTTCCTACCCTTCTCCATGGTGAGAGCCTAGTTGTAGAGCAACTGGTAGGAGGTGAACTTGAAGGGTAGGAGCTCGTATCGGAGACGAGGTGCGAGCCCCTTGCGGAAGAGGTATTGCTTGTCCTCATCATTGGCACGTCCCGCGGGGCGTAACAGGATAGGTGGTTGAACTCCCGCCTATAGGCTTGGACGTCCATGCGTCCCTGGGTCAAGTCTAGGAACTCCCTCCTCTTGAGCTCCAGGATGGGCTTGGGGATGTATGCCGCATGGAAAGCGGCGCAGAATTCCTCCCAAGTGAAGACATGGCCCGCGGCAAAAATTGCCACGTGGCTCTCCCACCAGGAGCCGGTGGCTCCATTCAGCAGGTAGGTGCGAAGTTGACGTGTTCCGCCACCGTAATGTGAAGAGCGGCAAACTTGTGCTCTAGGGCCCGAAGCCAATCATCCGCATCAAGCGGCTCCTTAGCTTCAGAGAAGGTGGGAGGTTGGGAGCGCAAGAACTCCGTGAGAGTGTTGCAGTACGTGTTCCTCCTGGCCCCTTACTGCACTAGCTGCTCGAGCAGATGCTCATTGCGCAGCCGGTTCTCCTCGATGGCCATCAGGACCTCTGCCATTGAGGGTGGCGGCGGTGCATCAGGGTTGCCTTGTTCCCCACGACGGGTAGGAGTCATTCTGAAGATATGGAACAAGGACATAGTTAGTAACCAATTTCCGACAGATAGGCTAGATCAATAGGGTCCTTGCAGATATAGAGATTTGAGATGCAATAACACAAAGACAGATTTAGGCAACCACGGTGACATCACGTCATCGCGGCGATTGCAATTGGATACAACGGACTCGAGACATATCTGGACGGTAGAAACCCAAGCCCCGAGAACCTAAACATCGACACCAAGCATAAAATAAATAGAGATAAGGATGAGAGTAGAGCGATTTGGATGAGGAGTAAAAAGAATCCTAAGAAGGTTTTCACAACTCATTTTTAGGTTATAAATAATTTTAAACTAGACTCGACATCGACAAATAGAAAGGGTTTCCTACAGGCAGTCCTGCTCTGATACCAACTTGTAGCGCCCCGACCCCAGAACTATACAGTGAAACGTTGTGTAACCGGTCATGCTACACAATCGAGGGTTACTAGGTTTACCAATCCCAGGACAAAACTCATTGGCAGGTGTGCTCGGAATGGATCATCGGCACACAACACCTCGATCATGCCATAAGCTCAGACATCGCTTTCACGTATAGTAGAGAGACCGAGACTTGTGGAACAACTAGAACATTGCAGACTCTACGACATAAAAGCATATAGCAACTCATATAAGAGAAGATAGAAATATTACACATCAAAAGGATCACAGATCCAACAATTCATCAAGCGGAAGCGGGTAGTGTTGTCTAACAACAAGATGCAAATATATGGCCTAAGAGCCCTACAAATAAAAGATCCCAGCCAGCTTGTTCCACGGTACCAAGCTGCCACCTGGGAATCCCGGACTACTAGTTGATGTCCACGTAGAACCCACCTAGCTGCTCGGTGTCGTCTTCCTCTGAAATGCAAGTATAAAAGCAGCAAAGAGAGACTGAGTACGATGTACTCGCAAGTTTAGTATGGCGATATAGGCCCAATGCTGATGGAGGCTCTAAAGCTATATATGTATTTATTTTGCATAAAGCTAATTTTCATAAACCGAAACATAAATGACTCATGGCATCGTCTACTCAGAATATTTTTCATAAGCGGGGTAAGAGGTAAACTTTTCATCTTCGGTTCTCGGCGAACCTACTTGTAACCAACACCTCTCTCATCTCCACCAAAGGCACTCCCTCGAATCACCCTCGAGGAAATGAACCTTTTAACACACTTTGATTATGCAACCTTTAGCTGCCATATCAATTAGGTTAATGTTCTCTATGATCTTATCGTCTATTCCCAAGTTGTCCATAACCGTGGACACGGCTTTTCGAAAAGATTAAACCCTGCAGGGGTGTACTAATTTACCCATTGGTACCGTCCGGCTCACCTGATTGGACCTCTTCCGGGGAAGGCCGGCGAGCGGGCGCGGTTAAACCTTTACCTCGCATGAGACTATCCAAGAGTCATCTATGGCCATAGGGCAAGTTTACCCAGCCTATTTCAGCCCCTGCCCCATCGCCACGTCCTAAACACAAATCCTCATCAACATCATCTTTTCCACTCACACGCAAATGGAAAACCGAACTAGAGGACCCTTGGATACGCCCGCACAAGTTATTCGGTTAGTAAGGCGCCCATACACCCACCAATGGCAGCACGCTCGTCTTGGTTCAAGAGGTAAAGAACTCGCACCTAGGGGCAAGAGTGAGGCAAAACACCATCCCCGATGGCAACTCACCCAATCCGTCTTAGCATTTTAATTAAGCACCCCACATATCCACCATGTCCGAACCATTCCATCAACAACATCAATTATGGAATTAAACAATGGACATTGCTAGCATTTGACTAAGCATGGCTAAGCATAGCTGAGCATATAAATACAACAATTATATTCTTGTCTCCGGCCAACACATCAACACTAAGGTTCATAGGTAGGGATACATGTGATTGGCTCGGGGATAAACATGCATTCATAGGATACTCTATGTCTTGATCAAAATGTCATTTGAATCGCATGCAATATTATGGTGGATAAAATAAGTTGATGAAATCATAGGATGCTAGATGCCAAGAAGGTTAGGTTATCTCTTGCCTTGCTGCCGGGGCGTGTAGTACTGCTCGTCGGGGTAGGTAGCGTTAACCTCGACTCCGAAATCTATCGATACCCAAAAATAAAGCAAAGAACAAATAAATCACACGAGGACAATGTGCAATGCACAATCACATGATCACATGACAATTTCATGCATAGATATCAACATTTGATTTATGTAACAAATTAAATGGGGTTCCAAATAATTAGAGCAATTATTTAGAATAACCCCATATTTTTCTTAGTGACCGCATTCTTCATAAATTATCAAATTATTAATGAAGTGGCTCAATACGCATGAACATGACAGGAAATGGGTAGGGTTTGTCATTCTGATCATTTTGGTACTTTATTTGTAATTTTCGGAGTACCGATGAATAAATAGCAAGATAAATCAATAATTGAATTTAATTCATTTAAAACAACTTATGAATAACATTAATCAAAAGTTTGTGATCATGACATGATATCAGCATGGTTGAGTAGCATTTGACAAGTTGAACACATTGATATTTTATTCATAATTTTTGGATCAATATTTACCGAAATATGATTTTTCCCAATTTAGGTCTCATTTTTACCATTTTAGGAATTCTTAAGAGAAGGAGAAATTATTTATTCAAAAGGGCATGGCAATGTTACCAAATGATAGGAAATGCTTTTCTGAGCAATTTCATATTTAACTTGCAATTTTTGGAACATTATTTGAAAGGATATTAAAGTTTTCATTTGCCTTTTTATTTAAAAAGGAAAAGCTAAGGCCAGACAGGCCGGCCTCAGGCCGGCCAGGCCTGGAGAAAGGCCGGGCACTAGCCCGAGAGGTCCGGCCTTTGGCCGGCCCAGGCTGGGCTCCCAGGCCGGGGCAGTGGCCGAACGGTCCGGCCCGTGGCCGGCCCAAGCCGAACGCGAGGCCGGGTCCAGGCCGGCCAAGCGGGGCAACGCATGGCGACACCGACGGACAAGCGGCCGGCGACGACCAGGCTCCGGCGGCGCTACGCGGCTCCTCGGTTGTGCAAAGCGTGAGGGAGTGGAAGCCGCAGCCGGGCGTGTGCGCAGAGGCGGAGAGGAGGGTCCACGGCGACCCGCACGTGCGCGGCATGGCCTGGCCATGGCGCGGCCGTGCGGCCGGTCGCACGCATGCGAGGCCACCGAGGGGGAGACGGAGGGAGGGGGTGTCTAGGAGGTACGCCGACTCACCAGCAATGCGGGGCTGGCCACGGGGTGGTTGGAGTAGGTCTGGAACGGCGGTAATCGAGCCCGCAAGGCGGCAGCCAGAGTCGGAGATGACGCAGATGCCCACGTCGATGCGGGCGACCCCACGTCGATTCCCTGCCCTAGGATGGAGAGGACGACACGACGAAGCGGGCGGTGTGCTCAGCGGCTACGGGGAGGCTCCAGTCAGCGGCGAGGCGCGGGGAATGGCGGCGAAGTGGCGTCGGTCACATGAGCTGGCTAGGGATCGATCTCGATCCGGAAAACGGGGAGCTGGAGATGGGGAGAGAGAGAGAGGGGGCAGGTGCGCGTCGAGGAGGACTACCTGACCTCCAGGGGAGCAAGTGGAGGGACGGCCGCGTGCGCGGCCTGGCGGCATGGCGCCACAGTGAGGGGAGAGGGAGGAGAGAGGGGCTGACAGTGGGGGCCCACTGTCAGAGATTTAAACAAATTTCCTTTTCTTTTCCTGAGTTTTGAAAACAGCAGGTTAAAGCTATTTATTTGAGCGGCTTAAACAATTTCAGAAAGTCTGGAAAAATTCAGGTGGGCTCCCTACGTCCTGAGGACCCTCCACAAAAATTGTTGTCCCAAAATAAAATGTTTTGGGCAACATTTGTTCACAGCTTTTAATTTAAAGTATTTTTGACAATTTGCAAAATACATTTATTTGAAGCACTTAAGTAGTTCCAAAAATAATGAAATTATTCATGGAGGCTCTCACAATAATATTGAAGCTTCCCATGATTTTAGTTTGAATTTTTGGAATGCTTATCTTGGTTCCAAAAATAGAAATTGAATTAAGCCAATTTGAAATCCTCATATCTATTTTCTTATTTGTCAATATTTGGAAATTGAGGATTGGTTTCAAAAAGCAAAGTTGGAACTTCCTAAACAATTTGGAAGTTCATCTAGTTTGGTTGACATGTTGAGCAAGTATATTTGGTCTGGATTGCTTGGGAAGTTTTCCTCCCAATTTTAGTTGCTTGCAATGGTTGAGGAGTTTAGAAACTAGCAAATTCATATTGAGGCCATGATGCAAACAAGGATGCAAAAAGTGGAAATTTTTTTTGGTATTTTTCATTACCAAGTTAGGGCTGTTACAGCCTTGCACGTCTTTCTATGCGGCTCTGCTTCACAAGTTTTTCTTGCTAGTGCACCACTACTGGCGTCACGTCGTTTATAGTTTTTCCTGCGTACCACGCGAGCAGGGGTTAGGACACACTGCATATGCCGGGCCTGACCCGCAAGCATAAGCCCAAGTACGACAATAAGCTCTACCTCGCAGGCCAGTGAAGCGATCCTGCCCTTTTAAAATAGATCAAGATCTCTGTGTTATTGTGCTAGTCCCTGGATCGAATAGCTAGCACCACAGTTTAAGATGAAGTATCATACATTTCATCAAAATTCTATTACAACGTATGATCCAGAAAAATAAACATTACAAGTTTCATAGCCAAAGGCTAGCACGTTACAAAGTTCATCAGCGGAGAACATATAATAGCATGGAGCCTTAACATCTTCATGTGCCACAGGCAGACATGTTGGTTGCAGACTCGAAACCCTTATCCGTTCCTTACTCGTCGTCGGAACAACCTGCAATAGTAAAAGCGTTGCAGCCAAAAATTGGTCGGTACAATTTGAATTGTACTAGCAAGTGATACTTGTGGACTCATATTGGCAAACTGCTAGTAACTATATGCATATTTGGCTAGTGGAGTTCAAGGCTATTTTGCATAAAGCCAACTTTATCCTATCTCTTCAAAACATTTCTTCATCATCTAATTATGAGACAAGAATGGCATGAAAGCCATTGTCTCTTCTACTCTTGTTCATACTTCAAATTTTACTTGAGAAATTGGAATGTTGAGATCCTCCGTTGACACTCATAGTGCCACTCATAGTTTTGACACTCTCGAGAGGTTGTGCACGTTCACCACTTGACTCAATCAACCCATTCTGTCCTTGACCCTCATTTAGTGAAAAGGAAAGGAGAAGATTGAGACGAGACCTTTTGGAAAACAGTCCCCTGTTTCTCTGGGCAGACCCATACAAGACATTCATCCGCTGCGAACTGCCGGAATCAGGTTCCTAGAACTTACTTAGTGAAGGCAGAGCCATAGTACCAAGTGGCTGCACTGGAAGCAATCTTCAGATGGAGTAACTTCAAATCTCTTTGTTCCTGGGTGGCCGTCCACAAGTGCACATACTCAGGTAACCATGGAAATGGCCCCGAGTAGCCACTCAACTATAAACCTCCATCCACATACCACATCCACCCAGGTGGTTCGTTAACTTAGTAGAATTTTCATCACCTTTACTTTTATAAAACATTTTTAGTGTAGCAATGCTTATAGCTAGTAAGTTATTATATAGGTACTAGACACTTAGGAATATTTGGAGTAATACTAAACAGGTCTAGCATAGCATAGTAATAAACCTGACATGTATCAAAATACTTAGGAAATTATGCAGTGAGCATCACTTGCCTTTGTAAACTTGTCGTTGCTCACACACTCTTTTCAACGTAACTTGGAGCACTCTGTTCACTCTAAACAATATAAACAAACAACAATAAATAGCAATACATCAAACAATAAAACAAACTTAACATCAAACATGGACAACAAGAACAACAAGGTTGATGGTCCAAGTTCATCACATAATTCAATATGCAAAAATAATTATTATGATGGGGTCTAGGTTGGTCAAGGTCGATGGTTTGCAATTTGAATTTGATCAAGGTCAAAGTTTGCAAAACAAGTCACTAAAAGACTTTAAACCAATTTCAGCAATTCCATGATGAAATGGTTCAACTAAATTGGGTTTTGGGTCTACTAGACAAAGGACTTAATTTGAAAACATTTTCCCAAAAGAAAACAATTAAAACAATAACAACGACATTTTTAACACTCTTAAAAGGCATAAACACAAATATTAATAAAGCAGTGGCTCAAACAATTTTATAAATTTCTGTAAGGAGTACTACTGGACAGAGAAAAACTAAATAAAACTAATGCAATTGGATTTACTCAAAAATCTATTTTAAACTAAAGTTATGCCAAAATTACTCAAATTACATATTTGATATTTGAATAACATAAACTAAGGCAAAATAGAAAACTATCAGTTCTAAAATATTCTACAGATCCAGAGGATTTCAAAGACAAAAAGTTTGTAAAATTTGGCCAAACAGATAAATATATAAGGGTCTAAGATATAGGGGCTTTTCTGCAAAACTGCCAATTAAATCTAATTCGGGAAAGTCGCAGAAATTCCCAGGCCACGTAGATCTGACTGGGCGCTGACGTGGCGCTGACTGGGCAGCTGACTGGATCTAATCTGGGTCGTCAGATCCAGATCTGATGGTTCAAATTGAACCGTACCGGTTCAGTTAATTGGATCTAATCGCGGTCGTAGGATTTAGATCGGAGGGCTGAGGATCTACGATTTTTACCTCGCCGGCGTTGGTCGCTGGAATTCCCTAGAACGGCGACGACGCGGATCGGCCGTGGATGCTGACACGCTACGGTGGTCCCTGGGGACGGAGAAGTCGACAACGGCGTGCGGCTTGGTGAGACGAGTCCGATGGTGCGGTGGTGGCGGTGATCGCGTCCCGGAGCGGCATGAAGGAATGGCCGGAATTGACGGGGACGGCCGCGACGGCTCGGTCGAGGATGAACTGGACGTTCCCGTAGTCCTTGGGCTCGGGGAAGTTGACCACGAGGTGCGGCACGGCGAGGCGAGGACGATGGTGGCGACGGCGTCGACGGGTGCTTCCTGGAACGGCGGTGTGGTGCGGCTGGAGCTCCTCGAGGTGACGGCGAGCTCCTGTCGGGTTGGCCGCAACGATTTAGCTGCGTACAAAAATGGAAAGAGAACATGGGAAGGTGCGTGAGGTCGAGGGAAAGGATATAGGCCGCGTCTCGGGCTCTATGGTTTGCTTACCACGCCGGAATCGAAGAATTACTGCGGCGGCGAGGCCGAGCTCCGGCGAGAAAATCCGGCAGCCTAGGGGCATTATTCGGACAGGAAAGAGAGGGGAATGGATAGGTGCTCGAGGGCTATTTATAGGATCAAACGGCGCTCGATTTGGTGTAGTAAAACATCCGGAAATTAGTCGGGAAGAAACGGGCAAGATTGAATGTCTCGGGCGTGAATCACATCCCGAGCTTAAAGACGACGCTGACGTCAGCGATAGTTTTTCTTTTGTTTTTTGTTTTCTTTATAGATTTTGAATCAGGCCTCCAAATTAAGTCAAATAAAATTGTAAAAATTTGTAAAAATCAAAATAATCATTTTGAACACTTTTCAACCTTTTGCAAGATAGTTCAAAGTTTGAAAAATTCAAATATTGCAATTATGCATATTTGAGACCTTTATGTCATTTTAATAAATAGGGTTTTATGATTTTCTTTTAAACTAAAATAAACTCCTGAAAATAAGATGAGCAATATCATTCAATATAAGGTTCTATGATTTTCTTTTAAACTAAAATAAACTCCTAAAAATAACATGAGTAATATCATTCAATATAAAACATGATAGAACACTCATTTTCATAATAAAATAATTTTTAGGACAAATCATATAGTTTGGTAAAATCTTTTAAAAACAAATACCCAAATTAGTTTGGGCTATATAATGTATTAGAAAACTTCGCAAAATGGTTTTTAGGATATATTGAAATCAAAATAATTAATTTATTTCCAAAACTTTAACGCTTTAAAAAATAAAGGACAAAGGAAAATTTAAAATAATATACTTTTGCAGACTTTCCAAATCTGGTTTACTTGATTTTTGGAGATTCTTATTTATCAAATTATAAAAGTTTTAAATTTTGTGATTTTTAAAATATTCCAAAGTTTTGGGATGTTACAGACTACCACCCTTAAAACGATTCTCGTCCTCGAGATTCGAAGAGGCTAGAAAGAAATATGGGTTTGGGATCTTTGGGTTGATCCAACTAGGTGGGCTACCACACTTAAAAGAAACTTTTGTAGGTAGTCTTGAGCTCTTGTCTTCGGACTAGGATCATATGGAAATTTTATGAATCCTTGTATCCTAGGCTTCATTTCCAATAGTTGGGTCTCTTCAAGTAACTTCAAACACTGAAGGTTTACTCTTTGGGTCCACCAAAAGTCCAAGATGAGAGGATTTCACAACATCATGTCATCCGTCTCTGTATTGTCATTGGCAAGTTGCTTCTCCTGATTCACTTTCTTCAGTGCAAGCACTACGCCATTTCTAACGAAACTCTCATGGTTGGTCAACACTTCTTTTTGCAGGGTTCCTTCTTCTTCACGAGAGCTGAGGTTTATCCTCACCATATATCTTACGTTTCGGAAAAACTTGCCTTACATAGGGTTATAATATTCCAGTGGTTCAGGCTCATCAACGTCGTCTCTCTTATGGATTTGTCACTCATATTTACCGTTCCTCATAGCAAGAGCGAATGATATGAGTATTCGCCATGGGGGCCAGTCCATGTCGCACTCACTCATTACCTTGTACTTGGTTTGGTGAATCTCGTAAGCTAACACTCGGTCAAACCTCAGTTGTCTAATAGAAGGTTTCCAATCTGCAAGACAACCTGAACTAAACTATCGATCCTTCAAAACTATTGGGTTGCGAAAACTCCTACACACGCTTGCTCATAAGCTATAGCTTCTTTAGTGATTCATCTCCTTGGTGTAGTAGGCATTCCATACTATGCTTGAATTTTTGGCTCACTTGTTGCATCTTCTTTGGAGGTGGCTACCGGTCCTTGCAATCCAAGAGGTAAGTCACTTCGGTTGGCATATTGGTGATGCATCTGGTTGGGTTTAGCAAAGATGAGTGGAGATAGAAAGATCTAAGAGAAGTACTCCTACCCAAACAAGCAGATCAAGGCAATTCATCTTACAAACAACATCTAGCAAACATTTATCACACCAAACAACTGATTCAACAAACAACCTAGTATTGCCATACTAACTAAGTATGATCAATACACTATCACGTTATCATTTCTAACAAAGCATCTAAATGATGGTCTCATCTATCTCTTTCTTCAGTGCTTCAAAGTACTCTTCAACTTCCTTGAGGTATCCCTGGTTGTTATGAAGTCTAAGTATTTCTTCATGGTTCTTCAATGGCCTTCAATGTAGTGCTTCTTGTTGACTCAAAGACTATGCACTAAGTTGATGAACATATGAACTTCAATTGTCTTGTGGCGATCTTCATCGGTCTGGCATCAGTTGAGTTGTATCCACCAATAAGGGTCATTTTAAATAAGTAAAGATGTCTTAGAAGGTGAATAGTAGATGAGAGTATGAGAAAAGATAACTTGCAATACTTTATTTTTTTAAGAAGATGGAATAAAGTAAGTTTTCAATTCTAGGTCTTTTCCTAGTTCTAATCCAAACCTAGGGTTTCAAACCTACAGGCAACACAATGCTCTGATACCATCTGAAGAGATCGTGCCCTTTTAAAATAGGCCAAGATCTCTGTGTTATTGTGCTAGTCCCTGGATCGAATAGCTAGCACCACAGTTTAAGATGAAGTATCATACATTGCATCAAAATTCTATTACAATGTATGATCTAGAAAATAAACATTACAAGTTTCATAGCCAAAGGCTAGCATGTTACAAAGTTCAGCAGCGGAAAACATATAATATCATGGAGCCTTAACATCTTCATGTGCCACGGGCAGACATGTTGGTTGTAGACTCGAAACCCTTATTCGTTCCTTACTCGTCGTCGGAACAACCTGCAACAGTAAAAGCGTTGCAGCCAAAAATTGGTTAGTACAATTTGAATTGTACTGGCAAGTGATACTTGTGGACTCATATTGGCAAACTCCTAGTAACTATATGCATATTTGGCTAGTGGAGTTCAAGGCTATTTTGCGTAAAGCCAACTTTATCCTATCTCTTCAAAACATTTCTTCATCATCTAATTATGAGACAAGAATGGCATGAAAACCATTGTCTCTTCTACTCTTGTTCATACTTCAAATTTTACTTGAGAAATTGGAATGTTGAGATCCTCCGTTGACGTCCTTGTTCAGCTGCTCAGAATTGTCCATAACCGGGGACACGGCTATGATCATAGTTTTGACACTCTCGAGAGGTTGTGCACGTTCACCACTTGACTCAATCAACCCATTCTGTCCTTGACCCTCATTTAGTGAAAAGGAAAGGAGAAGATTGAGACGAGACCTTTGGGAAACAGTCCCCTGTTCATCTGGGCAGACCCATACAAGACATTCATCCGCTGCGAACTGCCAGAATCAGGTTCCTAGAACTTACTTAGTCAAGGCAGAGCCATAGTACCAAGTGGCTGCACTGGAAGCAATCTTCAGATGGAGTAACTTCAAATCTCTTTGTTCCTGGGTGGCCGTCCACAAGTGCACATACTCAGGTAACCATGGAAATGGCCCCGAGTAGCCACTCAACTATAAACCTCCATCCACATACCACATCCACCCAGGTGGTTCGTTAACGTAGTAGAATTTTCATCACCTTTACTTTTATAAAACATTTTCAACGTAGCAATGCTTATATCTACTAAGTTATTATATAGGTACTAGACACTTAGGAATGTTTGGAGTAATACTAAACAGGTCTAGCATAGCATAGTAATAAAACCTGACATGCAATTCTACTTAGAAAAAGTAAACTACAATGCATATCAAAATATTTAGGAAATTTATGCAGTGAGCATCATTTGCCTTTGTAAACTTGTCGTTGCTCACACACTCTTTTCAACGTAACTTGGAGCACTCCGTTCACTCTAAACAATATAAACAAACAACAATAAATAGCAATACAACAAACAATAAAACAAACTTAACATCAAACATGGACAACAATAACAACAAGGTTGGTGGTCCAAGTTCATCACATAATTCAATATGCAAAAAGAATTATTATGATGAGGTCTAGGTTGGTCAAGGTCCAAGGTTTGCAATTTGAATTTGGTCAAGGTCAAAGTTTGCAAAACAAGTCATTAAAAGACTTTAAACCAATTTCATCAATTCCATGATGAAATGGTTCAACTAAAATGGGTTTTGGGTCTACTAGACAAAGGACTTAATTTCAAAACATTTTCCCAAAAGAAAACAATTAAAACAGTAACAACAACATTTTAACACTCCCAACAGGCATAAACACAAATTTAAATAAAACAGTGGCTCAAAGAATTTTATAAATTTTTGTAAAGAGTACTACTGGACAGAGAACAACTAAATAAAACTAATGCAATTGGAGTTACTCAAAAATCTATTTTTAAACTAAAGTTATGCCAAAATTACTCAAATTACACATTTGAAATTTGAATAATATAAACTAAGGCAAAATAGAAAACTAACAGTTCTAAAATATTCTACAGATCCAAAGGATTTCAAAATTATAAAGTTTGTAAAATTTGGCCAAACAGATAAAAAGATATAAGGGTTCTAAGATACAGGTAATTTTCTGCAAAACTGCCAATTAAATCTAATTCGGGAAATTCGCAGAAATTCCCAGGCCACGTGGATCTGACTGGGCGCTGATGTGGCGCTGACTGGGCAGCTAACGGGATCTGATCTAGGTCGTCAGATCCAGATCTGATGGTTCGAATTGAACCATACCGATTCAGTTAATTGGACCTTATCGTGGCCGTAGGATTTAGATCGGAGGGCAGAGGATCTACGGTTTTTACCTCGCCGGCGTTGGTCGCCAGAATTCCCTGGAACGGCGACGACGCGGATCGGCCGTGGATGCTAACGCGCTACGGTGGTCCCCGGGGACAGAGATGTCGACAACGGCGTGCGGCTTGGTGAGGCGAATCCGATGGCGCGTTGGTGGCGGCGATCGCGTCCCGGAGCGGCAGGAAGGAGTGGCCGGAGTTGACGGGGACGGCCGTGACGGCTCGGTCGAGGATGAACTCGACGTTCCCGTAGTCCTTGGTCTTGGGGAAGTTGAGCAAGATGTGCGGCACGGCGAGGCGAGGACGATGGTGGCGACGACGTCGACGGGTGCTTCCTGGAACGGCGGTGTGGTGCGGTTGCAGCTCCTCGAGGCGACGGTGAGGTCCTGTCGGGGTTGGCCGTGACGATTTAGCTGCGTACAAAAATGGAAAGAGGACATGGGAAGGTGCGTGAGGTCGAGGGAAAGGAAATAGGCCGGGTCTCGGGCTCTATAGTTTGCATACCACGCAAACGGCGCTCGATTTGGTGGAGTAAAACGTCCGGAAATTACTCGGGAAGAAACGGGCAAGATTGAATGTCTCGGGCATGAATCACATCCCGAGCTTGAAGACGACGCTGACGTCAGCGATATTTTTTCTTTGGTTTTCTATTTTCTTTTATAGATTTTGAATTAGGCCTCCAAATTAAGTCAAATAAAATTGTAAAAATTTGTAAAAATCGAAATAATCATTTTGAACACTTTTCAACCTTTTGCAAGATATTTCAAAGTTTGAAAAAATCAAATATTGCAATTATGCATATTTTAGACCTTTATGTCATTTTAATAAATAGGTTTTATGATTTTCTTTTAAACTAAAATAAACTCCTGAAAATAAGATGAGTAATATCATTCAATATAAGGTTCTATGATTTTCTTTTAAACTAATATAAACTCCTGAAAATAAGATGAGTAATATCATTTAATATAAAACATGATATCGCACTCATTTTCATAATAAAATAATTTTTTAGGACAAATCATATAGTTTGGTCAAATATTTTAAAAGCAAATACCCAAATTAATTTGGGCTATATAATATATTAGAAAACTTTGCAAAATGGTTTTTAGGATATATTGAAATCAAAATAATTAATTTATTTCCAAAACTTTAAAGCTTTAATTTAAAAAAGAAAGGATGAAGGAAAATTTAAAATAATATACTTTTGAAGACTTTCCAAATCTGGTTTTCTTGGCTTTTCGAGACTCTTATTTATCAAATTATAAAAGTTTTAAATTTTTGTTATTTTTAAAATATTCCAAAGTTTTGGGATGTTACAGCCAGTCCCCGTGCACAGCACCTGATACCCACAAGTATAGGGGATCGTTGAAATCTTTGATGTGTAAGTATTAGTATCGATCCCACGAGGAGTAGAAGGTATAAGTATTTATCCTCTCAAATAAGAGTGTCACTTCTCTTATTATTTATGCACTAGACAAACTAAAATGATTAAATGATGCAAGTGTTTTTGGGTTTTTGGTGTAGAGTTTGCAATAAAGTAAAAAACTGAAAATAAAATATAACAAGTGAAAGCTCTCAAAGAGAGAAAGCCCAATCCTCTATGCAGCAAGAGGACAATCTTGAGTGGTGTGTTTCTTATAGGTGGAAAACGTTCCCAAGGGCTACATGGATTTCATGGCATAAATATTTCTAGAACAACAAGGTAAACATTTTGTCAAGTTTTATCTTCTTTGGACGGAGCCATAATTAGTTGTAGTTAAATAAATAAACTAAACCCCTTATGATGGATCATGTGGCCAAGTAAATGACTGCACAAGAATTATTAAGACATAAAGTCCCACCATAGCATTACACTCTAAGGCCCTCGATATGAATCCCTTCCTAATGTAACTTCATGTATTAGACCAAGGTTTACGTGTCCTCCTAGGTCCTACTCATTCCATCACACTAGTGTGATAGCACCTTCATGCATTACTCAATATATGGTGCACTTCATACATTGTACATCAAGACAATCATAAAAGATAAAAACTTGACCAAATACTCAACACAAGTTAAGTGAAAATTATTGCCAATTCATCCTATGCCCCTAGGAACATGAGAGAACTACTCACAACGCAAAGACATGATATGATTCAATGGTGTAAGTGATACAACACAATCTGAAAATATAATCTGCCCACAAAACAATGACAAGTAGCAATTCACAAACATGTAGAATAGTACTTAGACAACAGCTAGGGTTCGAACTATCTCAAACTATGAGGGTGATGAAGTGGATCACGAATATAGTGATGGAGATGGTGCTGGTCTTGACGGTGGTGTTGATGGAGACTCCGGAGGGGGATGGAGGAGCCTTCCGGAGGTGATTCCGGCAGCGTTTCCCCCCTCCGATCTTCTCCGGCGGCAGCCTTCTGTCTCCTGTTTTGTGGTTTTTTGTTTCTCCGCCGCCTCCTCACGAAACTCCTCGGGGGACTATTTTACAGTCGGTTTTAGGTCAAGACGAAGGCACTGGGACGAAGATCGACGGCATCGGAGGCTCGAGGCCCAGGATAGGGGCCCCACGCGGCCATGGAATCTGGCCGTGTGGGCCCACCTCTTTCGGCCCTCGGGTCTCCGTTTGTTCGCTTCCTTCGCTCCTACGCTTCGTTCCTTCCAAAAAATGATCCCCGCAAAATATTAGGTCATTTGGACGTCGTTTGGGTCCCTGAAACATCAAAATATAGAAAATAGGGTTTTCTGTCAGTGTAGGGTTAATTCCAGAAAAATAGGAAAACTGTGAAATCTTCCCAAAATCCTTATAAAACAATGATATAACCCTTATATAATGCAAATATGATTGAAATATGAGTATTATAATTCAAAGTTCATGTATGCATTTTACATGCATCAGCATACCCAGGCTTAACCTATGCTCGTCCTCGAGTATAAGGTGATAAAACCAACATGGACTTTGCATTTTAATACTATCAATGGATATCAAAGATGATTACTATTGCTACATAGAGTCAAATGATTCATTCTTCAAAGGAGTAGCAATATACAAGATGGATTATAAAGTGATATCAAATATTCAATGAAAGGATGTTCAATGATAATTCACAAAGTGTAACATAGAAGAAAGTACTATGGACCAAATGTATGCATAATGAAGAGTAAAAACATCCTATAATAGAGTACTCTTATGAAGTCTGAATATAAAAGATGGACACTTTGGAAAGATATATAAATGAGTAGAGGTCAAACATGAATAAGTTTCATCTAACTTCCAAATGCTTCTACTTAAGTTAATGTTTGCAATGTGGTATTCATTGGTGTGAAGCTCTCATTACCCCTATCATAGCATCTTGAATGGTTAAAGTTTAAAGTGAAAGCAAATATGAGTAGTGTGCTTGACAAAGTATGGGTTGAATGCCTCATGCCCCGTGAATACGAGTACCTACACCACGGTGTTACTCAACTCGGGCCACCAAGCAAGTTCAAGTTAAAGTCATTGTAAGTAATATAATAGCGTCATCAAGAGCATCAACTGGTGTACCTCTTGTCCTAGGACATGGAACAAGCCCATGTCAAAATGACAAGACAAACAAACATAATGAACAATCTCAACACCCTTTTTATTTACTATTGGTATAGCTTTTTATTATGAGGTGCATCACTGATAGTTCACCATAGCATGTAAGTAAATTTCCACCATGAATGATGCATGGCTTAGATTAGCGGCCCAGGCGTCTCTCTAGCCATTTATACAAACTCCTCAAACTTACTAAGTTTCCGCATTTATTTGGCACCATGATAAGCATCCATAAACAAAAGTACATGATATCAACTAAATATAAGAGCACGTTGAAAGCTTGCCATGTGACAGCACATATGAGCTAACTCCCAACCAAGACTCTTGTCAAGCTCATAACTTTATAATTTTAATCACAATGGTTCATGTTTATTAAGTGCAATAAAAGTAAGGTGTGAGAGCTTTTAGCCAACTTTTCCCATAACAATCAATAACATAAGCATTTTAATTTAGAGGTATAGATAATACAAAGTAACATGATAAACATACTTGGAATAGCATAAAGCTAATAGGTAGATATGGTGGACTCACTGGAAAAACTTTGGTTGAAGGTGTTGGACAACAAGTTTTTGCTTGTTGGAATTTTTGGGCTAGCAAGAGGGAGAAAGTTGACTGTATAAATGCATGCATAAGTGTCCATAGAACTAACCAATCCATGTTAAACAAAGTAAAGTAGCATTCAGCATCAAAACATGAATAAGAGATAGCTCTTGGTAAAACACTTGTAAATTAATACTCATTAAAAGCACATGATTCATGCAACTATATGTATCTTTTTGAATCAACTCAAACATCCCTTTCCCAATCTTTCTAATAGCATCCAACTTAATTCCACCCAAATTTCCAGTAGCTCTCTCATATAAAATGATAGTGGTGGTTTCAAGACAAACAAAAATAAAACCGAAATAAAAAGCAAATAAAAGACGCTCAAAGTTTATGCGATAAAGTGCATTGATCGAAAAACAGAAGTTAGACGTGTGCAAACCGAGAGTGTATTGGTCCAGTGGGTTTGTCTTCACATCCCCAAGCTTATGGTCTTCACCATCCTTGGATACCTCTTGGTGCATCTACTCTAATCCCTGTGAAAAAAACTTCAAAACACCGTTTCTCCCATTTTTTTTCTGTGGGGTGACATTAGTAGTGACAGACAAATGAATTGCTTGCTGCATAAAATCCTTAAACAAAAATTCATATGAATGTCCAGAAAGTGTATAATGTTGTATGCATACTTATAAACTCAATTGGATAAAAAAGATTCAAGTTAAAAGTTCGAACAATGCATCAAACAAAATGGGACAGAATCTGTGCAGAAAAATAGCAGCAGCAAAACGCATTTTTCTACTCTACTTGAATATGTCTAAAAATTCTGAAACAATTCAAGCTTACATAGGATGAAAAGTTCCAACAACAGTTAAAATATCAGCTCATTCAGAGTTACAGAATAGGAGTGAAAAATCATACCGTGCACAGATTCGTGCTGGAATAAAATCTCCGAATACAATAAGCAACTTTTTCAATCCAAAATGGGTAAAACTTGGCACTTTATTAAAAATTCCAGAAACAAAAATAAAAACTAAATCTCTTGTTACAGCAACAGGACACAAAGAAAATCAAAAATAAAAACAACCGGGTTGCCTCCCGTAAAGCGCTTTCTTTATAGCCATATAGCTAGGCATGATAGTTTTAATGATGCTCACATAGGAATAAGAATTGAAATGCAAAAGAGAGCATCAAGAGAAAAATATGAAACTCATTTAAGTCTAACCCACTTCCTATGCATTGGGATCTTATAAGAAAATAAATCATTGAAACACAAAGTAGGTAGCATAGGAAGATAAAACGAGAGCAATTTCAAGACTTTGAACATAAAGAGAGGAAACGTAATAATATTAAAATGTTTAGAACCATGTTTTCCCCTCTCATAATAGTTACAAGTAGTGGAACCAAATTTGATAAAACAACTATTAGATCGGTGCAACTTTGCAAACTTAGGAACATATAATGGATTAGTAAAACTATCATGTAAGATATTAGCATGTTTTCCTCTCTCAAAATAATTGCAAGAAACATCATAAACATGATGGTTGTGGGTGGAATGGTTATTAGTGCAAGATAATTTCAGCCCACATATGTACTTTTCAACATAATCTCCTCCATGGTGTGAATAGGAGAATTCAAAAATAAAGTAGGACTCTCATAAGTGAGAGTGTTGTCATAAGCAGCAAATATATCATTTTTATTCTGACATAATTTAGTAACAAGTTCTAAACATGGAGGATTATCAAGAAAAATAGGACCATCATCTAGAGTACTATCATAAAACATGTCTAAACCATACTCCTCATCATCATCAAAATTATTATCAATAATGTTATCATTAGGTATAGGTTGATAGTCCTCCTCATCATCAGAATCATAAAAGCAAAGTTTATCATCAATAAAGTCTTGAGTGTTACCCTCATCCATAGGTGGTGAAGGTGGAAGTTTCCTCTCTTCATTCTCTAGATGTTCATCATTTTCATCATCTTCTTGGGGTTGCATGGGCATCCCCAAGCTTAGGTTTTTATCCTCCTCTTCACATTCTTCTTCTTCCAAGCTTATGTTTTCATCATCTTCTTCCTGCAAAACATCTGTACTTTCCATGGAAGCAAGAATTCTTTCTTTAACATAAACATTGTCACTAAATACTTTTTTGCAAAGTTGGAGAATAATAGAAATTTTTCCTTTCGTTACATGAGCTTCATGACTAGTTGTAAGAAATTTATCAATAAGAGAGTCTATCTCAAGGGCTCCAACATAAGCAATATATTTCTCAACTTGTTCTATATCAGGGCATGAAAATTTATCTTCATGATAACAAGCAATTATAGGATCACTATTATACTTGCATTGATAGTGGGAATGTTTAACAACTCTTCTATTGCAACAAGTTATACCATGTAACTCACAAAACTGAATAGCCATTTTGTGAAGAGCTTCAAGCAATTTACGCATTCTTGTTCCCTCTTCGGTTGATTCATATTCAAAGTAGGCTTCCATATTTTTGACATAACCATTAGGCATAGACATTCCATAAAGTTTCTCCATCTTATTTGTGTTTTGATATATAAAACTGAAAATAAAACTAAACTAAATGCAAAACTCAAAGTAAATATAAGAAAAACTCACAACCAAACAAGTTAAAGAGGAAAACCTCCCCAAGCTTAGATGATTGCAAGATGTAAAACAAACAAAAACAAATGCAGAACTGAAAATAAATATGTAGTGCAAACATGAATAAAAACTTAAGTGCTACACTCTCCGGCAACGGCGCCAGAAAATGTCTTGATACCCACAAGTATAGGGGATTGTTGAAATCTTCGATGTGTAAGTATTAGTATCGATCCCACGAGGAGTAGAAGGTATAAGTATTTATCCTATCCAATAAGAGTGTCACTTCTCTTATTATCTATGCACTAGACAAACTAAAATGATTAAATGATGCAAGTGTTTTTGGGTTTTTGGTGTAGAGTTTACAATAAAGTAAAAAGCTGAAAATCAAATATAACAAGTGAAAGATCTCAAAGACAGAAAGCCTAATCCTCTATGCAGCAAGAGGACAAGCTTGAGTGGTGTGTTTCTTATAGGTGGAAAACGTTCCCAAGGGCTACATGGATTTCATGGCATAAATATTTCTAGAACAACAAGGTAAACATTTTGTCAAGTTTTAATCTTCTTTGGACGGGGCCATAATTAGGTGTAGTTAAATAAATAAACTAAACTCCTAATGATGGATCATGTGGCCAAGTAAATGACTGCACAAGAATTATTAAGACATAAAGTCCAACCATAGCATTGCACTCTAAGGTCCCCGATGTAAATCCCCTCCTAATGTAACTTCATGTATTAGACCAAGGTTTACGTGTCCTCCTAGGTCCTACCCATTCCATCACACTAGTGTGATAGCACCTTCATGCATTACTCAATATATTGTGCACTTCATACATTGTACATCAAGAGAATCATAAAAGATAAAAACTTGACCAAATACTCAACACAAGTTAATTGAAAATTATTGACAATCCATCCTATGCCCCCAGGAACATGAGAGAACTACTCACAACGCGAAGACATGATATGATTCAATGGTATAAGTGATACAACACAATCTGAAAATATAATCTCCCCACAAAACAATGACAAGTAGCAATTCACAAACATGTAGAATAGTACTTAGACAATAGCTAGGGTTCAAACTATCTCAAACTATGAGGGGGTGAAGTGGATCACGAAGATAGTGATGGAGATGGTGCTGGTCTTGATGGTGGTGTTGATGGAGACTCCAGAGGGGGATGGAGGAGCCTTCCGGAGGTGATTCCGGCGGCGTTTCCCCCCTCCCATCTTCTCTGGCGGCAGCCTTCTGTCTCCTGTTTTGTGGTTTTTTGTTTCTCCGCCGCCTCCTCGCAAAACTCCTCGGGGCACTATTTTTATAGTCGGTTTTAGGTCAAGATGAAGGCACTGGGACGAAGATCGACGGCATCGGAGGCTCGAGGCCCAGGATAGGGGGCCCCACGCGGCCAAGGAATCTGGCCGCGTGGGCCCACCTCTTTCGGCCCTTGGGTCTCCGTTTGTTCACTTCCTTCGCTCCTACACTTCGTTCCTTCCAAAAAATGATCCCCACAAAATATTAGGTCATTTGGACGTCGTTTGGGTCCCTGAAACATCAAAATATAGAAAATAGGGTTTTCTGCCAGTGCAGGGTTAATTCCAGAAAAATAGGAAAACTGTGAAATCTTCCCAAAATCCTTATAAAACAATGACATAACCCTTATATGATGCAAATATGAGTATTATAATGCAAAGTTCATGTATGCATTTTACATGCATCAGCACCTCCCCGTGAAACTTGGCACTTGTCTGTCCTCATGTAGCACCCAGGCTTAAACTAACGAGTCGTGCATGCCCAGCCGGTGTGAAAAGTTTTTGCCCTATGCCTCGTCGCAATGCAGGATCACCAGGGAAGGCCAAGCCTCCGGGCTAGCGCCTCGCGAGGCCTCACGCGGAGAGGCCTCCCGAAGGAGCATCGGAAAAGCCCGCCCCGCGGCCTCAGGAAGCCCTCAGCCGTGAAAAAATAGCTAAGTCAAAACGACTTCTCGCTACCTCACCACCCACCGTCCCTCCGTTTAGATTCTGGAACGCCGCGGGGACCTTTTCATGAAAATCCCATAAACCACGTTTGCACGTCAAAGGGGAGCAACTGAGTATCACACTCGGGGATCTTACTAACCTATTGTCACAACGCCCACCGTCTTCCGTGCCAGCCACGAGCGGTGACTGGTGTCTGTGAACTACGGGTTGGGACCTAAGATGCAGAACAATAGAACGACATATGGAGAGAGAAGGAAAAGGCCCTCGCGGGGAACTGGAAATCACAAAATACTGCAATAAGCAAACATGCGCATATACTCGCAAGCGACAAAGTATTTCATTACAACCAAATGATCATGCAGATACAAGAGGATGGCCTCAGGGGTCTACTCCTCCGCAGCATCGCGAGCCTCGTCCTCTGCATCCCCTCCTGAGGGTCTGGCGCCCCCGTCAGCTCCAGGACCGCGCTGGAAGCGGTCGCAGAGGACGCCCACAAGCTCGTCCACCTCCTCCTTCAAGGCCTTCGTGCACTCCTCCTTGTCGGCTTGTGCCGGCTCCAGGACCGCGTTGAAACAATGGCCCGCCTGGTTGAGCACACTAGAGTTGCAGAGCAGCCAGAGGTTGGTGAAGATCAGCTTGCCCTCCTGGGTGAGCAGGTCGCGACACTCACTCTCCACGACCGCGTCCACCTCGCCGACCACCTTCTCAAAGTGCTCCACCAAGCTGAGGTAGAAGAAGATGTGGCTCGCGGCCGCCTCGGGCTAGAACGCGCCATGGAGCACAAGGTTCTCCCCGCTAAGGCGCGAATAAACCCGCTGGGCGCGCTTGACAAGCTCTAGCATCATAGCCCGTCACTCCCTTCCTAGGGTGGCGGAGGTCTCCCTATCCAGCTTGAGGTCCTCCACCTACTTCAGGAGGGGCTCGATATGCTGAAGCGCATCGTCACGCTCCTTGCACACCTGCTCCAGCTCCGCCAGTGCCAGGTTGCGCTCCTCCCGCAGGGCGTCGGCCTCCTACTTCGCGAGGTCCAGCTCCTTCTTCAGCCCGCGGACCTTGTCTACATGACGCGCCTCCTGCGTCCGGATCTTCTGATTGTAGGTGTCGCGCTCCTGGGCGTGGATGTCCTTGGCCTTCTAGGCGAACTCCTCATCCATGGTGTCCTGCTTCTTGACGAGGCGCGCGTCCACCTCGGCATGGAGGTTACTCTCCGTCCGGTCAAGAGCCTCATGACGGGAGACCAGGACTTCCTCGAGTTGCTCCAGACGAGCCCTCTCCGTCTGCTGCTCCACAGCACTGCGTGTAAGCTCGCGCTCGCGCAGCGCGAGCTCCCTCTCCGCGTCCGTAGCGGCCTGGAGGCGCGCCTCCACCTCCACCTCCTTTGCCGCCGCGGCCTGCAGGGCGGCCTCCGTCGCCACGTGCCGCCATCCCTCCTCGCCTGCCGCACGCGCCTCCTGGACCTCACGCCGCGACGCCGCAAGGCGCCGACACTCTGCCTCATGTGCGGCACGCTCCGCTGCGAGGCGCCGGCGCTCGGCCTCAAGCTCGGCAAGACCCACTGCAAGGCTCCCCCCGAGCCTGTCGATGGCATGGTGGGCGCACGCCAGCAAGCTACTGTTCGGGTAGCTTGCTGCCAGTGTGCTCCCAGAAACCATGATGTCCCAGCCCGTCACCACGGGCTGGTCAGGAAGCTCCCCCGTTGCCGGGAGCTCCCCCCGGACCAGGGGCGAGTTGTCCGCTCTCGCGACGCCTCCTTCAGGCGCTGTCCCTGGTGCGCTTTCCTGAGGCACTGGCTCAGGAGGGACGATGACCGCACCCACCGTGCTCTCGCGGGGGTCTCCTCCACGGCAGTGTCCGCTACCGCGGCCGCCACAGTTGTGGCTCCTGCCAACTCTGTCGCCGCGCCCCCTTCCGTGGCCGCCTAGGCCTCAGACACCGGTCTCCGGGCAGTGGACGGCGCGGTGGCAATCGCGTCGCTTCGCGGCACCTTCGATGGCGTAGCCCTACAAGAGACTTCAGGCGTCAAGACAACGATCGACGTGAAGAAAACAAAGGAAAGTCGCGGGTTTTTTCGTGCAGAGCTTACGGGCAGACGAACAACCACGGCCTGTTCATCGCCCCGATCCGCGGGGTTGTACCACCTGGGGTGGAGGACCCCGGCTCTGCCTCCTCCTCCGAGCGGTGCCTTCGCAAGGATGTCGCCTCGCCGTCATCGCCACCGTCGGCCCCTCCGTGTGCCTCATCAGAGTACACGGCACGCCTCCTCAGCCGCGCCTCCAGAGGCACCGTCTCCTCCTCGGCGTCGGAATCCTCGAGCGGGCCGTAGGCGACAAGTGGCCCGGGGGAAGGTGCCCTCCCATCTTCATCGCCATCAAGAACGACTACCTCACAGGCGGCCCCCGCTTGGGACGTCTCGTCCTCAGCACCGTCATCCCCGGCCGTCGCATCTGCCTCAGCCTCCTCCTGAGGCAGCACGACGCCCACTAGGCCCCGCGCATTGAAGGTCGTCGTCTCTTGCCGGATCTGGTCCCGCAAGCCCTGTTTCCTCTTTTATAGCGGGCGGATCTCCCTGGCGGGCTTCCCAATTCCCCCGCTCCGAAGAGCATGCGAGTAGCGGCGTCGACCGCCGCGGCGTTAAGCCTGCAGCTTGACAGCCGGATGTCGTCCGCGGAGCTGGTCAGCGTCCACATCAGCCTCGAGTGCTCCTGCAGCGGTGCTACGCTCTGCCGGAGGAACTCCACCACCACCATCTGCCCTGTGAGGCCCTTCTGCTTCAGGAGGGCGACTCGCTCCATGAGAGGCCGCGTCACCTCGCCCCCGCGCAGGCGAGAGCTGCTCCACGCCGCCGGGACTTTCTTCGGCCGCTCGGTGGGGAGCTCAAGCAGTGCCTTGTCGCTCTGACCAACGTCTACAAGCACCCAGTTGCGGCGGAAGTCCTCCAGCCTCCTTGTCACTGCCATGGAGATTATGTCTCCCGACACCTTGGGCTCCAGGCGGAAGGAGACACAGCCGGTGATGTCTGGCGAGCTCGTCCGTAGACTGTAGAAGTGGCGGAAGAAGACTACGGATGGCTCTACGCCAAGGAAAGCCTCGCAGAGATACGCGAAGGTGCAGAGAATGGTGATCGAGGCTGAATGAAGGTGAAGGAGGTGAATCCGGTAATGTCGTAGGATCACTAGAAGGAAGGCGGAGAAAGCCGGGATCAGACCTGCCATTAGCGCGTGGGTGAAAACAGGCTGCAGCACCCCTCCGCACTGCTGTGCTTCGTCGGACCCGGCTCTAACCTCTGTCGAGCCGTGTTCGTTGAAGGCGTCGGCGACCAGGCTGCGGACTTTAGCGAGGGCCTCCTCGCTACGGATGCGCGAGACCCCAAGCGCCACGGGCATGTACTCCTCCGTCTCCTCCACCACGTTCTTGCCCCGACTTACGGAGGACCTGGTGGGAGACATGGTGGCCGGAAGAAGCTTTGAAGGAAGAACTCATTGGGGCAAAACCGTTGAAGAAGTTCACGCCCGAGGGAGGCCCGATCTTCATGTCGTAGGATCAAAACGGGGAGGGTAACTAGCTGCAAGCAGCAGGGATAACTAGCTTTATAACTGCCAAGGTTGGATGAGACCCGTATGTTGGGGATGGCGGACCGAAGCTACAAGAACTTCAACCCGCTGTCCGAACAATCGCAGAACCACAAACCAGGACTAACCCACACAAAACGGCTGGAACCGTAGATCATGAATTACGGGGAACCAGAGGCTCCTTCTCGCGAATCCGGATGAACTCACAAGAGCAAAGGAAGTAAGGATGAATAGAGATGGGTAACTCATCAGCTTCTGAGAGTATCAACTCTTTTGTGTTTCCACTCTTGGGCACCACTAGACGGTCACCGAAGTAGACAACACCATTGTCATCAACAGAGAAACAGTTGGCCTTCCCATTTGCTATTTTCTCTTTGATCTCGATGATTTCAGCATCATGCTGCTGGTATGCCTTGATCTCATCCTCAAGAGTGGACTTGATCTCAATGTTAGCTAGATATCCGGAGGGAACAATCTCCAGATTCAACCGGGCAAACTCCTCATGGAGAGCAGGATGGGCCTTTTCAACCATCAAGGCGTTGCAATAGGCCTTGCGACTCAGTGCATCGGCCACGACGTTGGCCTTGTCGGGCTGATAATTGAGGGTCACATCATAGTCTTTGATTAATTCCAACCATCTTCTCTATCTCAGATTCAGATCCGGCTGGGTGAAGAGATACTTCAGACTTTGATGATCAGAGTAGATCTCGCAACGGTTGCCCAATAGGTAGGGCCTCCATTGATTCAGAGCGTGAACCACGGCAGCAAGCTCTAGATCATGAGTGGGATAGTTTTTCTCATGTGGTTTGAGTTGACGTGACGCATAGGCGACAACATGGCCTTCTTGCATCAAAACACAGCCCAAGCCTTGGAGTGATGCATCACAATAGACGACAAAGTCTTTGTCGGTGTCAGGAAGGACAAGCACCGGGGTGGTAGTGAGCTTGACCTTGAGAGTTTGTAAGCTCTCTTCAGCTTTGTCTGACCACACAAACTGTTTGTTTTTCTTAAGGAGGTCAGTCAAAGCCTTGTCTATCTTGGAAAAGCTCTCGATGAATCGGCGGTAATAACCCGCCAACCTGAGGAAACTGCGAATATCTTTGACGGACTTTGGGGTAGGCCAATCGAGGATTGCCTGAATCTTGTCGGGGATCACAGCTACTCCAGCAGCTGACACCACATGACCCAGAAAAATGAGCCCCTTCAGCCAAAACTCACACTTGGAGAACTTGGCATAGAGGCGGTGATCACGAAGCTTGGTTAGAACTAGCCGAAGATGCTCAGCATATTCTTCTTTGGTTTTGGAGTAGACAAGGATGTCATCGATGTAAATAATGACAAACTTGTCGAGGTACTCGTGAAAGATGGAGGTCATTAGCCTCATAAATGTAGCCGGAGCATTTGTGAGGCCGAAGGACATGACGGTGTACTCATATAACCCATAACGGGTAGTGAAAGCCGTCTTCGGAATATCCTCCTTTCGGATTTTGATCTGATGGTAGCCTGACCTCAGATCCATCTTGGAGAATACCGTTTCACCAGCTAGCTGATCGAACAAGTCAGTTATTCGAGGGATGGGGTACTTGTTCTTGATGGTCACCGCATTCAAAGGGCGGTAATCAACAACCAGCCGAGGAACATTTGTATCCCTCTTTTTGACAAAGATGACCGGGCAGCCCCAAGGCGAACTACTCGGACGGATGAATTCTTTTTCCAGCAGCTCATCAAGTTGCTTCTTCAATTCACTTAGCTCTTCCGCTGGCATGCGGTAGGGACTTTTGGAAATTGGGGCGGTTCCCGGAACCAACTCAATGACAAATTCCATGCTTCGATCAGGTGGCATGCCAGGCAATTCCTCCGGAAAGACATCGGGGAAATCACACACCATGGCAACCTCATGCATTTCAGGCGGTGTGGTTCCTTCCAGGAACCATAGACTGATCTCCGGAGAGAGAGGAGTGGCTGTGGATGGAGTTGCAGAAGTTGGGGACCAGTATCGCACTATCCCGTAAGTTGGGTGGATCACTGTGACAGTCTTGGCAGGATGGAGTTGCAGAAGTTGGGGACCAGTATCGCACTATCCCGTAAGTTGGGTGGATCACTGTGACAGTCTTGACAGCACAGTCTAGGTTGGCCTGGTAATTAACTAACCAGTCCATGCCCAGAATGACATCTATCCCATCTGACGTCAGAGCTATCAGTGAGAACGGAAAGGGAACTGACCCTATAGAAATCTGAACCTCCGGAGCGATCCAGTTAGTGTGCCAACTAGAGCCTGGCGTCTTGACCACTAGGGGGAGTCCATGTTCACAAACGGTATTTGATGGTTGTGTGCAAAAGCTATGGATATTAATGAATGCGATGCTTCAGAATCAAAAAAAACTGAAGCTGGGTAATCATTGATTCGAAGCGTACCCATGAGAACTCCGGGGTCCTCCTCAACTCCTTCAGCCGAGACGTGGTTCAGGCGGCCTCGGCTGACGGTCATGGCCTTGGCGGCAGGTGCAGAGGGAGCCGGTGCAGGTGCTGCGGTAGCCGGTGCCTTCTGGGGACACTCCCTGGAGTAGTGCCCCGGCTGGCCACAGCTGAAGCAAGTGGACCTCGGTGGTGGTGGAGGCAGCTAAGGGCGGAAGCCACTTCCAGCCGCACCCAAGGTCGAAGTAGCTGGGCGAGGCGGAGGTGGCCTGAACCCTGAAGGCCTTGGTGCGAAGGGTGCACGAGGCACAACGCAGAAGGGCACAAAGACCCTGTGCTTCTTGCCCTCAGAGGAAGAGGAGCTCTGGTTGTCAGTGGGAGCTGGCCTCTTGGAAGCCTCCAGCTCCTTCCTACCCTGCTCCATAGTGAGAGCCTGGTTGTAGAGCTCCTGATAGGACTGGAACTTGAAGGGCAGGAGCTCGTAGCGGAGCCGAGGTGCGAGCCCCTTGCGGAAGAGGTACTGCTTGTCCTCATCATTTGTCACGTCCCGAGGGGCGTAACGCGAGAGGTGGTTGAACTCCCGCCCATAGGCTTGGACGTCCATGCGTCCCTGGGTTAGATCTAGGAACTCCCTCCTCTTAAGGTCAATGACGGGCTTGGGGATGTACGCCGCACAGAAGGCGGTGCGGAACTCCGCCCAGGTGAAGACATGACCAACGTCGAACATCGACACATGGCTCTCCCACCAGGAGTCGGCGGCTCCATTCAGCAGGTAGGTGGCGAAGTTGACTTGTTCCGCCACCGGAACGTACAAGGCCGCGAACTTGCGTTTGAGAGCACGGAGCCAATCATCAGCATCTAGCGGCTCCTTAGCTTCAGAGAAAGTGGGAGGTTGGGACCGCAAGAACTCGGTGAGAGTGTTGCAGTCGTTGTTCCTCCTAGCCCCTTGTTGAACCAACTGCTCGAGCAGATGCTCATTTCGTAGCCGGTTCTCCTTGATGGCCATCAGGACCTCCGCCATTGAGGGTGGCGGCGGTGCATCCGGATCACCGGGGTTACCACGACGGGCAGGAGCCATTCTGAAGATTTGGAACAAGGACATGGTTAGTAATCAACTCCGAACAATTAGGATATATCATTTGAGTCCTCGCAGATATAGAGATATAAGATGGCATTAGCACAAAACAAATTTAGTCAACCACGGGTGACATCACGTCATCACGGAGATAGCAAACGGAATTAACTGACTCGAGACAAACATAGGACGGTAAAACCCAACCCCGAGAACCTAAACTTCGACACCAAGCTTAAAACAAATAGAGATAAGATTTCAGAGTAGAGCGAGTGGGATGAGGAGTAAAAAGAATCCTAAGAAGGTTTTCACAACTCATTTTTAGGTTATAAATAATTTTCACTAGACTCGACATCGACCAATAGAAAGGGTTTCCTACAGGCAGTCCTACTCTGATACCAACTTGTAGCGCCCCGACCCCAGAACTATGCAATGAAGCTTTGTGCAACCGGTCATGCTACACAATCGAAGGTTACTGGGTTTACCAATCCTAGGCCAAAACCTTTGGCAGGCGTGCTCGGAATGGATCATCGGCACGCAACACTTCGATCATGCCATAAGCTCAGACATAGCTATCATGCATAATAAAGAGATCAAGACTTGTGGAACAACTGGCACATCACAGACTCTACGACACAAAGATTCATATAGCAACTCATATATGAGAAAGATACAAATATTACACACAAAAGGTCACAGACCCAACAATTCATCAAGCGGAAGCGAAGTAGTGTTGTCTAACAACAAGATCCAAAATATGGCCTAAGAGGCCTACAGATAAAAAATCCCAGCCAGCTTGTTCCGCGGTCCCAAGCTGCCACCTGGTAACCCCGAACTACTCGTCGACGTCCACAAAGAAACCACCTGTGTGCTCGGTGTCGTCCTCCTCTGAAACAAATTATAAAGGCAGCAAAGAGAGACTAAGTATGACGTACTCGCAAGTTTAGTAGGGCGATATAGGCCCAAATGATGATGGAGGCTCTAAAGCTGTATAGTAGTTATTTTGCATAAAGCTAGTTTTCATTTTTAAAAGGTATAACGGACCCATGGCATCGACTACTCAGAATGTTTTCTCAAAAAGGGATAAGAGAGTGAACTTTCCTCTTTGGTTCTCATCGAACCATTTGTAACCAACACCAACTCATCTCCACCAAGGCACCCCCTCGAATCACCCTCGAGGAAATGAACCTTTTCCACGCGTTGATTATGCAACCTTTAGCTGCCAAATTTATTAAAAGTTCAGATTCTCTATGATCTTATCATCCATTCCCAAGTCGTCCATAACCGCGGACACGGCTTTTCGAAAAGATTAAACCCTGCAGGGGTGTACTAATTTACCCATTGGTACCATCCGGCTCACCTAATTGGCCCTCTTCCGGGGAAGGCCGGCGAGTTGGCGCGGTTAAACCTTTACCTCGCATGAGACTATCCAAGAGTCATCTGTGGCGACAGGACAAGTTTACCCAGCCTATTTCAGCCCCTGCCCCACCGCCACTTCCTAAACACCATCATCCTCATCATTCCTTTTTCCACTCACACACCCACACGCAAATGGAAATAGCAAACTAGAGGACCCTTGGATACGCCCGCACAAGTTATTCAGTTAGTAAGGAGCCCATACTCCCACCAATGGAAGCACGGTCATCTTGGTTCAAGAGGTAAAGAACTCGCACCTAGGGGCAAGAATGAGGCAAAACACCATCCCCGATGGCAACTCAAAATGGAGTTCCAAATAATTAGTGCAATTATTCCAACCCCATATTTATCTTAGTGACCACATTATTTATAAATTATTACATTACAAAAGAAGTGGCTTAAATATGCATGAACATGACATGATTAAGTAGGTTTGTTCTTCCGATCATTTGGTACCTTCTTTGTAATTTTCCGAGTTTGATGAATAAGTAGTGAATTAAATAATTATTCGAATTTAATTCCTTTAATCAATTAAAGAATAACATCATATGAAAATTTGTGATAATGATGTAATAGTAGCATGGTTTGATATCATTTGAAGTGTTGATAACATTGATATTTTATTCATAATTTTTGGTTAATTAAATAACAATTTATGAATTTTCCCGAATTTGGTATTATTAAAGCCATTTAGGAAATCATAAATAAAGGCAAAAATATTTACTCATAAGAACATGGCAATGCCACCAACAGGTAGGTATTGTTTTTCTGAACAATTTGATATAACACATGTTAAATTTGAAACAATATTTAAATAGCTATCATTTAATTTTATTTTACTTTAAAGAAAAACTTAGTGACCCGGATATTCTGTCTCCCGAATATTCCGGTGCCCTGTTGAAATCTCCGGCGCCAAATATCCGGTGACTTCCAGTAGCTCCGAGTTCTGGTCCTTAGCAGAATTTCGTCTCCGACCGGATATTCCGGTGCCTGGAAAATATCCGGTAGCAAATATCTGGTGACTACCAGTACCGCTGTGGCACCCCCTTCTGACACAAGTCGCCAGAGAGGTGGTCGCCCCGTGCGCCAGCCCAGGATATCTGGACGCACGATTTCGACGATGCAACATAGCGAAAATATCATTACACGATCAGGCCCAAAGGGCTACAAATGGTTACATGGCCTTCAAGGCATGAAAAATAATCATGGCCAAGCATGGCACGGGACAGAGTTTAACTGGCAGCGGAAGACATAGGTACGGCAACGGCTTGGTGCGGCTCCATTCCACGGGCATCTGGCTGGGCTACTGATCCTAGCACGCTCCTGCTCGATCTCCACGCTATGGTAAGAGATGGATCCTCTCAAAGTCTGGCCACATGAAAAGCCAGTCTGAGTACAATGATGTACTCGCAAGAAAATAACCACAAGACATGAGCAGTCAAGCAATCAGGCAACAAGTAACTAGCGACAGAAAATAATCTAAACATGGCAAGTGACTATTTACGGCAGTCCAAGTGGGTAGCAACATGGCATCATAACAAAACATGGTATAAGCAAACACTGGGGGTACCACCAGTACAGAGTCCAAGCCAGGTGGGGTTGGATCGTGTACCGAGGGTCACACAAAGAGCTTACCTGTGACGAATAACGAGGTACCAGTTGATACCAAGTAACACAATAAATCATATTGCCACAGCTAGGCCCACTGGCCTCTAGCCTCACGAGGCTAATCTCATCTGTCACTACTGCTAGGCCCACTGGCCTTGTCACACTTCCTTATCTCGAGCAACGTTCCCTGCACCATCTTATTGTTTATTAAGTGAGGTCAGGTTGTTCATCAATTGTTTCAAACAGATCTTAAGTTAAACCTCCGGACACGACAAAGACACATAGTGTGACTGACACTGAACTGTTGTTCCATATCCCAGGAACGGGGCTAGCTGGCTAGGTTGATGCTCTCGAGAGCTTGCTTTACCACCTATCAGAATGCTCTCCACTCAGCCGACACCTCAGGTTCATCACGCCCAAAGCCGTACTAAGCAAATTACATTCTCGTGACGGTCCACTTGCTAAGACACCCTCCTGCCCCACCCTATACGCATGGTACAATGGGCAAGTAAGTCCGGCACATCCCCCGGCGCTACCGGGTATGCCTAGCTCCGGACTCCTTATCGCAGTCGAACCCGTGCCTGTCGACCACTCCCCTCGGACAGCATAACCGAACGACTGCGCCCAACAGATGGCACAAAAGGGGCTCAACAACCTACTAGGTCACGGTTTCCATGGGACAACGGTGGTATCGCGTTCAAGGGTTCAGATTAGTGGCACTATGAATAGACCTCATCGTTGCTTGGAGGGGTGTTTCACTTAATCAAGTTTCAGCATTCACATGCCCAACCAACAAAGGATTAGTTCAACACAATAATCACAACCAACAAGGCATTAGCAACACAAACAAGCACAAACAAACATAGCCTAGAACATGCCTAACACTTGCATGAATAAATAACCACATCACAATAATAATACCCGGGTGACTGTGGCGGGCAACCCGGCCGGTGTCACACGGGGGTTAGTGTCACAGAATAACAAGAACACCCGGGTGACGGTGGCGGGAGACCCGGCCGGTGTCACTCAGGGGTTGGAGTCACAGAATAATAAGCATACCCGGGTGACTGTGGCGGGCAACCCGGCCGGTGTCACTCGGGGGTTAGTATAATAATATAGCACAGGCGGAGTCTGTTACGCATCCGTTCCTCCACGCGCAAGTCTTTGGCGGCGTTATCGTCCGACCGTTGACCAGGAAGTGGGGAGTTGGGCATATAGTCCCCAAAACTAAACCGAAAAGCAATCATAAGAGTGAGAGAGCATCCATTCCACTCGAGGGTTCCCTCGACATGGTGTCAGCAATCTCGGCAAAAAGAACCAAATGGAAAGTCAGCTCCCAAGCGTCGCAGTCCGGGTGGTCTACGCCAACCATATTTGACGGAGGGACAAGAAGCAAATAACTCTTTTGGCAAATGCCCCCAACTCCGAGGATCACGGGCCGACATTTGTCCACACCTAGCCTCGGCGTTGAAGAAGAAGCAAACAATCAACGCATGTTTTTGTTATTCAGTTGTCAAAGCCACGCAAGTGCGAGGCGCACAGATAATTCATACATCACTCTAATGCATACACGGATGATGAATAAAACATGGCAGGAGTAATATCATCAGTCTCATATTAAATAAGAACAACAAGCAGTCATGCATAAATAAACAGACAAGCAAATAATACTGGGCAAGACAATAACAAATAGTAAACGATACTGCGGGACGGCTCATAACAAGGGGTTAGCTTGCCTTCGAAGACGGGATCCACCGGGCTTGGAGAGGTTGGGTTGGTTCCGCGGCGTAGGGCAGCGATAGCCGCTTTTATCCGGACTCCGGATTGCACTCACACAAGGGCACCCAATATCACTATTTTGGAACAAGTTGGAATCAGTACCACTGGTTAGAGCTCGTCGAGATACAAATTTAGAAATTTGAATCGGCTAAAACGGAGCTACGGTTCGGAAACTACGGGCCTCCGAAGTTGCTTACCAGGGAAAAAGAAAACCTGCGCGGGAGAAGGAAAAAAAACAGCACGGGCTGCTCCCGTCGCGGGGTGGGCCGTCGCTGGGCCGGTCGCACGCCAGCGTGCTGCTGCGCCTAGACGGTCGCTGGCAGGCCGGGGCTGGGCCGCGGACCGCGGCAGCCGGCTGGGCTGGCCCAAAACGGTTCGCTGAAAAAAAAACAAAAGAGGAACAGAGGGGATCGATCCCCTGGTCGTCGTCCTTCCCTGCACGGGAGTGAGCAGGAGCTGGCCGGGGATGGCCAGAGGCTCGCCGGGAGGGTCGGCCGGCGGCGGGTACGGGCACGGCGTGGTCCACCGCGCCCAGGGGCGGCAGCTTCGATGGAGGGGACGCCTCCGGCGCGTCGCCCGCGGGCTTGGCCGTGCGGCCACGGTGGGTGCTCGGGTGGAGCTTGGGGGCGGCGATGAGGTGGGCCGGCGACCTTGGCGTCGGCGGGGTTGGAACGGCGGCGGCGTGCCGCGGCCGTGGGAGGAGGAACCGGAGGCGGGGGCAGGCTTGGCGTCCTCCTCCGCACGAGCACGCACGGAAGCGCACGGGAAGGCGCCGGCCAGCTGCGGCAGAGGGCTCGGCGGCCAGCCGAGGACGGCAGCGAGGTCGTGCTGCCCTGCCGCACCCGTGGAGGTGGTCTGGGGCTGCAGGGGGGGCTTGACCGAGACGCCAGCAAGCTCGGCTGAGCTTCGGCCATGGTGGCTTTGGGGGGGGGGAACTCTGGATGCTTTCCTCACTCGCGGCTCTGAATGGAAGGGCAGGGGAGAGGGAATGGAGAGGAGTGTCTAGCATTTGCTCCGGGCTGCTTGGGGTGGCTTAAATAGCCGGAGAGGAGGAGGAGGTAGGTCGGGGCCGGTTTGGCCATTGATGGCCGGCCGAGGTCACGGCTGACGTTCTCCAGCTACAGGGGGAAGATAAGGAGGGGGAGGGGGTGAGGCAGCCGTGCTGGAGTCACAGTGGCGCACGAGGTGGTACTGCTGCAAGGTATTAGGCACCGACCATGGTTGTAAGCGGAATTAGGTCCTGCCAAAGCGCGCATCCCGGACGTCCAGAGCGCGACGCGAGCGGCATCGTCGCGTTCCCGGTGACTCGGAGCTCTAAACTGAAAAAGGATTGCACCACTAGGTTCACAAGGACAAGACCAAGACAACCAAACTGTCCACACTGAAAAACTGCACACTTCGCAAAACAAAATTTTCTGAAAACTAAGGGTGTGCCATGTGTTCGATGAAATGACAGGGGCTTTGCACCTCTCAGAAAAATCCCCAAAATTTACAGTAGGTTAGGACAGGGGTATGTAGTATGTATGTGGAATATTAGATCAAATGGAGGCCTGGAGCTTGGTCAAATAAATTGGTGTCCAAAAATGCCCAAATGGCATGGGCATGCCAATTGTTTTTATTCAAATGATCTTGACCTGGTATTCTGGATATGTGGTTATATAAGGGAGTTGGTCAATCTGGCAAAGTGGCAATGCCAAATGAATTTTGTAGCTAGGGGTTGCTTTGGAAATCACAGTTAGGCATAATTAGGGCATTACAAAGGAAGTACCTCAAATATTGCTCAAATGAGGTTGGACCAATGGAGTGAAATGTTCAGGAGGTCAAATCATGCACCTCACCAAAATTGCAGAATTTTTGGATGAGTGGAAGGTGTCTAGATGATTTCTGAATTGGAAGTGGCATAATGGAGAATATGGATAAACTTGGAAATATTGCATTGGAGTATGCAATATTTTTGGATGGATTGTCTTTGTATGAGGAGGGGAGTCTCTGGTATTTTTGGTGGAATTTTTCCAGCTTTGGAAACAGGCTTTTCTTTGGTAGGTGGAGTAAAGGGTTTTAGAGGTTCGATAATCAGGCTAGGGTTTTCGAGAGAAAACCTAAGCATAAAAATTATCACGGGTGCTGGAGTGGTTCGTGGATCACCGGAAAACTTTGAGAGAGCAATTCCAAAGTCAAATCATCCTCAAAAGATTTGAAGAAACATTTAGGAATAGAGGAAAAAGTTTTTCAGGTGTCAGAAAACACCGCTAAAATTAGGGACGAATTTTCGGGGTGTTACAAACCTTCCCCCCTTAAAAAGAATCTCGTCCCGAGATTCGGAGACTAATAGAGATTCCCGGGGTTATACAAGATATTTCTTGTATGGTTTAATCTACCCCTATATTTAAAATATTAAAACTTTTTCTACAAAATATTAGAGCTTATCACTCAAAACGATTAACACTCAGCACGATATTTCTAGAACAAACATTATCAAGGTGTGATACTTTTGTCCCACTTAATGCATTCTAAGGATGGCATGGCAGTGGCTCACACAATCAATCAACATAGGTTCTTTACTATGGTTTAAATAACAAAAATTAAACCTATGGTTTTTTTTTTTCAACCCATACAAGCATGGCAAGATTAAACAAGATCCACACACAGATCATCACTTGATAGCCTAAATTTAACTTGGCCAAAACATCACTAAATTTTGCCAAACAAAATGTTAGGGATATGCTAAACATGCCCCTTTCTACATTTTTTTTGAAAAGCTGTATATACTTTTTCAAGTATACACGGGTTTGGAAAAAGAAAACAGGGTTTCTTTTCAAAGAAAGCATCTGCGTTGCCAATAATTGACTAACAAACACTGTGGGGTAGGGCCATCCCCAAAAATCATTTTGGCAAAATATTTTCCTACGAAACGCTGGGGAGACGGGGGAACTGATCTCCTGAGGAAAGGATAGAGGCACACAGAGGATCATCTTCTGGCTTGCTTACATGCGGGTCCGGGGTCCCTCTGACAGTCTCCTTCTTCCTTTCTATCTTCTTCTTCCTCGCAGCATCTTCCCTCGTACCGGGCTGACTCTGAGTGCGCGAAGCACTCCTCTGCGGCACTGCTGCGCGTGCTGTCCATTGACGCGGCGGCCATCACGGCTTTGGGCACCTTGGTGGTTTCGCGCCAATTGGCCGAGCATGGCGCGCGATTCTTTCCTTTCCCGCGTGAGGCTGAGCAGTGTGCGGCATCCGAGCTTGCGGCTATAAACGGAGGTCTCTGAAATCTTCCTATTACCACCATGGGTTTCCTTTCAGCCATCTTCGACGAATATTTACGCGCACCGAGAGGGAGCGGGATTCTTCAAGCAGCTGTTCGTGATCGTGATCTTCTGGATCATGGCTTCGGTGGTGGTGGCACTGTTGTATGCAGTGATGGTTCTCTTGTTGGTGGCTCTGTACGACAGGTGGTGCGGCACTGGCGGTGATGCTGCTGCGGTGCCAGAAGTGGGCGAGCTGGCGGGGCCGGCTGCGGGCGAGCAGGTGGTGCTGCCGCAGGTGGCTGATGCAGTGGTTCCTTTGACTGGAGGGCAGCTAGCGGCTCGTTCCATCCGTCGTCGCTGTCGCGCGGCTCGCGACCTGGCTTCAGGTGAATCAGGCTCATCTTCAGGTGATGCCACTGAGCGCGAGAGGAAGTAGGATTTTCTTCCCGGGGTGCTCTCCTGTATCTGTACTGAAGTAGCGGTAGTGTTGTATGCTGGAGGAGTTCTTGTATCCTCTGTTTCTGAAGTTTTCCTCATGTACTGAACTCAGTTGATGTATCAAGCTTGTCTTCACTGCTGATTTAGATCCAGATTTGCATTCTGAGATCTTCCCTGAGCTGTCACAGATCTGTTCTTGCAGCAGAGAGAATTGCAGAGGCACTATCATATAGATGGTAGAACTTGCTACTCGGGGAAAATATCATTTTAGAAAGTAATGCTTCACTTTTATGGCCCTAAAAACTTGAAAGCAACATGGAACAATCATTTCAATCATACCAGATAACAAGCACGCAACGGCTATAAACACTCGTCACAACACAAACACACAGTACAAGCAAGGATAGGAATTACAAACATTCTCACAAACTCTCAGCTAACATCTCATAAGCGCCACTCCGGCTAAACTAAACAGATCTTACTCCGCTTGACGGTCCTTCACAGATGGTGGAGTGCGGCCGAGCCGGAGAGTGGTGTCCACGTCCCCTCCTTCCGCAAGGTCGGAGGATACAGGAACACCTTCGAGGATCGGAACCTGCTCGGGACTCGTCGGGATGGGCCGGGATCTGGAAGTGGAGGTCTGCTACTTCGAGCTTGCCTACGGGAGAGTGTAGGTGTGCTTTCCCCTAGGTATTGGTGTAGGCGGGCACGGCTGAGGTTCCTCCTTGTGGTCACGAGCTCCTCCATCAAGAGGTTGTTGAGGTTCGTCATTGCGATGGCGTAAGCAACTTGGTTGATTAGTGCTGGGTCTGGCTCCTTCGAGACGTCGGCTTGGATCATCTCCCCACGGGGTCGTGGTCTGGCCGGAAGGTAGTAGAACTCTCGAGTTTCAGCTAGCAAGGGTTCGGAGGACCGAAGACGAACGAGGCATTCCCAGGCTGCTACCTGGATGGCTAGCCCCAGAGTGGGCATGCGGCCTCCTTGGATTAAGTAGGGCTGGTTCGTGCCCCGAGGACACGGGCTGATCCTCACATCGGCCCGGAATTCATCTCCGGCCGACGAGAGTGAGCTCTGGAACACTACATACATGGGGCGAACGGAGCTACCAAGGATATGGTTGACGGCCCTCCAGAGAAGCAATCGAAAGCTCGAATGCTCCTCGGCAGTGGTTTCCAAGATGGCATTAAGGGTCGCCATCGGATTTTCTTGGGGTCACTAGCTCTTCTTGGAGGGGATAAGGATGCGAGGTTCCTCTATGGGATTCTACTTTAAAGGAGTGGGGTTGCCAGAGAGCTGGCGAGGGTGGGTTATAAAGCAACTAGGACTGGGTCTCGGGTTCCCTGGGTAAGGTCGGCTTCTTCTCATGGAAGAAACCGGCTCGTCTTGTTGGGGAAGATTGGGACAGGTCCTACTGCACCATACTGTTGACCAACACGAGCCTTGCCGGTTTAGGCAGGAGATGGGTTAAATCCATTGGGTCATTGTCGGGCAAAAGTAAGGCGGGGCTTTCCATGCTAGGGTAGTCTACAGCCAGCCTGGTGCTCTGATACCATGCTCTGTGGCACCCCCTCTGACACATGTCGCCAGAGAGGTGGTCGCCCCGTGCGCCAGCCCAGGATATCTGGACGCACGATTACGACAATGCAACATAGCGAAAATATCATTACACGATCAGGCCCAAAGGGCTACAAATGGTTTACAGGGCCATCAAGGCATGAAGAAGTATCATGGCCAAGCTTGGCACGGGACAGAGTTCAACTGGCAGCGGAAGACAAAGATACGGCAACGGCTTGGTGCGGCTCCATTCCACGGGCATCTGGCTGGGCTACTGATCCTAGCACGCTCTTGCTCCGATCTCCCTGCTATGGTAAGTAGATGGATCCTCTCAAAGTCTGGCCACATGAAAAGCCAGTCTGAGTACAATGATGTACTCGCAAGAAAATAACCACAAGACATGAACAGTCAAGCAATCAGGCAACAAGTAACTAGCGACAGAAAATAATCTAAACATGGCAAGTGACTACTTACGACAGTCCAAGTGGGTAGCAACATGGCATCATAATAAAACATGGTATAAGCAAACAATGGGAGTACCACCAGTACAGAGTCCAAGCCAGGTGGGGTTGGATCGTGTACCGGGGGTCACACAAAGAGCTTACCTGTGACGAATAACGAGGGTACCAGTTGATACCAAGTAACACAATAAATCATATTATCACAGCTAGGCCCACTGGCCTCTAGCCTCACGAGGCTAATCTCATCTGTCACTACTGCTAGGCCCACTGGCCTTGTCACACTTCCTTATCTCGAGCAACGTTCCCTGCACCATCTTATTGTTTATTAAGTGAGGTCAGGTTGTTCATCAATTGTTTCAAACAGATCTTAAGTTAAACCTCCGGACACGACAAAGACACATAGTGTGACTGACACTGAACTGTTGTTCCATATCCCAGGAACGGGGCTAGCTGGCTAGGTTGATGCTCTCGAGAGTTTGCTTTACCACCTATCAGAATGCTACTCCACTCAGCCGACACCTCAGGTTCATCACGCCCAAAGCCGTACTAAGCAAATTACATTCTCGTGACGGTCCACTTGCTAAGACACCCTCCTGCCCCACCCTATACGCATGGTACAACGGGCAAGTAAGTCCGGCACATCCCCCGGCGCTACCGGGTATGCCTAGCTCCGGACTCCTTATCGCAGTCGAACCCGTGCCTGTCGACCCTCCCTCGGACAGCACAACCGAACGACTGCGCCCAACGGATGGCACAAAAGGGGCTCAACAACCTACTAGGTCACGGTTTCCATGGGACAACGGTGGTATCGCGTTCAAGGGTTCAGATTAGTGGCACTATGAATAGACCTCATCGTTGTTTGGAGGGGTGTTTCATTTAATCAAGTTTCAGCATTCACATGCCAACAACAAAGAGTTCAACACAATAACACAACCAACAAGGCATTAGCAACACAAACAAGCACAAACAAACATAGCCTAGAACATGCCTAACACTTGCATGAATAAATAACCACATCACAATAATAATACCCGGGTGACTGTGGCGGGCAACCCGGCCGGTGTCACACGGGGGTTAGTGTCACAGAATAACAAGAACACCCGGGTGACGGTGGCGGGAGACCCGGCCGGTGTCACTCAGGGGTTGGAGTCACAGAATAATAAGCATACCCGGGTGACTGTGGCGGGCAACCCGGCCGGTGTCACTCGGGGGTTAGTATAATAATATAGCACAGGCGGAGTCTGTTACGCATCCGTTCCTCCACGCGCAAGTCTTTGGCGGCGTTATCGTCCGACCGTTGACCAGGAAGTGGGGAGTTGGGCATATAGTCTCCAAAACTAAACCGAAAAGCAATCATAAGAATGAGAGAGCATCCATTCCACTCGAGGGTTCCCTCGACGTGGTGTCAGCAATCTCGGCAAAAAGAACCAAATGGAAAGTCAGCTCCCAAGCGTCGCAGTCCGGGTGGTCTACGCCAACCATATTTGACGGAGGGACAAGAAGCAAATAACTCTTTTGGCAAATGCCCCCAACTCCGAGGATCACGGGCCGACATTTGTCCGCACCTAGCCTCGGCGTTGAAGAAGAAGCAAACAATCAACGCATGTTTTTGTTATTTAGTTGTCAAAGCCACGCAAGTGCGAGGCGCACAGATAATTCATACATCAATCTAATGCATACACGGATGATGAATAAAACATGGCAGGAGTAATATCATCAGTCTCATATTAAATAAGACAACAAGCAGTCATGCATAAATAAACAGACAAGCAATAATACTGGGCAAGACAATAACAATAGTAACGATACTGCGGGACGGCTCATAACAAGGGGTTAGCTTGCCTTCGAAGACGGGATCCACCGGGCTTGGAGAGGTTGGGTTGGTTCCGCGGCGTAGGGCAGCGATAGCCGCTTTTATCCGGACTCCGATTGCACTCACACAAGGGCACCCAATATCACTATTTTGGAACAAGTTGGAATCAGTACCACTGGTTAGAGCTCGTCGAGATACAAATTTAGAAATTTGAATCGGCTAAAACGGAGCTACGGTTCGGAAACTACGGGCCTCCGAAGTTGCTTACCAGGGAAAAAGAAAACCTGCGCGGGAGAAGGAAAAAAAACAGCACGGGCTGCTCCCGTCGCGGGGTGGGCCGTCGCTGGCCGGTCGCACGCCAGCGTGCTGTGCGCCTAGACGGTCGCTGGCAGGCCGGGGCTGCGCCGCGGACCGCGGCAGCCGGCTGGGCTGGCCCAAAACGGTTCACTGAAAAAAAAAACAAAAAGAGGAACGAGGGGATCGATCCCTGGTCGTCGTCCTTCCCTGCACGGGAGTGAGCAGGAGCTGGCCGGGGATGGCCAGAGGCTCGCCGGGAGGGTCGGCCGGCGGCGGGTACGGGCACGGCGGGCCCACGCGCCCAGGGGCGGCAGCTTCGACGGAGGGGACGCCTCCGGCGCGTCGCCCGCGGCTTTGGCCGTGCGGCCACGGTGGGTGCTCGGGTGGAGCTTGGGGGCGGCGATGAGGTGGGCCGGCGACCTTGGCGTCGGCGGGGTTGGAACGGCGGCGGCGTGCCGCGGCCGTGGGAGGAGGAACCGGAGGCGGGGGCAGGCTTGGCGTCCTCCTCCGCACGAGCACGCACGGAAGCGCACGGGAAGGCGCCGGCCAGCTGCGGCAGAGGGCTCGGCGGCCAGCCGAGGACGGCAGCGAGGTCGTGCTGCCCTGCCGCACCCGTGGAGGTGGTCTGGGCTGCAGGGGGGGGCTTGACCGAGACGCCAGCAAGCTCGGCTGAGCTTCGGCCATGGTGGCTTTGGGGGGGGGGGGGAAACTCTGGATGCTTTCCTCACTCGCGGCTCCGAATGGAAGGGCAGGGGAGAGGGAATGGAGAGGAGTGTCTAGCATTTGCTCCGGGCTGCTTGGGGTGGCTTAAATAGCCGGAGAGGAGGAGGAGGTAGGTCGGGGCCGGTTTGGCCATTGATGGCCGGCCGAGGTCACGGCTGACGTTCTCCAGCTACAGGGGGAAGATAAGGAGGGGGAGGGGGTGAGGCAGCCGTGCTGGAGTCACAGTGGCGCACGAGGTGGTACTGCTGCAAGGTATTAGGCACCGACCATGGTTGTAAGCGGAATTAGGTCCTGCCAAAGCGCGCGTCCCGGACGTCCAGAGCGCGACGCGAGCGGCATCGTCGCGTTCCCGGTGACTCGGAGCTCTAAACTGAAAAAGGATTGCACCACTAGGTTCACAAGGACAAGACCAAGACAACCAAACTGTCCACACTGAAAAACTGCACACTTCGCAAACAAAATTTTCTGAAAACTAAGGGTGTGCCATGTGTTCGATGAAATGACAGGGGCTTTGCACCTCTCAGAAAAAATCCCCAAAATTTACAGTAGGTTAGGACAGGGGTATGTAGTATGTATGTGGAATATTAGATCAAATGGAGGCCTGGAGCTTGGTCAAATAAATTGGTGTCCAAAAATGCCCAAATGGCATGGGCATGCCAATTGTTTTTATTCAAATGATCTTGACCTGGTATTCTGGATATGTGGTTATATAAGGGAGTTGGTCAATCTGGCAAAGTGGCAATGCCAAATGAATTTTGTAGCTAGGGGTTGCTTTGGAAATCACAGTTAGGCATAATTAGGGCATTACAAAGGAAGTACCTCAAATATTGCTCAAATGAGGTTGGACCAATGGAGTGAAATGTTCAGGAGGTCAAATAATGCACCTCACCAAAATTGCAGAATTTTTGGATGAGTGGAAGGTGTCTAGATGATTTCTGAATTGGAAGTGGCATAATGGAGAATATGGATAAACTTGGAAATATTGCATTGGAGTATGCAATATTTTTGGATGGATTGTCTTTGTATGAGGAGGGGAGTCTCTGGTATTTCTGGTGGAATTTTTCCAGCTTTGGAAACAGGCTTTTCTTTGGTAGGTGGAGTAAAGGGTTTTAGAGGTTCGATAATCAGGCTAGGGTTTTCGAGAGAAAACCTAAGCATAAAAATTATCACGGGTGCTGGAGTGGTTCGTGGATCACCGGGAAAATTTTGAGAGAGCAATTCCAAAGTCAAATCATCCTCAAAAGATTTGAAGAAACATTTAGGAATAGAGGAAAAAGTTTTTCAGGTGTCAGAAAACACCGCTAAAATTAGGGACGAATTTTCGGGGTGTTACAAACCTTCCCCCTTAAAAAGAATCTCGTCCCGAGATTCGGAGACTAAAAGAGATTCCCGGGGTTATACAAGATATTTCTCGTATGGTTTAAACTACCCCTATATTTAAAATATTTTAAAACTTTTTTCTACACAACATTAGAGCTTATCATTCAAAACGATTTAACACTCAGCACGATATTTCTGAGAACAACATTACCAAGGCGTGATACTGTTGTCCCACTTAATGCATTCTAAGGATGGCATGGCAGTGGCTCACTCAATCAACATAGGATCTACTAGCATGTTTATTAATTAAATCTAAGGGTTTTTTGCTCACCAGATACAAACATGGCAAGACCAAACAAGATCTACACACCGATCACCAGCCAACAACCAAATTTTGCTAAACAAAACAGATTAGGGACATGCCAATCATATCCCCTGTCTAGGGTTTTTATTTTAGAAAAGCTGTATATACATTTTCAGGTATACACAGGTTTTGAAAAAGAAAAAGGTTTCTTTTCAAAAGAAAGCATCTGTTTCGCCAATAATTGACTACAGACACTGTGGGGTAGGGCCATCCCCAAAAATTATTTTGGCAAAGATTTTTCCCTATGAACAGTAGGAGAGACGGGGGAACTGATCTCCTGAGGAAAGGATAGAGGCACACCGGGGATCATCTTCTTACTCGCAGAAATGTGGGTCCGGGGTCCATCTGACAGTCTCCTTCTTCCTTTCTATCTTCTTCTTCCTCGCAGCATCTTCCCTCATACCCGGCTGACTCTGAGTGCGCGAAGCACTCCTCTATGGCACTGCTGCGCGTGCTGTCCATCGGACGCTAGCGGCCATCACGGCTTTGGGCACCTTGGTGGTTTCGCGCCAATTGGCCGAGCATGGCGCGCGATTCTTTTCCTTTCCCGCGTGAGGCTGAGCAGTGTGCGGCATCCGAGCTTGCGGCTATAAACGGAGGTCTCTGAAATTCCTTCCTCTTCCATTACCACCATGGGTTTCCTTTCAGCCATCTTCGACGAATATTACGCGCACCGAGAGGGAGCGGGATTCTTCAAGCAGCTGTTCGTGATCGTGATCTTCTGGGTCATGGCTTCGGTGGTGGTGGCGCTGTTGTATGCGGCGGTGGTTCTCTTGTTGGTGGCTCTGTACGACTGGTGGTGCGGCACTGGCGGTGATGCTGCTGCGGTGCCGGCAGTGGGCGAGCTGGCAGGGCCGGCTGCGGGCGAGCAGGTGGTGCTGCCGCAGGTGGCTGATGCGGTGGTTCCTTCGGCTGGTGGGCGGCTGGCGGCTCGTGCCATCCGTCGTCGTTGTCGCGCGGCTCGCGACCCGGCCTCAGGTGAATCAAGCTCATCCTCAGGTGATGCCACTGAGCGCGAGAGGGAGTAGGATTTTCCCTGGGGTGCTCTTCTGTATCTGCACTGAGGTAGTGGTAGGGTTGTATGTTGGAGTAGATCTTGTATCCTCTGTTTCTGAAATTTCCCTTGTGTACTGAACTCTGTTGATGTATCAAGCTTGTCTTCACTGCTGATTTGGATCCATATTTGCATTCCTGAGATCTTCCCTGAGCTGTCACAGATTTGTTCTTGCAGCAGAGAGAATTGCAGAGGCACGATCACACAGATGGTAGAACTTGCTACTCGGGGAAAATATCATTTTAGAAAGTAATGCTTCACTTTTATGGCCCTAAAAACTTGAAACAACATGGAACAATCATTTCAATCATACCAGATAACAAGCACGCAACGGCTATTAAACACTCGACACGACACAAACACACGTACAAGCAAGCATAGGAATTACAAACAGTCTCACAAACTCTCATCTAACATCTCATAAGCGCCACTCCGGCTAAACTAAACAGATCTTACTCCGCTTGGCGGCCCTTCACAGATGGTGGAGTGCGGCCGAGCCGAAGAGTGGTGTCCACGTCCCCTTCTTCCGCAAGGTCGGAGGATACAGGAACACCTTCGAGGATAGGAACCTGCTCGGGGACTCGTCGGGGTGGGCCGGGATCTGGAAGTGGAGGTCTGCTACTTCGGGCTAGCCTGCGGGAGAGTGCAGGTGTGCTTTCCCCTAGGTATTGGTGTAGGCGGGCACGGCTGAGGTTCCTCCTTGTAGTCACGAGCTCCTCCATCAAGAGGTTGTTGAGGTTCGTCATTGCGATGGCGTAAGCAACTTGGTTGATTAGCGCTGGGTCAGGCTCCTTCGAGACGTCGGCTTGGATCATCTCTCCACGGGGTCGTGGTCTGGCCGGAAGGTAGTAGAACTCTCGAGTTTCAGCTAGCAAGGGTTCGGAGGACCGAAGACGAACGAGGCATTCCCAGGCTGCTACCTGGATGGCTAGCCCCAGAGTGGGCATGCGGCCTCCCTGGATTAAGTAGGGCTGATTCGTGCCCCGGGGACACGGGCTGATTCTCACATCGGCCCGGAATTCATCTCCGGACGAAGAGAGTGAGCTCTGGAACACCACATACACTGGGCGAACGGAGCTACCAAGGATATGGTTGACGGCCCTCCAGAGAAGCAATCGAAAGCTCGAATGCTCCTCGGCAGTGGTTTCCAAGATGGCCTTAAGGGTCGCCATCGGACGCTCTTGGGGTTCTAGATTTTTGGTGGGGATAAGGATGCGAGGCTCCTCTATGGGATTCTACTTTAAAGGAGTGGGGTTGCCAGAGAGCTGGCGAGGGTGGGTTATAAAGCAACTAGGACTGGGTCTCGGGTTCACTGGGTAAGGTCGGCTTCTTCTCATGGAAGAAACCGGCTCGTCTTGTTGGGGAAGACTGGGACAGGACCTACTGCACCATACTGTTGACCGACATGAGCCATGCCGGTTTGGCGGAGATGGGTTAAATCCATCGGGTCATTGTCGGGCAAAAGTAAGGCGGGGCTTTCCATGCTAGGGTAGTCTACAGCCAGCCTGGTGCTCTGATACCATGCTCTGTGGCACCCCCTTCTGACACAAGTCGCCAGAGAGGTGGTCGCCCCGTGCGCCAGCCCAGGATATCTGGACGCACGATTTCGACGATGCAACATAGCGAAAATATCATTACACGATCAGGCCCAAAGGGCTACAAATGGTTACATGGCCTTCAAGGCATGAAAAATAATCATGGCCAAGCATGGCACGGGACAGAGTTTAACTGGCAGCGGAAGACATAGGTACGGCAACGGCTTGGTGCGGCTCCATTCCACGGGCATCTGGCTGGGCTACTGATCCTAGCACGCTCCTGCTCGATCTCCACGCTATGGTAAGAGATGGATCCTCTCAAAGTCTGGCCACATGAAAAGCCAGTCTGAGTACAATGATGTACTCGCAAGAAAATAACCACAAGACATGAGCAGTCAAGCAATCAGGCAACAAGTAACTAGCGACAGAAAATAATCTAAACATGGCAAGTGACTATTTACGGCAGTCCAAGTGGGTAGCAACATGGCATCATAACAAAACATGGTATAAGCAAACACTGGGGGTACCACCAGTACAGAGTCCAAGCCAGGTGGGGTTGGATCGTGTACCGGGGGTCACACAAAGAGCTTACCTGTGACGAATAACGAGGTACCAGTTGATACCAAGTAACACAATAAATCATATTGCCACAGCTAGGCCCACTGGCCTCTAGCCTCACGAGGCTAATCTCATCTGTCACTACTGCTAGGCCCACTGGCCTTGTCACACTTCCTTATCTCGAGCAACGTTCCCTGCACCATCTTATTGTTTATTAAGTGAGGTCAGGTTGTTCATCAATTGTTTCAAACAGATCTTAAGTTAAACCTCCGGACACGACAAAGACACATAGTGTGACTGACACTGAACTGTTGTTCCATATCCCAGGAACGGGGCTAGCTGGCTAGGTTGATGCTCTCGAGAGTTTGCTTTACCACCTATCAGAATGCTCTCCACTCAGCCGACACCTCAGGTTCATCACGCCCAAAGCCGTACTAAGCAAATTACATTCTCGTGACGGTCCACTTGCTAAGACACCCTCCTGCCCCACCCTATACGCATGGTACAACGGGCAAGTAAGTCCGGCACATCCCCCGGCGCTACCGGGTATGCCTAGCTCCGGACTCCTTATCGCAGTCGAACCCGTGCCTGTCGACCACTCCCCTCGGACAGCACAACCGAACGACTGCGCCCAACAGATGGCACAAAAGGGGCTCAACAACCTACTAGGTCACGGTTTCCATGGGACAACGGTGGTATCGCGTTCAAGGGTTCAGATTAGTGGCACTATGAATAGACCTCATCGTTGCTTGGAGGGGTGTTTCACTTAATCAAGTTTCAGCATTCACATGCCCAACCAACAAAGGATTAGTTCAACACAATAATCACAACCAACAAGGCATTAGCAACACAAACAAGCACAAACAAACATAGCCTAGAACATGCCTAACACTTTCATGAATAAATAACCACATCACAATAATAATACCCGGGTGACTATGGCGGGCAACCCGGCCGGTGTCACACGGGGGTTAGTGTCACAGAATAACAAGAACACCCGGGTGACGGTGGCGGGAGACCCGGCCGGTGTCACTCAGGGGTTGGAGTCACAGAATAATAAGCATACCCGGGTGACTGTGGCGGGCAACCCGGCCGGTGTCACTCGGGGGTTAGTATAATAATATAGCACAGGCGGAGTCTGTTACGCATCCGTTCCTCCACGCGCAAGTCTTTGGCGGCGTTATCGTCCGACCGTTGACCAGGAAGTGGGGAGTTGGGCATATAGTCTCCAAAACTAAACCGAAAAGCAATCATAAGAGTGAGAGAGCATCCATTCCACTCGAGGGTTCCCTCGACGTGGTGTCAGCAATCTCGGCAAAAAGAACCAAATGGAAAGTCAGCTCCCAAGCGTCGCAGTCCGGGTGGTCTACGCCAACCATATTTGACGGAGGGACAAGAAGCAAATAACTCTTTTGGCAAATGCCCCCAACTCCGAGGATCACGGGCCGACATTTGTCCGCACCTAGCCTCGGCGTTGAAGAAGAAGCAAACAATCAACGCATGTTTTTGTTATTCAGTTGTCAAAGCCACGCAAGTGCGAGGCGCACAGATAATTCATACATCACTCTAATGCATACACTGATGATGAATAAAACATGGCAGGAGTAATATCATCAGTCTCATATTAAATAAGAACAACAAGCAGTCATGCATAAATAAACAGACAAGCAAATAATACTGGGCAAGACAATAACAAATAGTAAACGATACTGCGGGACGGCTCATAACAAGGGGTTAGCTTGCCTTTGAAGACGGGATCCACCGGGCTTGGAGAGGTTGGGTTGGTTCCGTGGCGTAGGGCAGCGATAGCCGCTTTTATCCGGACTCCGGATTGCACTCACACAAGGGCACCCAATATCACTATTTTGGAACAAGTTGGAATCAGTACCACTGGTTAGAGCTCGTCGAGATACAAATTTAGAAATTTGAATCGGCTAAAACGGAGCTACGGTTCGGAAACTACGGGCCTCCGAAGTTGCTTACCAGGGAAAAAGAAAACCTGCGCGGGAGAAGGAAAAAAAACAGCACGGGCTGCTCCCGTCGCGGGGTGGGCCGTCGCTGGGCCGGTCGCACGCCAGCGTGCTGCTGCGCCTAGACGGTCGCTGGCAGGCCGGGGCTGGGCCGCGGACCGCGGCAGCCGGCTGGGCTGGCCCAAAACGGTTCGCTGAAAAAAAAACAAAAAGAGGAACAGAGGGGATCGATCCCCTGGTCGTCGTCCTTCCCTGCACGGGAGTGAGCAGGAGCTGGCCGGGGATGGCCAGAGGCTCGCCGGGAGGGTCGGCCGGCGGCGGGTACGGGCACGGCGTGGCCCACCGCGCCCAGGGGCGGCAGCTTCGACGGAGGGGACGCCTCCGGCGCGTCGCCCGCGGGCTTGGCCGTGCGGCCACGGTGGGTGCTCGGGTGGAGCTTGGGGGCGGCGATGAGGTGGGCCGGCGACCTTGGCGTCGGCGGGGTTGGAACGGCGGCGGCGTGCCGCGGCCGTGGGAGGAGGAACCGGAGGCGGGGGCAGGCTTGGCGTCCTCCTCCGCACGAGCACGCACGGAAGCGCACGGGAAGGCGCCGGCCAGCTGCGGCAGAGGGCTCGGCGGCCAGCCGAGGACGGCAGCGAGGTCGTGCTGCCCTGCCGCACCCGTGGAGGTGGTCTGGGGCTGCAGGGGGGGCTTGACCGAGACGCCAGCAAGCTCGGCTGAGCTTCGGCCATGGTGGCTTTGGGGGGGGGGGGGGAAACTCTGGATGCTTTCCTCACTCGTGGCTCCGAATGGAAGGGCAGGGGAGAGGGAATGGAGAGGAGTGTCTAGCATTTGCTCCGGGCTGCTTGGGGTGGCTTAAATAGCCGGAGAGGAGGAGGAGGTAGGTCGGGGCCGGTTTGGCCATTGATGGCCGGCCGAGGTCACGGCTGACGTTCTCCAGCTACAGGGGGAAGATAAGGAGGGGGAGGGGGTGAGGCAGCCGTGCTGGAGTCACAGTGGCGCACGAGGTGGTACTGCTGCAAGGTATTAGGCACCGACCATGGTTGTAAGCGGAATTAGGTCCTGCCAAAGCGCGCGTCCCGGACGTCCAGAGCGCGACGCGAGCGGCATCGTCGCGTTCCCGGTGACTCGGAGCTCTAAACTGAAAAGGATTGCACCACTAGGTTCACAAGGACAAGACCAAGACAACCAAACTGTCCACACTGAAAAACTGCACACTTCGCAAAACAAAATTTTCTGAAAACTAAGGGTGTGCCATGTGTTCGATGAAATGACAGGGGCTTTGCACCTCTCAGAAAAATCCCCAAAATTTACAGTAGGTTAGGACAGGGGTATGTAGTATGTATGTGGAATATTAGATCAAATGGAGGCCTGGAGCTTGGTCAAATAAATTGGTGTCCAAAAATGCCCAAATGGCATGGGCATGCCAATTGTTTTTATTCAAATGATCTTGACCTGGTATTCTGGATATGTGGTTATATAAGGGAGTTGGTCAATCTGGCAAAGTGGCAATGCCAAATGAATTTTGTAGCTAGGGGTTGCTTTGGAAATCACAGTTAGGCATAATTAGGGCATTACAAAGGAAGTACCTCAAATATTGCTCAAATGAGGTTGGACCAATGGAGTGAAATGTTCAGGAGGTCAAATAATGCACCTCACCAAAATTGCAGAATTTTTGGATGAGTGGAAGGTGTCTAGATGATTTCTGAATTGGAAGTGGCATAATGGAGAATATGGATAAACTTGGAAATATTGCATTGGAGTATGCAATATTTTTGGATGGCTTGTCTTTGTATGAGGAGGGGAGTCTCTGGTATTTCTGGTGGAATTTTTCCAGCTTTGGAAACAGGCTTTTCTTTGGTAGGTGGAGTAAAGGGTTTTAGAGGTTCGATAATCAGGCTAGGGTTTTCGAGAGAAAACCTAAGCATAAAAATTATCACGGGTGCTGGAGTGGTTCGTGGATCACCGGGAAAAATTTTGAGAGAGCAATTCCAAAGTCAAATCATCCTCAAAAGATTTGAAGAAACATTTAGGAATAGAGGAAAAAGTTTTTCAGGTGTCAGAAAACACCGCTAAAATTAGGGACGAATTTTCGGGGTGTTACAACCGCCGAGTTCAGGTCCTTAGCAGAATTTGCCACGGCAGGATATTCTGGTGTCTGAAAATATCCGGTCTGGTGCTAGGCCGGCACGTGGCGACGGCGACGGGCATCGACACGGCGGTGCAGAGGGGGAGAGGGAGGGGAAGATGTCCTAATCGTCCGCGGAAGTCACCAGGAGCAAGCGGATGTGGTCGGCGTCGGCGGGGAAAGGCTGTCGGCGACGAGCGGATGCTCGGCCAAGTTCGGTCGGCGCGGAAGTGGAAGACGACGCCGGCGACGATTAACGCATCCCCGGCCCGATTCCTTGCGCGGGGAGGGAGAGGAGGACGTGGCGGATGCTTTTGCCAGTGTCGATTTGCTTAGGGAGCCCTCTATCGGCGGCACTACGGCGGCGGGCGCGAGCTCAAGCTCGGCGGCGATGCGAGCAAGAGAGGAGAGAGGAGCGGGAGCAGGTGGAGGGGAAACGGGGCAGGTGAGGATCAGGGCGTCGTCCGCGCGAGTCTTGGACCACCAGGGCACCGTGCAGGTGCGGCGTCGGCCGGCAGGGCGGCATGGCACTAGTGCGCCCTGCACTGTGGAGAAGAAGACGAAAACCAGAAAACCCCCTGGCACATTTTAATAAATTGCAGAAAGGTCCATAAGCCCCTTTTTGGGATTTAATTAAGGAACCTAAACCTTTTTATAAAATCTACAAAAATTCATGTGGGCTCCCCATGTCATGATGAAGCTCCAAAAAATTTGTTGTCCCAAAATAAAATGTTTAGATTCAAAAAATTTCATGTTGTTGCAACATGATCATTTTGGATAAATTGCAAAATGCATTTATTTGGAGCCCTTAAACACTTCCAAAAATAATGAAATTAATAATGGAGGCTCCCTGTATAATATTGAAGCTCCCCATGATTTTATTTTGAATTTTTGTAAAGGTTTAGCTTGGTTCCAAAATAGGATTTGAATTGAACCAATTTTGGATTCTCAAATTCATTTCTTAATTGGCAATATTTGGAATTTGAGAATTGGTTATAAAATGTAAACGTGGAACTTCCTAAACAATTTGGAAGTCCAAGAATAATTTATTTGTCAAGTTAGGCAATTGCATTGGTTTGGAGGTTTGGGAAGATTGCTTCCCCATCTTTGTTGCTTGCATAAATGGATAGTAGAAATAGCAATTTCATATGGATGCCATGATGCAAACAAGAATGCAAAAAGTGGAAAATTCTTCGTATTTTTCATTACAAAGCTGGGGCTGTTACAGCAGTCTTGGCTGCAAATCTTTTAGCTGGTTTTGGTTTGACAAAAGGCCCCTAAAACGTTGGGGGAGATGTAGTTTTATAGCAGGGACAACCCCCCTTAGATAGGTGTGAAAAGAATAGTAAAAGGTTCAGAATTCGAGTGGCCTCTTTGGGAGAGGAGTAGCCATCTTGGTGAGTTATTGGAGAACTCCTCGGAAATTCACGAAGCATTAAACAGCCTGGACACCTTCCACCAAAACGGTAATTACTTGAGGTATGTGAGATTTTTTAGGTTGGAAAGTAAACTTCACGGAGCTTCTGTTGATATACCCCAAAGGCCCCGTCTCTGATCCATATGGGTGTGGCATAACGAAAGATCAGAGGCAAAAATCTGGCAGAAAACAGATTCACTTGAAACATGTTTTCTTTAACTTTGTTTCTTCGCGGGCTTGGAAATTGTTAACTCCTTCTAAAATAAACCTGATTCCAAGAGAAGGAGAAGAGGTTGAAAGCATGGAAATCTCACATATATAATAATATGGATTTAGGTTAGCGTTCACCTTGGCATGTGTTAGCTTAATTCGGCTAAGCAATTGTTTCCAACTAAATTGTGCACTTTGTTGGATTGTCATGTATATTGCAGCCATGTGCTCATCATCCTCCCTCCCTTGATGAAGATTCATCCTCGACTCTCTTTGACCTACAAAAGACAAGTAGAAGGGAAGTAGATAGTCTCTATGCAAATGGATAATGCAATCCTCATTTGTAGCTTTCACCTTAAAATTGTGATGCATATGATCATGCATTTGTTTGTCACCACTTGCAATTTGTCCATCGATGCTTGGTGTTGTGTCCATGGCTAGGATGACCTCATCATCCCCCCTCTCTTGAAAAGGAGTCGTCCTCGACTCTAGTTGGTTATCACACAAAAGAAAAGAGGGCAATAACAAATCATAATGCAAAGGTTTCATGTGATACATAATTTTATTGTTCAACTTTGTTAACTTCTTATTGATGACAACATGATGTTTTGTTTGGCTCAGTAGTTCCTTCCAATAAACATTTTTATCAAGAAAACATTTACAATCAGCCCTAATCGTTATTATGTGACTCTCTCTTTCTTGGAGAAAACTCATTCTCAACTCCTTCTTGTCCACAGAATAATGATACGTCGACACAACAAAGTAACTAGGCAATGGGAAACTCAAATACTTATGTGTGATTGTTATGTTTTTTGAAATCATTTGCGGTCTCCCCAAGGTTGATAAACACACAATGCTTGATGGGCGATGCACATGACGTTCCATATAATTTTTCTCAGATTTCATCTCTCCATTGTTTCAAATTCTCATAAGTACATACCTCTGGTTGCATCAAAATTGATGATCTTTTCTGTTTTACCTCGTTGAGCACTTCCATGCCTTTGGAAAAATCAATCCTCACATATGCTTTATGTGTAGTAGTGCTCCATGTGCCCCATAATTGCTCTTTTATCACCTCCTCCCATCGTTGCAAGAGGGCAGCAAGGTATGACCTCAAAACCTGCACATTATGCAAAGAAGAAGAACTTTGTGAGCTATTAGTAAGAGTAAAAGCTTCACTCCTTTCTATTGGTGTATCACTTGTCTCACTGATTTTGTGGTTGATAGTCTCAACCTCACTTTTGGTGGACTCAAACAACTCACTAATCATATATCTCTTATTGTGTGTAAATATTTTTGGTGTATCGCTCATCTCTCTATCCTCATATTGATCAACCTCAACATCACATTTTGTGGACTCACACAATTCACTAATGCTCTCACTCTCATTGTATGGAATATTTGGTCGTGGAGCACTCATCTCTCTATCCTCTTCATGAATAACCTCAATCTCACATTTGGTGGACTCACTAATCCTCTCATTTTGATTGTGTGAAATAGTAGGTGGTGAGTCACTCATATCTCTAATATTATGTTGGAGGCTCTCACTCTCACATGTGCTAGAATCACACAACTCACTAATTATGACACTCTCAATTTCTGGAATTTCAAGTTGTGGATCACACATCTCTCTAATCTTCTCACTCAGATTTTGTGGGATACCATGTGGTTTAGCACTCCTCTCTCTAATATTTGTGGGAACTCTCTCTTCCTCACGTTTGGTGGAATCTCTCAACTCCCTATGGTGGCCACTCTTGATATGTGGAGTTTTGGGTTGTGGACACTTTTTCTCATGTAGGCTTGGAGAAATTTTCTCCTTCATAGAACGAGGGGCAGCAATGGTAACCGACGTGGCACCATGATAAGAAAGTGACTTGCGGGAAGTGGTGTGATCATCATGAGAAACTCTTCCTTGCTGATCAGCGGCAAGCCCACGGGGGCCATAGCCTCGCCTGCAAGTTCCCTCTTCATGCAGCTGACCCAAATGGGGCGTGGAAAGGTTGGCTCGCAACTGTGCAGCACCAGCATCATGAACACTAAATGTAGGGGTACATGCAGCCCGCCCCGAGCCATGGTAGCCACATATGTTGTGGTTTCCACGGAGCTCGTCGTTGATGGTGTTCCTCCTATTGTAGGTGACTTGCGGGGCAGTGGGGCGAGGTCGTTGTCGAGCCCCATTACCATGTACTGGAACATGCTCATTAAGCATCCTCTCGAAGGCGAGAACAACATTGTCACATAGTTGTTGCATGTCAGCCCGTGTGGCCATGCGATTTCCTTCGTCATGGCTCTTTCGTCACAAACTTGGTGCAGCTCCTGCCATGTTAGTTAGGCTAAAGGTGGAAGTGGTAACATAGGAATTTTTTTGTGGAAACAGACAACCTCACCTCTTACTAACCAAAGTTCTTATGAGTTCACACCGAATCGCGGTTCTCTCGGATGTGTTAAAGCGATTGAAAGACAGGGATCAAAGAACTAGCTTCAGGTTTTTGGTGGAGCTCTAGGTGGGGTAAACAAAAGGGGCTTGTGATGAAATCAAGTTGATGCAAACCAAGATTTATTTTGGTGGAAATAGGAGACCTTGCACCAAGACTGAAAAGCAAACAACACACACACAACTTCTGAATTTTTTCTATCAAGCTGAAACCTTTTGGATCTTGCTCAACACTTTCTATATATTTTTTCACTTCTTTTTCTCTCTCTTTTTTCCACTTTTTTTGGCAACACAACTAAATCTGAAACACAACTACAAAGATGAACTTGGTGCAGATCTAAAAGATGGGAAACATGCAAGGGATGCAACAACAAGATCTCAGCACTAACAAGGCTTTGGGATTTTTGTTGGGTGAGGCTTTGGACTGTAGGACAGAAAATATTGCAACAAAATCTACCGATCTAAAGGGATGATAACAAGATGAATATGATAGCAGATCCTACCGTGTAAACGAAAGCTCTGACCAGATGATAGGGGCAAACCCGTTGAAGAAGTTCACGCCGGAGGGAGGCCCGATCTTCACGTCGTAGGATCAAAACGGGGAGGGTAACTAGCTACAAACAGCGGGATAACTAGCTTTATACCTGCCAAGGTTGGATGAGACCCGTACGTTGGGGATGGCTGACCGAAGCTACAAGAACTTCAACCCGCTGTCCGAACAATCGCAGAACCACAAACCGGGACTAACCCACACAAAACGGCCGGAACCGTAGAGCATGAATTAGGGGGAACCAGAGGCTCCTTCTTGCGAATTTGGATGAACTCACAAGAGCAAAGGAAGTAACGATCTCTCAGATCTCAAGCAATCTTGGCTGCAAAGCTTTTAGCTGGTTTTGGTTTGACAAAAGGCCCTGAAACATTGGGGGAGATGGAGTTTTATAGCATGGACAACCCCCCTTAGATAGGTGTGAAAAGAATACTGAAAGGTTCAGAATTCGAGTGCCCTCTTTGGGAGAGGAGCAGCCATCTTGGTGAGTTATTGGAGAACTTCTCGGAAATTCGCGAAGCATTAAACAGCCTGGACACCTTCCACCAAAACGGTAAGTACTTGAGCTACAACTTCAAATGATGTGAGATTTTTTGGGTTGGAAAGTAAACTTCAAGGAGCTTCTGTTGATATACCCCAAAGGCCCCGTCTCTGATCCATATGGGTGTGGAATAATGAAAGATCAGAGGCAAAAATCTGGCAGAAAACAGATTCACTTGAAACTTGTTTTCTTTAACTTTTTTTCTTCGCGGGCTTGGAAATTGTTGAACTCCTTCTAAAATAAACCTGATTCCAAGAGAAGGAGAAGAGGTTGAAAGCATGGAAATCTCACATACATAATAATATGGATTTAGGTTAGCGTTCACCTTGGCATGTGTTAGCTTAATTGGGCTAAGCAATTCTTTCCAACTAAATTGTGCACTTTGTTGGATTGTCATGTATATCGGTGCCATGTGCCCATAAAGAACTTGAGGTCGCAAGGGAGAAGAGATGTGGCTGGGGCTTAGGTGAAGACTCGGAGGTGCGGAAGATGAGGACCGACGCGGTTCTCCCCTCTTTATAAGCAAGGATGGGACAGTTACAGTGCCACGACAAAGAAATCATGGGAGCATGTAGCGGAATGATCGGACGCGTGGCACAGCCGTGCCTAACAGCCTTTAGGTCCCCCGCCTCTGCCGCCTCGTCTTCGTTGTCCAGACTCCACCTCCTCGACTCCAGCGGCGAACGTGCTCGGGCCGTGGGCCCGAGGGAGGGGAAGAGATGACGCCAAAAGTGTGCAGCAAGGCCGTGCCAGGGCGGTCTGCCCATTTTGGTGATTAAAGACTGAGGCGAACGAGACCAGACGAAGGACGAGAGGACCCTTCCCTCTTTGGTGCTTAAAGCTCCCGTCGAGGGACCCGCTTTGGAGGACGACGTCAGTGAGCCACACACCCTCCTTTGTCTTCTTTTGGCCAATTGTGGTTGCCCTTCCCGCCAAGAGGAAGAGGCCTAGGTCACTATAAAAGGCCGTCCACTGCCTCCATTGTAAGGGGGTGTCGGAGGTTCTGAGTTCGAGAGGTCGGACGGTTCAGGGTTCGGAACTCCAACAATCAACACCTGTGATATAACCAGACAAGCAGGAGTAGGGTTTTACACCGCAACGGTGGCCTGAACCTGGCTAAACCTTCTGTGCGTTCTTGCTTTGCTCGCTCCGGCCCTCGTAGAGATCTCGTTGGTAGACTAGCTTTCAACCCCGTGGAAGAACTTAGGTCCATCGGAACCTACGAATCCGACATTGGTCTACACCCGAGCCGCCAGCAACGCTACCACCAGTGCCGACTCAGACATCAAAGAAGAGGGGCATTCATATGCTAAATTATGAAACTATGCAGGAAGCGAAGAAATCTCTTAAGGAGAAAGGTATTAAAGCTGAAGAATTTAAAAATCTACCACCTATTGAAGCGTTATGTGAGCCTATCACTCATTCCCCTATGGTAGAGGTACACTCTCTTCTTGATTTTAATGCTAGTGATGTTCCTCATAGGAAGCCTCCTGATCAATGTTTGGATAAATTTCATAATTTTATTATTAAGCAAACTCATTTCAACGCGCAAGTTCAAAATCAACTGCAATAATTTTTTTATATTGTTAAAAATATGCATGATGTTTTAGAAAGAACTGCTAATGATGTTAAAGGACTTACCAAGCATTTTTCCATGGTTCAAACTCAACTTGAACAAATTGCTAAAGTGCAAAAAGATTTGCTTGCTGAAACCTTTAAAAAGGATGATAAACATGCTTTTGGTATTGCAACTAGAGATGGTGCTTCTATTCATGGTCCTTTATATCCTGAGGGACATCCTAAAAGAATTGAACAAGAGTCTCAATTAGCTGAGAATAACATTGCTAGTCCTCCTAAAAAGAAAAAGAAAAATAAGAAGCATAAAGAAGTAAGAGAGACTAATGAATTGGGAATAGATAAAGAACCTGTCTTAGAGAATCCTAATAATATTTCCATCTCTGATGTTGAAATTGAAGATGATAATGAACTTATTAATGATAATGATTATAGTGGACCTGCACTTAAAAATAGGCAAGATCCCTGTGTATAGTGCTAGTCCCTGGATCGAATCGCTAGCACACTGTCGTCGTGGTGAACAACAGATGCCTAGGGGTAGGCTTAAGTTTGGGTCCGATGGACGCTAGAGGATTCGGGGAGGGATTATGCACTGAAAAGCACACACGAAGAACACTACAAACACAAAGATCTACCCTACTTCGGGGCCCTCGTGGGGAGGTAAAACCCCTACTGCAGCATCTATCCTACTTTGGTGTATTCTCAACTCATATGCGGTGGGTACAAATGCTCCTCGAGCTGTATGGAGCTAGCCATGGAAGGCTGCTCAAAGAAGAAGAAGAAGCTAAGGCAAAAGGGGGGAAATGAGCCCGCCGGGGTGCTGTCCAGAGCTCTCCCCCTGGTGCTCTTTATATAGGGAGAGCCCAGGGGACAAGGGGTGGCCCGCAGAACACTATGCACGGTAAGGGTGTTGCACTGTAGATGAAATGACTACTGGGGTCTAATCAACACTGCACATGCGTCATCATCTGTACTCTAGTCACGTCCGCGTCTCTGTAGCCATGCTGGCTGTCCTCTCCAGGTCTTGCTCCTGCTTGGTCAACTGGTAGCCGTACCAGGTACGAGCTGGGAGCGTCCCAGTACCTGGTTGTGCTGGATGTCGGGAGCTGGATGCTGGAGTGGGTCGGCTGGGTGGCGGATGTCGGAGTGGGCCCGATGTCGGATGAACAGTGTCGACATATGCCGGATGAATAGTACTCGGGGTGAACATAGCTTGGGTATGTGAACAGTATCCGAGGTAGACATTACCCGGGTGAACATTATCCCTGGTGAACAGTACCCGAGGTGAACAGTATCCGGGGTGAACAGTACTCAGATGAACAGTGCCTGAGGTAGACATTACTCGGGTGAACAGTATCCGGGTGAACAATATCCGAGGTAGGCATCACCCGGGTGAACAGTATCCGGGGTGAACAGTACTCGGATGAACAGTACCCGCTGTAGACATTACCCCGGGTGAACAGTATCCGAGGTAGGCATCACCCGGGTGAACATTATCCGGGGGTGAACAGTATCCGGGGGTGAACAGTACCCGAGGTGAACAGTACCGAGGTGAACAGTATCCGAGGTAGACATCACCCGGGTGAACATTATCCGGGGTGAACAGTATTCGGATGAACAATACCCGGGGTGAACAGTACCGAGGTGAACAGTATCGCCAGCCATACCTGGGTCTCGCATGAAAAACCACCAACTCTGGGATACCCGGGGTTATATCCCCGACAGTAGTCCCCGAGGCTATGTGGGACTCGTAGAGTCGCGCATAGTCTTATCAACAATATCACAGAGTTGGTATCAAAATATAGCCTGCATGGGCCGAATCAGATGTTTAGCCATCATAGGAAATATTAAAATCATATGTCGGCAGCATGAGCTGTATCATTTTATAGCCTGCATGGGCGCTTATCATATGTTGGTTTTTAGCCAAGCTGGGCATTTGCCAAAGTCGTATGTCTGCCATCATAAGTCTGTTGTCTAGCCATGCCCTCTAGACCAAACGCGTCATCCGGTTAACCGAGCTCACCCGAATCAACAACGAGATGGACAGTTTGCACTGGAAATGCATCGCATGCATGGGCATGGCCACACATAGATGTTTCTGCCGACACTGGGCAATTTGGCACACTGCCTGCACGAGCATGTTTCATATGTCGGATGTCAGCAGCCTTTTGCTGGATTGACATGCGGCCAGCATGGGAATTTATTGTATGTTAGTTTACCAATATCCGATGTCTCCAGCATAAGCTAGTTTGATATATTGGCCTCATGGGCATATATATATTCTTTATGTGTCGGTTTCTGCCACTTTGGGCTTTTACCTCATAGATATGTCGGCAGCATGTGCTGGACCGACATATAGCCTGCTTGGGCATTCTTATATACCGGTTTCTAGCCTTCTTGGGCATTACCGAAATTGTATGTCGGCAGCACAAGCTGGACCGACATACAGCCGTCCTTGGCTGAATTTGACATTCCGCCCTCATGGGCACTTGTCAGATGACGAGTTGAGATATTTCTCAACGCGTAACACTCAGTGAGATTAGATATTTTTCGACTCTGCGCACCGAGATAAATATGCCATGGTACTCTGTAAGCTCAGATAATTGAAGAATCATGATAGTCGGTAAAGCCGATAAAGATAACAATTTGTGAGATGCCTTATGATGTGAGATAAATGCCGTGATATTTTGGCAAGCCGAAATAAACGGCGATTCAAGATATTGCAGGATGCCCAGATATTTAGGCAAACCGATATAGACGGTGATTTGAGATATGAGGTGATGTTGAGATATAACCGCAAACCGAAATAAACGACGATCTGGAGAATACCGATAATGCTATGATATTTTGGGTAATCAGAGACAACCGATAAAACCGTAATCTTGGTGATGAACATTCTCTCGGTAAAACCGATATCACCTTTCAATGTTAGTTCAAGCACATATATAATGAATATTTAAAGGGAGCAGTAACTCTACTCCACAGATATATTTAAGTCTAGCAGCGAAATTATATATATTAAAATGCAGACTTGGTTTTCAAACGAGTCCCCGAGTTGCTTTTCTTATCTAGGAGAAACTGCCAAATAGACTGTACGGCGAGTCCCCGGGTTACGACATTTCGTTCCCGGGAAAAACAGCTAAGCAAAACAGAAAAGAGGGGAGAGTCCCCGAGCACTGTTTGAGATTATTAAAAAGAGTGATGCAGACATATAAATGATACTTACGAGGCAATGTTGTTGGAGAAGTCGAGTAAGACGTTGATGCCGGTATGAATATCAATATGTCTGCCTGGGCCACCAACATCTCGGCCCGGACCACATGTATGTCGGATTTGACCATCATATGTCGGATTCCCCAAGCTTAATTCGGATTTCCAAAGCTTAACTCGGATTTCCAAGCTTTAACTCGGATTTTCCAACCTTAACTCGGATTTCCAAGCCTTAACTCGGATTCTCCAACCTTGACTCAGATTTCCAAGCCTTAACTCGGATTTTCCAACTTTGAATCGGATTTCCAAGATTTAACTCGGATTTTCCAACTTTGACTCGGATTTCCAAGACTTAACTCGGATTTTCCAACTCTGACTCGGATTTCCAAGCCTTAACTCGGATTTTCCAACTCTTACTCGGATTTCGAAGCCTTAACTCGGATTTTCCAACCTTGACTCGGATTTCCAAGATTTAACTCGGATTTTCCAACCTTGACTCGGATTTCCAAGACTTAACTCGGATTTTCCAACTCTGACTCGGATTTCCAAGCCTTAACTCGGATTTTCCAACCTTGACTCGGATTTCCAAGATTTAACTCGGATTTTCCAACTTTGACTCGGATTTCCAAGATTTAACTCGGATTTTCCAACTTTGACTCGGATTTCCATGACTTAACTCGGATTTTCCAACTCTGACTCGGATTTCCAAGCCTTAACTCGGATTTTCCAACCTTGACTCGGATTTCCAAGCCTTAAGTCGGATTTGAGCCATAGTTAACTCGAAAATGAGTTAACACACGAGGACGATGCCGAAGTTGAGTCCCCGAGTCACTTTTCTCATCCGGGATCTGCCGATGATGTCCGTTGGTGGAGGTAGCGCTAGCCTCTTTTCACAGCAGCAAGCAAGAGCGCGGGGGACAATGGCGATGTCGAGTCCCCGCGTTGATGACGAAGGTCCCGTCCGAATTGATCTAGCAAGCGCCACTACCAGCCCCACGGTGGGCGCCAACTGTCGTCGTGGTGAACAACAGATGCCTAGGGGTAGGCTTAAGTTTGGGGCCGATGGACGCTAGAGGATTCGGGGAGGGATTATGCATTGAAAAGCACACACGAAGAACACTACAAACATAAAGATCTACCCTGCTTCGGGGCCCTCGTGGGGAGGTAAAACCCCTACTGCAGCATCTATCCTACTTTGGTGTATTCTCAACTCATATGCGGTGGGTACAAATGCTCCTTGAGCTGTATGGAGCTAGCCATGGAAAGCTGCTCAAAGAAGAAGAAGAAGCTAAGGCAAAAGGGGGGAAATGAGCCCGCCGGGGTGCTATCCAGAGCTCTCCCCCTGGTGCTCTTTATATAGGGAGAGCCCAGGGGACAAGGGGTGGCCCGCAGAACACTATGCACGGTAAGGGTGTTGCACTGTAGATGAAATGACTACTGGGGTCTAATCAACACTGCACATGCGTCATCATCTATACTCTAGTCACGTCCGCGTCTCTGTAGCCATGCTGGCTGTCCTCTCCTGGTCTTGCTCCTGCTTGGTCAACTGGTAGCCGTACCAGGTACGAGGTGGGAGCGTCCCAGTACCTGGTTGTGCTGGATGTCGGGAGCTGGATGCTGGAGTGGGTCGGCTGGGTGGCGGATGTCGGAGTGGGCCCGATGTCGGATGAACAGTGTCGACATATGCCGGATAAATAGTACTCGGGGTGAACATAGCTCGGGTATGTGAACAGTATCCGAGGTAGACATTACCCGGGTGAACATTATCCCTGGTGAACAGTATCCGGGGTGAACAGTACTCGGATGAACAGTGTCTGAGGTAGACATTACCCGGGTGAACAGTATCCGAGGTAGGCATCATCCGGGTGAACAGTATCCGGGGTGAACAGTACTTGTAGCGCCCCGACCCCGGAATTATACAGAGAGGCTATGTAATTGGCACAACCATCAAGGTATAACACAGAGATCGAGACTTGTGGAACAAACTGGCACATTGCATGACCCTACGACACAAAACATATAGCAACTCATATAATGAGAAAAATACAAATATTACACATCAAAAGTTCACAGACCATCAATTCAACAAGCGGAAGCGGGTAGTGTTGTCTAACAACAAGAAGCAAAAATATGGCCTCAGAGGCCTACAATAAACATCACCCAAGCCAGCTTGTTCCACGGTCCCAAGCTGCCACCTGGGAACCCCAGACTAGTAGTCGACGTCAACGAAGAACCCACCTAGCTGCTCGGTGTCGTCCTCCTCTGAAATACAAAATCATAGAGGCAGCAAAGAGAGACTGAGTACGATGTACTCGCAAGTTTAGTAGGGCGATATAGGCCCAATGACTGACGGAGGCTCTAAAGCTGTTTATGTAGTTCTTTTGCATAAAGCTGGTTTTAGATAAACTGAAACATAAAGGACACATGGCATTCGTCTACTCAGAATACTTTTCAAAAGGGGTAAGAGAGTAACATTTGTCATCATTGGTTCTCATCGAACCCTTTTGTAACCAACCACTCTCATCTCCACCAAGGCACCCCCTCGAATCACCCTCGAGGAAATGTACCTTTGTCACACGTTGATTATGCAACCTTTAGCTGCCATATCAATTAGGTTAAGATTCTCTATGATCTTATCGTCTATTCCCAAGTTGTCCATAACCGTGGACACGGCTTTTTGAAAAGATTAACCCTGCAGGGGTGTACTATTTTACCCATTGGTACCGTCCGGCTCACCTAGTTGGCCCTCTTCCGGGGAAGGCCGGCGAGCGGGCGCGGTTAGACCTTTACAATGCATGAGGCTTACTCAAGGACCATCAGTGGCGGAAGGACAGGTTCAGCGCTCCCAGCGCCCTGACCCACCGTTACATCCTAAACACCACCATCCTCATCAATTCTTTTTCCGCTCACACACACGGCAAATGGAAAACTCGAACTAGAGGACCCTTGACAAGCCCCTCACAAATTATTCGGTCAGTAAGGCGCCCATACACCCACCAATGGCAGCACGCTCGTCTTGGTTCAAGAGGTAAAGAACTCGCACCTAGGGGCTGGAGTGAGGCAAAACATAATCCCCGATGGCAACTCACCCAAGCCGTCTTAGCATTTTAATTAAGCATCACAATTATCCACCATGCCCAAATCATTCCATCAACATCAATTAAATATGGAATTTAATAACGGGCATAACTAGTATCTACTTAAGCATGGCTAAGCATAGCTAGCATATGAATACAATGATTCTATCTTTATCTCGGCCAACACTTCAATCCTAGGTTTCATAGGTAGGGACACATGTGATTGGCTCGGGAAGGAACATGCATTCATAGGATATTCTACTATTTGACAAAAGATACATTTGAACCGCATGCAATATTATGGTGGATAAAATAATTTGATAAAAACATAGGATGCTAGAATGCCAAGAAGGTTAGGTTATCTCTTGCCTTGCTGCCGGGGCGCGTAGTACGGCTCGTCGGGGTAAGTAGAGTTAACCTCGACTCCGGAATCTATCGATACCCAAAAGAAATAAAAGGCACACATAAATCACATGAACACAAGATGCGATGCTCAATCACATGATGACATGTCAAGTTGATGCAAAGATATCATTATATAGATTAAAATCAAAATTAAATGGGGAGCCAAATAATTAGGGAAATTATTTGGAAAACGCCTCAATTTTAACTTAATGTCCAATTGTTCATAATGGTCACATTATTTAGAAATTGCTCAAATATGCATGAACATGACATGATTAAAGAGGTTTGGTTCTTATGATCACTTCGGTGCCTTAATGGTAATTTTCGGAGTACCGATGATTGAATAGCAATTTAAAAGGTTATTTGGATTTAAGCCTTTTATCAAATTAGGAAGAACATCAAATAAGTGTTTGTGATCATGATGTGACATTAGCAAGTTGGATAGAATTTGAATTGCTGATCAAATTGATATATCACTCTCAAGATTTGGCTTAACACTTAACAAGTTATGAAACATTCAAACTTAACACAGATTTCCGGAACTTCCGGTAAAGGGTCCGGTAGTTCCGGTTTACCGGTACTGCCGGTGCCACTTCCGGAGCTACTTCCGCTTAAAAACAGAAAGGTCCAGTACCGAAGAAGAAAACTTCCGGCTTCTACTTCCGGTTTACCGGTACTACCGCTGGTACTTCCGGTCAACGGATTTTGAGCACGGCGACGGCGGGAACGCGCGGTGACCGCGGAGACGGCGGCGAGCGTGCGTGCACGCGTGCGCACGGCGCGCATGCGTGTGGGAGTACGTGGACTGCTGGGAACTAAAAAGGGGCGGCGCCGCTGCTATTAGGTCGCCGGAACAACGGAGGGGCGGCGACCGGCGGCGAGTGCTAACCGAGCCACGGCGATTCGGCTCTAGGGAGGAGGAGGAGGCGAGCAAGAAGGCTCAGGAGGACGGCGAACTCACCAGCAACGCAATGATCTCGACGACGGGGTGCGGGGAAGTCGAGGGCGGCCGCGATTTGGTTCGATGTGCGGCGGCCGGAGCGGAGGAAGTAGAGGGTCCGGCGGCGAGTCCGAGCTCCTCGGCTCGATTCCTTCGGCTGGGACGACGAGGGCGACGGGGCGGAGCTACCGGCGGTCTTGGCTCGAGCTGGAGTGGCCGGAGTCGACGGCGGAGTGCTCGGCAGCCACGGCGGCGGCGGCGGACGGCAGGGCTCCAACTAGGGTTAGGGTTTTCGGGAGGCACGCGTGGGGGAACGGGTAGGGGGGAGAGAGGGGAGCAGGTGCGGCCGCGGGGGGGTCACTTAACCCTAGGGGGGCACGGGAGCATGCGGGGAGCAGGTGAGGGCGGCCATGGCGACAGTGCGCGCCACTGTCGCCACAGGGGAGACAGCGACCCGGTACTTCCGGTCCAGGGACCGGTAGTTCCGGTGGACCAAAACAAAACAGAAATGCCCTTTCTATTTGGATAACAAAACAATTCCAGAAAAATATGGAAAAATTCTGGGAGTTTCTCCACAAGATAAACAACTCAACACACATTTATTTAGACCTTTTGAGCAAGGTGGCATGGCGCACAAGCAAAAGCTATGAACCACATTGTAAGGCCTAAAGAAAAAGGAAACACATTGGAGACCAACCATTTGGTTTTTGTGCATTGAGGTGAGCTTGGGGAACTTATTGGCCCATAAGGTTACCTGCCATGACATGGGTCACACCATAGTTTGCATTTCAAAGTGTGGAAGCTTTGGGAAGGTTTGGCCTCCCTCGCTTTATTGTTTCCCATTGGTTGTTTGTTAACACAAGCAATTTAAAGAGATGCCATGATGCAAACAAGAATGCGAAAAGTGGAAAAATTCTTCGTATTTTTCATAACCAAGTTAGGGCTGTTACAGTACTCGGATGAACAGTACCCGCTGTAGACATTACCCCGGGTGAACAGTATCCGGGTGAACAGTATCCGAGGTAGGCATCACCCGGGTGAACATTATCCGGGGGTGAACAGTATCCGGGGTGAACAGTACCCGGGGTGAACAGTACCGAGGTGAACAGTATCCGAGGTAGACATCACCCGGGTGAACATTATCCGGGGTGAACAGTATTCGGATGAACAATACCCGGGTGAACAGTACCGAGGTGAACAGTATCGCCAGCCATACCTGGGTCTCGCATGAAAAACCACCAACTCTGGGATACCCGGGGTTATATCCCCGACACACACACAGTTTACAATGAATATCATAGCATTGTATCAATTTATTACATGAATGATCCAGAAATTATAAATATTCATTACAAGGTGCATAGCTCGAAGCTAGCTTGAAAGAGTTAAGCAGCGGAAAACAACATAAAGCATGGAGTCCTCATCATCTTGATGCAGCCACAGGCGAGCATGTTGGTTGAAGACTCGAAACCCTTAATCGATTCCTCACTTATCGTCAGGACAACCTGCAACAGTAAAAGTGTTGCAGCCAAAAATTGGTCAGAACCATTGAAATGGATCTGGCAAGTGATACTTGTGGACTCATAGAGGAAAACTTCTAACAACTATATGCATATCTGGCTGGTGGAGTTTCAAGGCTCTTTGCGTAAAGCAAGTTTTATCCTATATAAACATTTTGACTCATTAAGTGGTAACACCGGGAAACTCCAGTGAAACTGTGACAAAACTTGGTAAACTCCAATGTGTCAGGTGACTACACACGGGAAACTCCGGTGAGTCACTTATCGATGTTCATTACCAAGTTTTATTTAGAAGTTGGCATGATGAAATTCTTCGGTTGTCTTCCTTGTCCAGCTGCTCAGAATTGTCCATAACCGGGGACACGGCTATGATCATAGTTTTACACTCTCGAGAGGTTGTGCACTTTCACCACAAGACTCAATCAACCCATTCTGTCCTTTACCCTCATGTAGTGTAAAGGAAAGGAGAAGATTGAGACGAGACCTTTTGGGAATAGTCCCTACTTGGTCAAGATAGAGGCCATATATCAAGTGGCTGCATGGGAAGTAATCTAAACTTGGAGCAACTTCAAATCCCTTTGATCCTGAGTGGTTGTCGGCAGTGTGATCCATACTCCAAAACTGGAAAATCAACCTCTTCTAGCAACTTTATACTCCCAAAACTGGGGAAATGCTTAAACCCACCACACACCCGGGTAGTTCTTTAACTTAGTTATTTTTCAAGACATTTATCAAAACAAATTGTCTTTGCAAGGCTAAGCAATTCTACTAAGTTAAAGGCTACTACAACAACATGGTATGAGAGGGATGACTATACTACTTTGGGATTTCATAACATAGCATAGCATAGTAGTGGTACTCCTATCGTGCATACTACTCAAAAATAGCTACTCATTCATAGACAAAATACTTAGGAAAATTTATGCAGTGAGCATCACTTGCCTTTGAAAGTTGTCGTAGCTCACAAAGTCTTATCAACGTAGAATCAAAACTCTCCGTTCAATCTAAACAATATAAACACAACAACAATAAATAACAATACACAATCAAAATAAGACAAACACAACATCAAATGTGGGCAACAAAACAAATGGGTTGGTGGTCCAAGTTCAATACATGATTCAATATGCAAAAGGAATCAATATATTTTGGGTTAGCCAATTTTTGGATAAGGGATGGTCTAGAGTCAAAATAGGTTGAAGAGGTGATCTTCAGGGTTCTATGGGTTGGTTTTTGTCTCTCTAGACAGAGGCAACTATTTGGGGTATTTTTCTAAGAGAAAATAAGTTAAAAAGATTTATAGAATTTAAACTATAACAAAAATACTCAAATTGAGTCTCTGATTTTTAAATCATCAAAATAATGATCAAAAATATTTTACAACAGAGGAATAAAATTACACATATTCTAAGGTTTCTAAAACTATTTTATATGTAATTTTTGGACATATAGATTCAAAGATATGCCAAAATTACTCAAATCACACATTTGACATTTGAATAATTTAAACTAAGGCAAAACAGAAAAATAACAGATCCATAATAATCTACAGATCCAGAGGTTTTCAAAAATATAAAGTTTGTAAAATTTGGCCAAACTAATAAAAAGTTATGATGGTTCTAAGATCTAGGGGGTTTTCTGCAAATCTGGCAATTAAATCTACATCGGGAAATTCGCAGAAATTCCCAGGCCACGTGGATCTGACAGGGCGCTGACTGGGCACTGACGTGGCGCTGACTGGGCTCATATAAGGGACGTCAGATCCAGATCCAACGGATCGGGTTGAATCGTACCGGTTCAAAATAAGTGGTCTAATCCTGGCCTTCTATTTCAGATCCTATGGTTGAGATCTAGGGTTTTACCATGTCGCCGGAAGTTCGCCGGAGATGTGGTGTTGCGGCAGCGGACGGCTCGGGCGTGGGCGTTCTCCTTGCTCCGGTGGTCCTTGTGCTCGTCTAAGGCGATGGCGGCGAACGGAGAGACACGGCGGAGACGAAGGTGGCGTCTGAGTCGAGCGATGCTCCCTGGACCGACGACAACGCGCGGCTGAAGCGGTTGCCGGCACCGGCAAACTTCGGGTGCAGATGGCTAGCTCGAAATAGATTGCTCCTAGTAGGCAGATAAATGGGTCAGCGTGATGCGCTTGAGCACGAAGAACAATAAGGACAAGATGGATACGAAGGATTGGTACTCACCGCGTCGGAAACATGGTCGTAGCAGCGACGTTGCTCGGTCGAGCATGAGCTCGTCGTCTCGATGTACCATGGGGCACACGACGACGTCCATGAGGTGCGAGCCGGCAAGGGCAGGAGAAAGGGACAGAGGGGAGCGCGAGGGAAGGTCGAAGCTCGTCGGAGTCGAGCTAGAACGGCAGGGTACGTGCGGCAAAGACGGACAAAATTGGGGCAGCCTGGGGGCTATCGGAGGGGTCTTTTGGGGGCAAACTATAGAGGAGGCCGAGGGCTTCTTATAGCAACAAACGGTGCGAAATTTGGGGCAGTAAAACGCCCGGAATCAATTCGAGAAGAATCGGGCAACTGTGAGCTGTTACGTGCGTGATTCACGTCTGCGCGTTGAAGAAGACGATAACGTCATGATGACATCATCTTTTTTTTTCTATTTATTTTCTGTTTTAATTTGTAACTTTTTATTTAGGCCTCCAAATCACTCCAAACAAATTTCTAAAAATTTGTAAAATTCATTATAGACTTTTAAAACATTTTGGAACCAAATCCATAACTTTTCAAAATTTAATATTTTGAAATTTTCATTTGAATTCAGATGGCAACTTTATGCCATTTTTTACATAATGGGAAAATAGTGTTTCTAAAATAACCAATTAAATCCAGAAAATTAGTATGAGTATTATCATTGAAAATAATAAACTCAATAAATAGTTTGGGATAAAACATTTTATTTAAATAGATTTTGAAACACCCTTTAAATACAAATAGCCATTTAATTATGGGCTTTATAAGTATCAAAATAAATATTTTATTTCCAAATCGTTAAATCTTGAAATTAGAAAATAAGGGAATATTTAAAATAATATACCGTTGAAGAAATCCAAATAATCTTCAAGTAATGTTTTTCTTGAATTTTGGAGACTTTCTTTATCCAATAATAAAATTTTAAATTGTTGTGATTTTTTAAATATTCCAAAGTTTTGGCATGTTACATTGATAAAGACAATGAGCCCAATAAAGAAGGAAGTGATGTAGAACCTAAAAAATCTCCTAAAAATAGGAAGTATAATAAGGAAGAACTTGTTGCTAGGAAGCATGGTAGTGAAAGGGAACCTTGGGTGCAAAAGCCTATGCTTTTCCCTAACAAGAATTATAAATCAAAGAAAGAAGAGCATTATAATAAATTTTTTGAGTGGATGAAACCTCTCTTTTTGCAAATTCCTTTGACTGATGCTATTAAACTGCCTCCTTATTCCAAATACATGAAAGATATTATTTCTAACAAAAGGAAAATTCCTATTGAGGAAAATTCCACTATGCTTGCTAATTATTCTTTTAATGGAAAAATTCCAAAGAAGCTTGGAGACCCAGGTATTCCAACTATTCCTTGCTCAATTAAGAATAATTATGTTAGAACTGCGTTATGTGACCTTGGTGCAGGGGTAAGTGTTATGCCTTTCTCTCTTTATAAGAAGCTTACTTGGAAAATTTGATACCCACTGATATTTCTTTACAAATGGCTAATAAATCAACTACAGTTCCTATTGGTATTTGTGAGGATGTCCCTATTAAAGTGACTAATAACTGTCTTATCTTAACTGATTTTGTGGTGCTTGATATGCTTGAGGATGATAATATGTCTATTATTCTTGGGAGACCTTTCTTAAATACTGCAGGGGCTGTTATTGACTGCAACAAAGGGAAGGTTACTTTCAATGTTAATGAAAAAGAGCACACCGTTTATTTTCCAAAGAAGGTTGACAAGGTCTATGGTCTAAATTCCATTGCAAATGTCAAAACCATCAAGATAGGAGAAGTTGATTGTCCCATATATGATCATCACAAGGAATATCAATTTCTTATGATTGGGACAATAGCCATCAAGTTTGAGGTAACATAATTGTTTGGTGGGACTCAAAAAAATTGTGTTATATAAGATAAGCTTGAAGCAAGACTTGATCAACCTTGTTCTCAAATTTATTTTATATACATGAAACCATGATTTCCATGTTACTTTCGTTTTGATGATTGTGTAGCACTTCTATGATTTCAGTTTTCGGTTAGTTTTTTTTATCTTTGAATTTTGAGATTTCAAGTCACTTTCTAACCCAAAAAATGCCCTGAAATCAAAGTTGTAAAAAAATTCTAGAAAAATTCTGCAAAAATTTTATGCATCAAATGGGGCCCTACAGCACCAGGGGCTGTAAAAGGGGACCCACCAGGTGGGCAGGTGACCCCTGGCCGCGGCTAGGCCTTGGCCATGCCTGGGTGGCACCTGGGGCCCACCAGGCCCCCCACATGGTGAGCTTCCTCCCCATTCTTTCTCTCTCTCTCGACTTTTCACTCCACCATTGCCCAAACCCGTGTTCTTGCTGTTCTTGCTCGAGATTTTCGATCTACTTGCTCAACCCATCTTTTCTACTGAGATTTGGACCACTTGCTCTCCGGTATGTGACTCCTCCATTTATCCAATCAAAATTTTGAATGGTTAAGTATATCTTGAGTATTTTTGCTGCTGTAGGTGACTTGTTTAGTGAGTTTGCATGCTTGTGTATGAGCTTGATAATTAGTTTTGATGCATGGTTTAGCTCTCTTATAGTTCCTATAGTGTTACCCATGAATTTTTCGCGCTAAAATCAAGTTTATGAGGTTTGTTTAAAAATTTCAGAATAAGAAGATGGATTGGTATGACTATGGAAACCCTCCATTTGTGCCAACAAGTTTAGTTGAACCTCGGATTATGGAGGTTGAGCATGAAGAACCTGTGTATCCTTCAATTTTCCCTTGCAAGTATTTCCTGAGAGCTGCAGGTATTTTAGAGGATTTCAATGAGCTAATCTCTAATGCAGTATTGGAGTATTTTGCAGCTGATGAGCTTCCACAATATGCAAAATTAACTAGGTCATTTGTACAAAGTTTTAAATTCCACAATTCAAGAGATAATCCCACTGTGTCATTCAACATTTACCACAAGGCTGTGGATATGCAACTTACTGAGTTTTGCAGGGAGATTAAGGTTCCAAGTTGGGGAACCTCCCGAAGGATTAAGGAGGATTCTAGGGAGTTCAAGTCACTCTTCCTAGAATTTTTCCAAGGAAAAAACCGCATCGCCGACAAGGGCAGGATTCGGAATATTCAATTTCCAGCCATCAGGTATCTTGCTCACTATATTTCTAGAGGTATTTTGGAAAGAGGCAATGCAAGCAAGATTTCAACTCCTGACTTGGTCATTCTTGATGCTACACTCACTGGTAATAAAACCTACATTATTGGTGCTTTGATTGCTCAACATCTTTCCGCTAATAGTGTGAAAGGACCGTTCTATGGAGGCCTTATTGCCTCGCGTTTGATTTCTTACTCCTGTTTAAGCATTGATCCAACTGATATTAAGTTCTCAGATTCTAGACTTGATATTCATTCCATGAAGCTTCATCATTTTGTCACCCATTCCTCCACCATCGACAACATGTTTTATGAATTGTTGTTTGCCTCTAACTCTGAGCGACTAGTTCGTCTCCCAGCACCTCTTTTGTTTAACCATGATGCCAGGGGAGGTTGGGCATTTGAGGAAAAGGAGCTGCATGCCTATTTGGAGTCCTAAGAGGGGCATGAGGAGCACACAACTGAACAAGAGCTTGCACCAACTGGAGGGGAATACACCCCAAATTATTTTGGGGAAGGCTCCTCGCACTATTACTGGGACGCAGGGACTTCCTCGTCGCAGCCACCGGAGTCGACCTACCCCACCTACGATGCACCAGGGTGGAACCCATGGGGCGGCCACCACTGAGTCCCAACTTAGGCCAAAAGCCTAAGCTTGGGGGAGTACGTATTCTTGCCGACACTTCACTCATTTATATATTTTAGTCAGTTTATACGTTCTTCCTTTGTATATCCATATTGTATCTTCTTAATTTAGTTTCTTGCTGTAGTTTTTATCTTTTGAAATTCAGAAACCCATAAACATTTCCTCTTTTCCTTTTCTTTTAGTTTTCAGTTTGTTTTTTTTCTCTTTCCTTTCCCTTTTTCGGTTTCTTCTTTTTGTTCTTTTCTTGCTAAATTGAAAATCCAAAAAGATTTCCTTTGGTTATTTGTTTGCTTCTCTTAGTTCTGAAAATCCGAAAAGCCAAAAATATTTTTCCTTTTCTCTTCTATTTTTGTATATTAAATGTAGGGTTCGATCAGTTTTCACAGCGTCACTCGGGCTCGATCTTTATTTCCATATCATTCGGTCATGCAAGTGAAAGAGCAATAATGAAGATATTTGGTGAAGTTGACATGGTAAATGAGCTGGTATGAACTCTATTTGTTTTCTCTTTTGTACATATACTTGTTCGGATGATCATGCTTTGGCTCGTCCTGATAATTAGTTGTATTGGTAATGTATACTTTGTAGTTCATATTTTCCTATGTTTTGTTTCAACTGTCTAGGAGTGAATAATTTGCCATGCAGAAATTAGCATGTATTGCTTCATTCATAATTTAGTATGATATTGTGGTATCCTCTGAATAATTCATGTTCGATTGACTTGGCACATGTGTACACATGATTGGCTAAAAGAAAGTCTCATGCCTCGTTGAACTTTTTGCTCCAAAGTATTGATATCACTTTTATGCCTTGTTTAATATTGTTTTCTCGAAAACCATGATTATGACAAGTATTGATCTCCTAGTTGTCGCTTCCCAGTTTTTTTGCTAGCCTTCACTTGTACTGAGCGGGAATGCTGCTCGTGCATCCAAAATCCTTGAAACCAGTCTTCCCAAAGTGCCCACCATAAATTCCTATATATGGTATTTCCTTGCCATTCCAAGTAAATTTTTCATGCGCTACCTTTAAAATATTAAAAATTCCCTTCTTGTGCCTGTGTTTTTAGCTCATGAGGAAGCAGTAGGAAGCTAGATATAACCTGTGACAAGCAAGGTCATTGATACGTGTCAAATGTATCTATAATTTTTGATATATCCATGCTAGTTTTGTGATGTTGTCACATGTTTTTATTATCATATTAATCATTTTTATGCATTTTGTTGGACTAACCTATTGAAAAGATGCCTAGTGCCAGTTTCCTGTTTTTGCTATTTTAGTATTTCAGAAAGTCCACCACAGGAAATATCGTCGGATTGCGCTGAAAATTTATGAAAAAAATTTATGCGACGGAAGGAACCAGAGGACCAAAGGGCAGCCTGGGGGCCCACCCAGGGGCCATAGGCAGGTGGTGGCCGCGGCCCCCTAGGACCCATGGGTGGGGCCCGCCCCTGCCCTCTGGGCACCACCTCGGTCCCCTCCGGCGCCTATGAATTCCCTTTAACCCTAAAAACGACGGGGCAGCCATTTTTTTCTAGAGAAGTCATCCTGACGCGCCGTCATCTCAAACCCTAGTTCGGGGGTGATTCTGAAGCAGACCTCGTCACTCTGCCGAAGGGGAGATCGATCTCAGAGGGCTCTTTGCTGCTGTATCAAAATAAGTTGGGTGGTGCCCCAAGTGAAGGCGGAATTGCAGCTAGTAGCAGTTTTCCCTCGTTTAATGAACCGAGGTTTATCGAACCAGTAGGACTTTGAAATCAACAACGAGGTGATTGTTGAAGATCTCTGGCGATTGACCTTCAACAGACGTGGACCTGAACACACTCAACCAAAATACTTTTCCCCCAACGGCGGAAAGGTTGTCAATCTTTCCGGTCTCGCAGAAAACAAAGCGGTTAATTGTATGATGAAATAGATAAAATATGAAAAGTGACCAGAGGTATAATGATAATTAAAAGCAAGTACTCCCACCGTCACAGTTTATTAGGCATGCGCGTATCTCTAGGTTGTCAATTTGACCAAGTTAATATTAGTTATATATTATAAAAAATATATCATAAGAAAGTTTAGACGCTCTATTTTCTAATGGTATAATTTTTATATTATATAATTTATATTATATAGGTTAAATTTGCGACCTAGGGATACGCACTGCCCTTATAAACTGAGACGGAGGGAGTAAATGAGGTTGTAAACAATGTAAAAAGATGGACTGGGGGCCATGGGTTCACTAGTGGAGTCTCTCAAGTAAATAAAATATGCATGTGATGGGTGAACGAATTACAGCTAGGCAATTGACAAGATCATGACACAAACCCAATTTAGCTATGACAAAAAGGACATGATAATATTTATGGAGGCATCACGACAAGGAACATAGACTGTTGAGTCCAACTGCGTCTTTGTCTAAAAAGTCCACCGTGGGATCGCTATCCAGCTTGTCACCCAACGGTATTAAGTTGCAAGCAACAGACAATTGCATTAAGTAAAGTGCATGAAGTAAGCAATACTAATATCAAAAGAGACATTAACACCGCTGTTTTACCCTTAGTAGAAATAGCACACCCTCGCCCTTAGACGTTTCTGTAACATCCCAAATTTATAATAAGAATTAACAAGACCCAAAATTCAGAACGAACAAAAACTTTTTAAAATTTCTTCACTACTGGTTGTGTTTTCCTTTATATTGTTCTGCTTGGCCTTGTGTGACTTGATGTTTATGTTGTTTGACTAGTAAATATCAATCCAAGAACCCAACCCAAGTAAAAAATATATTAAACTTGGTGCTCATGTTATGACAAGAGTAGATTCCATATATCTTTTCCAATCTTATTTTGGCCAAAGTCTATTTCAATGATGTTTGATTTCAGCAACAAATAAAATACCTTTAGCTTAGAAAGTAAAAGTATTTCCAAAATTATGTGTTCCCAAAAATATGGAGACCTATATGTTATCTCCTATCTAATTATCAACCTTGATATTTTGCATGTGTATGCAACTCCCATTTTATAAACTCTGATTTCCACTCCATTTGAAAACAACACTAGTGGGAAATATATTACCCCACATATTTCCTTTCTCAAACCTTTTTGAAAACAATTAAGTTATGAGTTGAGACATTTCTTGAACATCATCTTGTCATAATTGAGTGTGATCATTTTTATAAGATAGTATTGTTAATTATGGAAATGGTGGTGTGATTAATTCATGTGGTTTGAATTGTGTGGTCATGATTGTGATGTGAATATTGTTGTGTTTTGTTGCTTGATGTGTGTGTTTGCTAAATAAAATTATGAAGAAAGGAAAAGAAACAAAATAAAAACATCAACACATAAAATCATGTAACAAGTGACAAACAAATTTCTCCAAGTGAGAAATTAAGTTTCTTCCAAATAAAATTCAGTGGAGTGACATTTAATCACTCTCCATTTTATTCCTACCCTTTTCCCTCTCAAAATATATTTCCAAAAATCTTAAATTTAAAATTCTATTTCTTTCTTTATTCTTTTCAAATCACAAAATGTGCTATGATGCACTTATCAAATAAATTCCCTCATAACACCAAAAATCCCTATTAATATATAAAAAGCCAATTGTGGAAACAAATTTCAAAAATATCAATTTGATTTTGGTTCACACATTTCATCGAACACCTTGCAGTCATGCTCTGTGTTCTTCCCCAATTCACCCAAATCCAAGATCAATCCGAGCTAAATTGAGGCTAATCCATAAAATTAAGGCCTCCACTTGACTCCCCGTGCTTCACTCACCTCACTACGCACCTCGGCATCAGCGATTTGGTCGGGGAAGTGGAGGGGATGCAAGGGGACAACGCGCCCGAGCTCACGCGCCATGGTCGGCACTGTGGCCATGGCGTGGCGACGCCGCGTTGCGCAGCACTGTGTCCCCCTCTCTCCCTCACCTCTCTGCCCCCTCTCGACGCAGCAAACCACCCAGCAGGAGCCCGCACCCGCTGGCATTGCGCCACGCCGTGCTTGTCGACCACCGCCCGAGAGCGCCCCCGACCGTCCCCCACCTCGAGCTCGTGCAGCTCGCCTCCACGCAGCCAACCTTGCCCCTCTACACCCCAACACCGTAGCAACACCATAGCCGCCCCCTACGGCGAACTCTATCGAGCCCTGGAAACCACTCCCTGCACCACGTCCATGGCGAGCCCGTGCTCGGCTATAAATGGCCGCCCCGAGCCTCGCCATCTCCCCACGCCCCCTCACAGCCTCTCCCTCACTCCACTCTCCTAAGTGCACCGCCAGGAGGGAGGAATCGCAGTCGTGGAGCCGCTGCTGCCATTGTTCTTCTCAGAGCGACGCCGTGCCCGAGGTAGAAGAAGACCACGGCAGCGCCGTGCTGCCCTCTCTTTCCCTCCTCTCTGTTCTGCCTTCGTCTCTCCATTGCACCTGCACTCACCCGCCATAGTTTCCCTTTGAACCGTGCATAGACGCGACCCCAGGAGCTCGCCGGAGTTGGAGCAAGGCCGCGGAGAAGCATCCGCTCGCCGCCGACGCCAGGAGCATCCCCAGCAAGCATGAGTTAGCCCACGAGCTTCCCCGAGCCTCTGCCATTCTCCAGCACCCTCCCCGAGCCTTCCCGAGCACCCTAGGTGAGCCGCCGTCCGCCGCACTCCGTCGAACGGACGGTGGCACCGCCCAGTTGTGGTCGTCGCCGATGCGGTCGCTCCGGACCGTTGGATCTATATCCAACGGTAACTTACCGTTTCGATTAGGCGTTAGACTGACGGGTTGACCCCACTTGTTAGTGTTTTATTCATTTTCCAGCACACCCAGAGTCACTGACTCGTGGACCCCACCTGTCATAAATTTGAACATTATCCAGAATAGGAACATTTTCTTATTTAGTTTTCTCTGGAATACCAATACTGGTCCCAACTTTAAAATTCCATAACTCGAGATTTAATAATCCAAATAAATATGTTCTGGAAAGCTTATGAAATTATCTAACTCACCAAGGTGGTTTAATTTCATTTAGATTGGTAAATAAAGAATAGTCTTAAAAATGCCACAGGAGGTATACAATCTAAACTTGTTTGTTTCTGATGCTTTGTTAATCCAAATAATATCAAACCAATTTTGTTAGCTTAGTAATGTGATCACTTAGCTCCCCTAATTTTTGTAGAATTAATTAATCAATATTAATTAATCGGTATCTCTTGAAATTCAGAAAGCATTTCTGGACTAAAACATTCATAAAACAATAATGGTAAATCCAAATGAGTTAGGACCAATTTTGTTAGATCACATTTGATCAGTGTTAGTTACCCCAAAATGGATTTAATTTTTGAATAAAATTAACTTGATTTGTAGCAAAAACTAAATATTAACTTACTGGATTAAAACAATTATATAGGGAGTTTAATAACTCCAATTGAATTAAATCCAATTGGGTTGTCTTCTACACATCAGTAGAACATAAGTTATGCAATTAAACATGAAACCCTAGTTTCTGCCATAATTGTGACACAATTAAATAATGGGTAATTAAATTAAATTGAATTCAAATTGTGTTACTTTGTGTGTGCAGTAGCTAAATTGTGATGTTTATGATTGTAATGATGTGATGCTTGCTTAGTTATTTTAGTGATTGTTTGTATTGTTTATTTATCGATTAGACGAGAACGTTGTCGGAACCTACGAGGAGGGGGAATATTTCAAACAGCAGGAACCCGAGAACTTTGTTGAGCAAGGCAAGCTACTTCACTGAGCTTGCATTTATATAGATCTATTTTGATCACCTGCAATATTCAAAAGTATTAATGATTTTGAAAACCTTTTACAAAGACATGAAAACTATTTTTCCACCCTATGTAGAAATATAGAGTAGATATTTAAAACTATAGGATGGGAAAAATATGATTTATTCCAAACTCCTTTTTAAAGTACCGGGATGAATGTGACATGCCGAATTGTCGGTACAGAAGTGGAGGAATGTTGAATGGTGATGTTTATGAAAAATGCACATTGTGTCCTAGTACTATGACAACCAGCCAATAACCTGTGCGACCACATTTACCCACATATGGGAAAGGGCGTAGTCATATAATTTGCTCCTGCTAGTATGGGATGCCTCAACAACGAGGATGACCTCGTTCCATGAGGGGACGGTCATGGCGACCTACCCCCTGACCTGGGTCCCAGTGTCTGATGGACGGGGAATTGAAGGGTTCGCTCGCCGGGCAGAACTACGAGTCCTCACACTTAGGTTCCTCGACGGGGGATCCTGTACTAGGTGTCGAGGGAATGGTGAATTCGTAGCGGTAGGGTCCTATACTAGCATGAGGAAAGGACAGGCTATGATCGGTGGTGTTGGGGTTATGCCGAACAGGTGTCCTCACAGAGAAGACTAAAAGTCAGCATACCAGCGTGGCCCATAGTGGTGGTAAGCCGAATCCGGCTTAACCGGGCGGCCCAGTATGATGAAGCGCAGGAGGCCCATCCGGCTAAGAGAAAGTTCCAGAAGCTGGCCTGCATTGCAGAAGACTTAGCCCACAAGGCAGGGCCCAAGCCGGATTGGAGTAGAACTCTGTACTTAGTCGGTTAGGTTTCCTCCTGTAAGCCCTAGGTCCGGACGCCTTTATAAGCCGGCCTACGGGACGCCTTAGGGCACACTCTCGATCCCAATCCATTGTAACTCGGTGATATTGCCTTATAGTGAATTATAGCAGCACGTAGGGTTTCACCACCGTTGCGAGATTCGAAACTGGGTAAACCCTTTGCCTCCCCGTTGCCGGAACACTCCATGTCTCCAAAACCCCTCTCTCTACTTAGCTCGATGGCACCCCTGCCGCGGCTAGATTCGACAATACCACGACAGGTGGCTCAACTTTGCATACACCTTGTATGGCGGGACGTGGCAGACACGATGAGTTACCGGATGGGAGTGGGAAAAGCGTGCTACCTCTGTAGAGGGTAAAACTATTCGAATAGCCGAGTCCTCAGATATGGACAGTTGGGAGGCTGTCCTAGACCATGTGCAAGTTTTGGAAAAGATTTGAGATTTGAAAGAGAAAATGAAGCGGAGGATGTTTTATGCAACTATGCCAGTGGGCCGGCATGAGGTTGTTGGGATTGAATGACCATGAAGGGTTATGGTCGAAAAAGGAGGAGTTTTGGAGAAATAAACAAAATGGGGAATTTACGGGAAAAACATTTTTAAAAGGGACTTCTTACCTTTTTCAACAAACATCTACTTTCGGGAAAATGTTTTAAAGGAGATTTCTTACAAAGACCGATTTATGGGAAAAAGATCTAAAAGCCTTCTTTTCTTTTAACAAAGGCTATAGATGTTTTCGAAAAATATACAAGGGTTATGAAAAGTTATAAAATTCTCCTTATTTTTCTTCAACGAAAGTTATAGAGTTTTCAAACAAAGTTTTTATTAAACAAAAGTCTATCCTTCTCTTTTCAATAAGGATAGAGTTTTCAAAGTAAACAAAGTTTTACTCAAACTATAAAAAGTGTAGTGCATGCTCATTCGGGGGGGGGGGGGGGGAGTAGTTTGCGAGTACAATCAAATTTACTCATATTGGTTTCGTCCCTGGCTATTGTCTTGTAGGGTTAAGGCAAATGAGACGGAAATGACGTCAATGCGAACTAGGGCGCTTCCCAGTCAGTTGCCTGTAGGGTTAAGGCGAATGACTTGGGCTCCACGTTGTTTGGTGATTTCCGCTGCAAGTACCTATTGAAGAGTATGACTTCAATCAAGTAAGTAAATTCATTCGGTATTTATGGATGTTCCTTGATTACCAGTTTGATTGTGCTCAGCGACACACTGATCATGGGATCGCTGATATAGGCACAAGGGTATTTCGGACGGCTAGTCCGGGGTCCCCACAGTTTGTGTCACTCGTGCCCAGGAACAAAAGGGGGGCATGAACCCACTATCTAGCATAAATACCCTCTTTTGGAGATACACACAATCACTTGGTCAAAGTTACTACGCACATCGGAGAGCATGCAAGAACATAAATTACTCATATAAGAATCATGCACAATCTGAACATAACTTCATAATCCATCGGATCCCAGCAAACACATCACGTAGCATTACAATAATCGATCTTGATCATGTTAGGCAGCTCACAAGATCATAAGACATGAAGCACAAGAGAGAGACACTACCAACTAGCTACTACCATGGACCCGTAGTCCAAGGTGAGACTACTCACAAATCATCCCAGAGGAAGGCATGACGATGAAGAGCCCTCCGAGATCGATCTCCCCTCTGGCAGAGTGCCGGGATAAGCTTCAGATTGGACCCCGAACTAGGGTTTTTGGTGACGGCACGTCGGGGTCGAGTTTCTGGAAAATAATGGCCGCCTCGACGTTTTTAGGTTAAAAGGGATTTTATAGGCGTCGGAGGGGGTCGAGGGGACGCCCCAGGAGAAGGGGCGGGTCCCACCCGCAGGTCCTGGTGGGGCCACGACAGCAGGCCGCCCCTGCCCAGTGGGTGGCCCCCAGGCTGCCCTTTGGTCCACTGGTGTCTTCCGTCGCATAGAAAATCTCCGTAAATTTTGAGCTCAATCCGACGATATTTCCTGTGGTGGATTTTCTAAAATACAAAAACAGCAAAAACAGGAAACTGGCACTTGGCATCTTGTCAATAGGTTAGTCCGACAAAATGCATAAAAATGATATAAATGACAGTGAAAACATGTGACAATATCACAAAACTAGCATGGATCACTCAAAAATTATAGAGGTTTGTTAATTTAAATCCCATATTACCGCAAATGTTTCATAAGCTTGATAGCATGGAGTGAGGAAAGGAAAAAGATTTTGTGTTAGAAACTCTTCTCCATGAATTTGATGATATAGTTAAGGAAGCTAGGAAAATATTTGCTCGTTATGGTGCTCTTGGCTCATGTCCTAATATTCACTATTCTTTGGATGTTAGGGATGAAAATCTAAGGAAGTACACTCGCAAAACTGAGATTGAGGAAAAAGTTGATATTGCTATACCATTTAAACTCCTAGGGATATCCGATGCTTTGGCAGACAATTTTGGTTGGATTGCTCCTCCAAATCTATTTGATGAGAGTAGTCAACCAAAGAGAAAGGAGAAGGGTGATTCTCAGCCCTATATTGGTAATATCCAATTCATCTATGATAAATTTTCTAGTGTTCATTTGAAGAATGATGATGCACTCGATTTTGAAAACACTTGATATTTGGCATTGCGCCTAGCTAAAAGGAGTTAAAGAAAAGCGCTTGTTGGGAGGCAACCTATCTTTTACTTTCAGTTTGATTTTTACTTTTCTTGAGTCTTGAAGTTTTTTCTTCTGTAGCAACTTCATTGTATCTTTTTCTTTTGGTTTTTTGTGCCAAGTTTAGCCTCTAATGCATTGAAAGTGCAAGGTATTGTTTTGCTGTCCAGAAGCAGATTTCTGTCCTTCACTGTTCGAAAATCCAAAAAATCTCTGAATTTTATATTTTTCTGAAATTTTTAGAAAGAAATCCTGATACTTTTATCTATCTTTCGTTAGTTTTGAGTTTTCTGATTTGAGCTACAGAAGTGCCTTGAACAATTCGATCTTTACATACTGTTCAGATTTTGACAGATTCTGCTTTTATTTTGTATTCGTCTCTTTACTATCGTCAAATGTGATACTCTTGGGGTGGAGTGCCACATTGAGGCTTAGTGAACAGTAGCTAATGCCTAATAAAGTTGTTTGCAATTTGTCTTGAGTTGAACACATGTGCATTTTTAATTTATGAGCACTAACCCTCAGTTTATGAGAAGTTTTGTGTGAAGGAAGTTTTTAAGTTCCAAAGGAGAGGATAATGAAGAAATTGAAGATGGATCAGAGCTCAAGCTTGGGGATGCCCCATGGAACCTCCTCTAAATATCAAGAAACATCAAGCGTCAAAGCTTGGGGATGCCCAAGGCATCCCCCCTTCTTCATCGACTATCACGAGGTCGTCTTCGTTGAACTATGTTTTTATCACTTTACATATTATGTGCTATGCTTGGAGCGTCTTTTTACTTTTAGTTTTGTTTGTTTGTTTGCTGGACATATGCTTGTTGGATCCTTGCTTTGTTTGTGTGGGAGAGAGACACACTCCGCTTTTTCGTCTGAATACTCCTGTGCTTCGCTTATATTTTGTTGAGTATTCTCGCTTTTAGCTTTTATCTTATTTAGAGCTGTAGTAGTTGTTGTTAAACTCTCATGTTTCTTCACTTATATTTGTTGGAGAGTTGTTATTGATAATTCCTTGAATTGTCAAAGTGACAAATGCTATTCATGTGATAGTGGAATGAAACGAAAACCTGCATAGTATTGTAGATCATTGTGTGGATACTTGATACTTCTCATTTTGTTTGAGATATTAAGATGAATATTTAAACTTGCTGGTTATTTGAGTGGAATTGATTAGTAAAGAAATACTGTTAAAAGCTTGAAGCTGTGTGGTGCTTCGTAGTTGTTAATTCATTAAGCTAAGCTTTCCATCAAAAGAATTGTTTGGTCAACAAGGGAGATGGTGTGGAGCTTCTATGGTTATGATTGACTTATGTCTTATGTTACTCTGTTACCGGTTATGTTAGATGTTTGCTTCAAATACCTTCTTTGCTAAGCTCAAAAATTCGTACTGAGTGTATGGTTCACTCGTGCATCCAAATCCCAAAGCCAAACTATCTTCCCAGCTGAGTCCACCATATCTTCCTATGCATGGTATTTCTTGCCATTCCAAGTAAATTTGTCATGTGCTATCTTTAAAAATTCAAAATACTCACTTTTTGTGCCTTTGTTTTTAAGCTCATGAGGGAGCAGTGGAGAGCTAGATATAACTCGTGACGAGCAAGGTCATTTCCCCATTTCACCCAGTGTCGATGGATTACGTCTTCACTTGAATCAACCCGAGAGCAGCTTAAGCAAAAATATAAATATAACTCACCATTCTCCTCCGCGCAATAAAAATCTGAGAAACCAGCTCTAAACATTGGACAATGGTGAAACCAAGGAGAAAGAGGAGCGTACTTGCTCCTCAAAAAACCAGCTGCTCTCACAAGTCTAAAAGCCTTGCTTGTTATGGGGGACTAGATAGCTTCTCTATTGTGAAGTCGTTGACGAAAGCATGCATGTCTCAAAATTGTTTTACTTCTATTTCATAAAAATAAAAAGCTCTAGCACATGACTAATCCCTGCTTCCCTCTGTGAAGGGCCTTTGTTTTACTTTTAATGTTGATTCAGTTTTCCTCTTCCTTCTATCTCCACCAAAGCAAAGATCTAGCATTGACCTTGGGTATCATTGATCATATTGCATCGTCAGATTAAACATGAATCTTTATATTGACTTTACCATTGGAAGTTGAAGCTTTTTGCTAAAACTTACATCTTCTTTGTTTTGATTCTCAAACCACTTTTGTTATGGAACTATTAGCTTTGTGAATTAATCAAATATGTGGATCACATTGCTTTCATGTATTTAACGTACTATTTATGAAAGGTTTGCTTGAATGATTCAACTTGGTTATTCATTGCTTTCTTGCTATCACCTATAGACAATTGTTTTGTATCACTTCATTCACATCCTATGCTTTACATTACTATCTTGATCACGATTGTGTTGGTTGCATGTCTCATCAAAAATTATTTTGTTATCACTTACCTACTCGAGGACGAGTAGGAGTTAAGCTTGGGGATGCTGATACGTGAACGTATCTATAATTTTTGATTCATCCATGCTAGTTTTGTGATGTTGTCACATGTTTTTATTATCATATTAATCATTTTTATGCATTTTGTTGGACTAACCTATTGACAAGATGCCTAGTGCCAGTTTCCTGTTTTTGCTGTTTTTGTATTTCAGAAAGTCCACCACAGGAAATATCGTCGGATTGCGCTGAAAATTTACAGAGATTTTTTTATGCGCCCTAAAAACGACGGGGCGGCCATTTTTTTCCAGAGAAGTCATCCCGACGTGCCGTCATCTCAAACCCTACTTCGGGGGTGATTTTGAAGCAGACCCCGACACTCTGCCGGAGCGGAGATTGATCCCGGAGGGCTCTTCATCGCCGTGCCTTCCTCCGGGATGATTTGTAGGTAGTCCCACCTTGGACCATGGGTCCATGGCAGTAGCTAGATGGTAGTCTCTCTCTCTTGTGCTTCATGTCTTATGATCTGTGAGCTGCCTAACATGATCAAGATCGATTATTGTAATGCTTATGTGATGTGTTTGCTGGATCCGATGGATTATAAAGTTATGATCAGATTGTGCATGATTAGTATATGTTGATTTATGTTCTTGCATGCTCTCTGATGTGCGTAGTTACTTTGGCCAAGTGATTGTGTGTATCTACAAGAGAGGGTATTTATGCTAGATAGTGGGTTCATGCCCCCTTTTGTTCCTGGCACGAGTGACAGAAACGTCTAAGGGCGAGGGTGGGTGTGCTGTTGCTGCTAAGGGTAAAATAGAGGTGTTAATGTCTCTTTTGATTAGTATTACTTCATGCGCTTTACTTAATGCAAATGTCTATTGCTTGCAACTTAATACCGATGGGTGACAGGCTGGATAGCGATCCAACGGTGGACTTTTTAGACAAAGATGCAGTTGGACTCAACGGTCTTTGTTCATTGTCGTGATGCCAACTTAATTATTATCTTGTTCTCTTTGTCATAGCTAGATTAAGTTTGTGTTATAATCTTGTCAATTGCCCAGCTGTAATTTGTTTACCTATCATATGATTGTTCTATTTACTTGAGAGACTCCACTAGTGAACCCATGGCCCCCGCTCCATTTTTACATTGATTGCAACCTTTATTCATCACTTTTCATCACATTACTCCACTGGTCCATTTTCATATTTCATCTATTTCACTATACAATTAACCGCTTTGTTTTCTGCGAGACCGGAAAGTTTGACAACCTTTCCGCCGTTGGGGGCAAAGTTTTTGGTTGAGTATGTGCAGGTCCACGTCTGTTGAAGATTAAGCACCAGAGATCTTCAACATTCTTTGTTGTTGATTTCAAGGTCCTACTGGTTCGATAAACCTCGGTTCGTTATCGAGGGAAAACTGCTGCTTGCTACATCTCCGCCTTCGCTTGGGGCACCACCCAACTCTTCATCAGTAGCAATCAGTCATTCCCCCCCTTTCACCAGGTGTTGATGGTTCACGTCGTCACTTGAATTTGACCCGAGAGTGGCTTAATCAAAATATAAATATAACCCATGATTCTCCTCCGCACAATGCAAACCTGAGAAATCAGTCAAACATTGGTTAGTGGTGAAACAAAGGAGAAAGAGGAGTGACCTCATTCCTCTAAAACCAGCCGCTCTCAAAAGTCTAAAAGCCTTGCTTGAAACAGGGGACTAGCTAGTCTCTTCACTTTGGAGTCGTTGACAGAAGCATGCATATCTCAAAAATTGTTTCACTTCTGTTTCATAAAAAAAATAAAAAGCTCTAGCACATGACTAATCCCTGCTTCCCTCCACGAAGGGCATGTCTTTTATTTTCATGTTGAGTCACCATATCCTTCCTTGAGCACTTCTTCGAGAGCATAGTTGTCATTCTTATTGTAAATGTGCTTTGTTGCAAAATACTATTAACTAAGTTATAGTTGTGATGTTTATATCTTTGATATCTTTGTTCTAGTCTCCACTTGAACTTCAGAGGTGCTCTGCATTTATGTTTGCGGCCGGTACCAGAAAGGGCTAGCGAGATACCATCATACCATACATTATTTTGACTATTGGAATCTTGTTGATAGCTGTATGCCATATTATTAATTCTTAGTTGTAACAGCCCCAACTTGGTATTGTAAAATTTGAACCAAAATTTCACTTTTTCATTTCATCATTGCATCATGGCATCCATACTTAAATTGCTTAACATGAAATAATACTATGGCAACAATTAATAAATCGATGATGGTGAATGTTGTTGGATAATCAAAATTCAATTTGAGCTTCCATATTTGTCCAAGAAGTTCCTAGAGTTCAAAATATAAATCTTGCAAAGGAAATCTAATTGCCAAATTAAATAATTTAACAAAGACACCAAAATTCCTGTGAGCATTTTTAAAATAAGTTACACATAAAATATTTTCCAAATAGGCTGAAACTTTTAGGACAACTTCCTAGTGTAATTAAATGCTAGGTGAATTTTTCCAGAATTTATAAAAATGTTTGGGTGCCTCAAACTAATTCCTTAATGGGCTGCTGGACCAACTTGTAATAATCTTTAATGGAGCTAGGGGGTTATGCGCAAAAACGGTTTCTCCTTCCTCCTGTAGCTCCTCCCTGTAGTGACCGCACCCGATGCCGAGCTCGCTCCCGTGCGTCGCCGCCGAACCAGCTCGGCTGCCGCCGTGCTCCACCCTGGTGGATAGGAGGCCACCGAGGCCGCCCTCTCTCTCTCCCTTCACTTCCCATGCTCTCTCTCTCTCTCCCGTTTCTCCCCCCGTGACCGAAACCCTAGCCGCCATGTCTGCGCCCTAGCCGAGCCCCCGTCGACTGGAAGCCTCCCGAGCAGATCGAGCAGGTGTACGAGCTCCGTGTCGCCGTCAGCTTCCTCCACGCCTAAGGAATCGACCCGAGGCGCCGCGAAACGGCCATGCCATCCTCGTCTTCGCTGACTCTGGCCGAAGCGTCCCCACACCGCCGCCATTGATCCCGAGCTTCCCCGTCCGCTCCGAGTAGCCACACGCGTCGAGGGTGAGCTGGAGAATCTCCTGGATATCGCTGTCCTCCCCCTCCTTCCCTAGTTCGTAGTGGTGCCTTAGCTCGCCGTCGGCAGCCGCCCGTCGCCGACGCCCGCGTCGTTCCGGCGACCAAAAGGCAGCGGCACCGCCTGCGTTTAGATCCCCGTAGAACGGCGCGTCGAACTTGCGCAGTAGCACGTCCCCGCGTGCCGTTATCCATCGAGCGCGTGCTCGCAACCGGCGGTGGTCACCGCGCGCACGCGCCGGTCGTGGCCTCGGCTCGGTCAAACTGACCATGTGGTAGTACCGATGTTAGAGCCGGTTGTACCGACCAACCATGGACGGTAGTACCGAGTGTAGTTCCGGGATAAGACTTTTCGGTACTGGATACCTTGTGTTAATTTCTGGAAGTGGCTCGGAAGTTGCTCCGGAAGTACCGACTTGTCCGGTACTACCGGGTAGTTCTTCGGAAGTACCGACCGTAAATATTTTCGGTACTGGATACCTTCTGTTAATTTCCGGAAGTGGCTCGGAAGTTGATCCGGAAGTACCGACTTGTCCGGTACTACCGGGCAGTTTTCCGGAAGTACCGACCGTAAATCTTTTCGGTATTGGATACCTCCTGTTAATTTCCATAAGTGGCTCGGAAGTTGCTCCGGAAGTACCGACTTGTCCAGTACTACCGGGCAGTTTTCCGGATGTACCGACCGAACCATGGTCGGTAGTACCGGGCCTTGTTCCGGCCTAGTGTATTGTTCAACTAATTAATATTTGGGAAAATCATAACTTGATAAATATTGATACAAATTTTGCAAATGATATATTAAAATGATTAGCAAATCAAAGGCTATCTAGTTATGTTAATTTCACAGCATGACAACAACTTTTCCTTTGATGTCATTTCGAAATGGTTAAAAAAAATAAATTTGAATAATCATTTAATTCACCATTTATTCATCGTTAATCGGAAAATTGCAAACGAGGTACCAAAATGATCAGCAGAACAATACCTATCTAATAATGTCATTTCCATGCATGTAGACCTCATATTTTAGTAATGTACATTTTGGGTAATAACTTAATTCATTAAGTTAAGTATGGAATTTTAACCCGTTAATCGCGATATTTATTTTCGGGGTTCCATTTAACTTGTGGGTCATGCCCAAGACCATTTCAACGCATAATCTGACCATCTCATCATGAGTGTGCATTGCACCTTTTGTATTCGTGTTATTTATTGTTCTCATGTTATTGTTTGTGTTTCGGTAGATTCAAGAGTCGAGGTTCCACCTCAATCCTATTGTTTTACACAAGTATTTTCTCTACCATAATATTGCATTTGATTCCAATGTCTATTTTGGTTGATGAGTAGAGTATCATATTAATTGTATTAGTTCCCTACACTGTTAACGGTTTTCCTTCCTATGATGCATAGGTTTGATGTGTTGTCCTGAGTTAATTTATATCTGCTGAATATATGCTTAGCTATGCTTAGCCATGCTTAGTCGAATGCTTACACTACTAGAAAAACAGTTACCCGTGGCGCACCATTTTTGGTTACTCGTGGCGCAGGGCCCTGCTCCACTGATTACCACACCACGGGTAACACTTTAAGCATGGCGCAGGTGTCCCAGTGCGCCACGGGTAAAAAATTAGCCGTGGCGCACCTCTTCACCCTACGCCACGGCTAATGTGCGCCATGGGTATGTCATTATATGCGCCACGGCTATGTTTTCAGGAAAATTAAAAAAAAGCTGCCCGCCGCCGCCCATCGCGGGGGATTCGCATCGGCCGTGCCGGCGGCTGCCACTCAAACTCGTGCTCGATCGTCGCGCTAGGGGTTCATTGACGACGCCGCGCCTGGGCACCGGGAGGGCTTGAAGGTCTTGCTCGACAGCTTCGTGGACGCCGCGCCGGGGGGACTCGTCGACACGTCCTTGGCCGCCCTCTGCTGCCCACGGTCGACGCGCCCATGTGGGCCTTCGTGCCGTCGTCACCGTCGCGGGGGCTCTGTTCCCGGCGTGAATCTACCGCAGGGGATAGAGGACGGAGAGGCGACCGCGAGAAGGAGGAGGCGCTGCGCGCGGCGCCAAGGCGGGGAGATTTGGGGAGAGGGAAGCAGGTGGACGCGCGCGCTCGCNTCCTTACTAACTAAATAACTTGTGCGGGCGTATCCAAGGGTCCTCTAGTTTGGACTTTCCATTTGCGTGTGAGTTGCGGGTGGATGAAGGCGCGATGAAGAGGGTGTGGTGGTGTTTAGGATGTGGCGATGGGGGCAGGGGCTGAAATAGGCTGGATAAACTTGTCATGTCGCCACGATGATCCTTGGATAGTCTCATGCGAGGTAAAGGTTTAACCGCGCCCACTTGCCAGGTTTCCCCAGAAGAGAGCTAATCAGGCGAGCCGGATAGTACCAATGGGTAAATTAGTACACCCCTGCAGGGTTTAGTCTTTTCGAAAGTCGTGTCTGCGGTTATGGACGCCTTGGGAATGGATTACGAGATCATAGAAAACATGAATTTAATTAAAATTTGGCAAGTAGAGGTTGCAACTTAACAACATGTGAAAAGGTTCATTTCCTCGAGGGTTATTTGAGGGAGTGCCTTGGTGAAGACGAGTGGTGAGAAATGGCTACTATGGGTTCAATGTGAACCGAAGATAAAAGTTTATTATCTACCCCCTTTGTGAAAAAACCTTCTGAGTAGTCGATGCCATGAGTCATTTATGTCTTTTAAGAGCGCTTTATGCAAAACAACTATTATAAAGCTTTAGATCCAATCATCATTGGGCCTATATCGCCCTACTAAACTTGCGAGTACGTCGTACTCAGTCTCTCTTTGTTGATTATTAATTGTTTCAGAGGAGGACGTCACCGAACAGGAAGGTGGGTTCTTTGTTGACATCGACGAGTAGTCTGGGGTTCCCAGGTGGCAGCTTGGGACGTCACGGAACAGGCTGGCTGGGATTGTTATTGTAGGCCTCTTAGGCCATAATTTGGATCTTGTTGTTTAGACAACTAAATTTGCTTCCGCTTGTTGTAATGTTGGGTCTGTGACCTCTGATGTGTAATTTGCTATCTTTCTCGTTATATGAGTTGAACTATGATCTCTTTGTGGTCGTAGAGTCTGTGATGCGCTAGTTGTTCCGTAGTCTTGATCTCTCTATTATGCATTGATAGCTATGCCAGTGTTCATGGCATGATCGAGGTGTTGCGTTGCCGATGATCCATTCCGAGCACGCCTGCCAAAGGTTTTGGCCTGGGAGTGGTAACCCCAGTAACCTTCGATTATGTAGCATGGCCTGTGGGTTACATAGTATCTCTGTATAATTCCGGGGTCTAGGCGCTACAAATTGGTATCAGAGCAGAACTGCCTGTAGGAAACCCTTCTATTGGTCGATGTTGAGTCTAGTGTGGTGAAAATTATTTAGAACCTAAAAATGAGTTGTGAAAACCATCTTAGGGTTCTTTTTACTCCTTACCCAACTCGCTCTATCTCTGAGTTGTCTTACCTCTATTTGATTTACGGTTCTGCTGCTCGTCTGCAAATTCTAACCTCTAGGTTCACGGTGTTGGCTTCTACCTTTAGTTTACTGGTTAGGTTGCTTCTGTTTCGAGAATCCGAAGTAAACTCTGTTGTTCCGCAACAATCCTCTTCTTCGTTAGGGTGCGAAACATCCGAAGCCTTGAAAACGTTTTGCACCTAATCGGGTGTTCCTCTCTTCGGGCTTTAGCCCAAGATCTTAAACCGAAGGTCCCGGATTGTGCTAGGACTCTGGTGTAATGATTCATGAGGGTTGTCACCCATGTGAGCATTATGCTACTCGTGAGTCCCAGTACATGAAGTTGATCTTTAACCCAAGATCTTTTCTGTTGAATCCTGATGTTAATGGTCAAGCCCTACACCAGGTTGGCAAAATTTGAAGTTAGTCTTCAAGCTAGAGGTAGCAGCCGTAATTGGTTTGCTCAACAATGCTCCTCTCTGTCACTAGCTTTAGCTAGACTCTGTGTTATGGAACCATCTAGATCACAACAAGGTTGCTCTTAGCGAGTTTTCCATCAATGTCTGAGATTCCTCCAGTAACACTCGTTCGTGAAACCCTTTCGGCACTAGTTGTTGGAAGAGTGCTAACAAGGACTTCTGCAATATCTTGGTATTTTTGTTAGCCTGTTTCTTACTCTTAATCGGTTGTCCGACCTCTGTCTGTCAGTGAGCGGTCAAGTTGTAACGTGCGTTGGTGTGTCCCGATGCAAGTTACTCTTGTGGTTCGTCCAGACATTCCACTTCGGGATGTCAGGAGAAACAATCTCTGGTACCTTGTCCATTTCTCGGCTAGGTCAAAGTATTGTGATCCGCGGAGTAAGAGCTTGTCTAGCTTTTGTTCCGTTCCACCTTTGAAAGAGCATGGTTGCCCCCATGTGTTGTTTTGGTAATTAATGACAATCTCTATGGACTAATGTGTGCTTTAAGTTATATTTGCAGTGTTGGTCCATAAGGAATGCTTGGACTCCATATGTTGGAGTCAAGGCCAAAAGAAGAAGATTATATGTTGATCAAGGCTAAGTGCAAGTTGATCAACATACAAGATAAAGGCCAAGTGAAGATATGTCGAAGAGTGCCTCTCCCATCTTGGTGTATGGAGGAGCAATATGCGAGTCTTCATCAAGCGGAGAAAAATCAAGAAAGGTGATCCACTTGAGAGTAGATCAAGATCGTCATCATCTAGCTCAAGTGGAATGCGCAAGGAAAAGATAAAGGCCAAGTGAAGATATGTCGAAGAGTGTCTCTCCCATCTTGGTGTATGGGGGAGCAATATGCGAGTCTTCACCAAGCGGAGCAAAATCAAGAAAGGTGATCCACCTGAGAGTAGATCAAGATCGTCATCATCTAGCTCAAGTGGAATGCGCAAGGAAAAGGTATGATCTTGATAGGGTCTCTATTTCACCGGTCTCGCGGTGTAGTTGGGAGACCGGTTTTTAGATAGGTAACCGTACTATCAAGAGGGGCTCTCAAGTGAGCTTTAGCGTATCGGTCGTAGAGAGCTCAAACCTTTGCATCCTTGGCATCATCTTTATTGGTTCCTATTTGGCTCTTATCGTGGTGTGTTATTGGTGCTTGTCGTGCTTGTCATGACAAGGCCAAGGTCACCGAAAACGGTTTTCATATGTGTTCCCTATTGAGTTTTCGGTGTCGGAGATTTTGCCAGTCCATCTATGCGGAAGGTTTCACTCTTCCATTTATTATCAAAATATCCCTTGCTTGGTTTCAATATTTTCACTTGTTATTGGGTAGCATTTGTCGTCCTCTTTCCAACAAAAGTGGTTTCACTTAATTCGGACTTCATTTGCAAAAGATATGGTTTTCCGGTTTTCAATAGAAAGGTTTTACCTTTCATCTTTTGGTTTTACCATATCCTTTTGAACAATGATGTTTCCATGCATAATATTGTAGGGCTTGTTGTGACGATTCCAACGAGTCCAAGAATATCGAAAATGGAGTTCAGAAGTGAAAGTTATTGCGGTTTTAGTGTTGGAAGTTTTTGATAGAATATTAGAAGGAAAAAGAAAAAAGGGAGTGGCCAGACCGGCCTGCCGACCGGCCCAGGCCGGGTCCCTGGCCGGCGCAGTCGGGTGGGCCTCCGGCTCACTGGCCGGCCCAGGCCGGGTCACAGGCCGGCACGGTCTGGCAGGCCCCCGGCTCCCTGGCCGGCCCAGGCCGGCTCACAGGCCGGCGCGGTCGGGTGGGCCGCCGGCTGCCAGGCCGGCCCAGGCCGGGTAGCAGGCTGGCTCCTTTGCCCTGTGTGCTGCCACTTCCCCTGCCGGCTCCCAGGCCGGCCCAGGCCGGGTTGCAGGCCGGCCCGGCTGCTGTTTGCTTTCCTTTTCTTTTTCCAACGGCTCCATTTTGGAGCCCCTATTTAAGGGGCTTCTTCCCCAAATAAACCCTAACCTTTTGCCAACCTCTTGAGCTATTTTCTCCTCCATTGTTGACCTTCTCAAGCTTGGCTTTCTCTCAATCTCTCCGATAGTTCTTGCTACCTTTTGAGGGAAAAGAGAGAGGAGATCTAAATTCTTGTTTCCACCGGTTGATTTCTCCTCTAAGTGAGGGGAACACTTTGGATCTATATCTTTGGAGTTTCTTTGTGTTTCTCCTTTGTTCTTCCTCTCTAATCCCTCCCAAGCATTAGTTTCTTTGGTTGGATTCGGGTTGGAAGAACTTGATCACTTAGTGTGTTCTTGCCATTGCATTAGTTGCATCGGTTTTAGTTCTCCACGGTGATACGTGGAAGTGAAGTTGAGAAGCTTGTTCCTCTTGGGTGCTTTGGTGCCCTAGAGCTTGCTCCTCTAGGGCACGTTGGTACCCTAGACGGTTGTTGATTTCTCGGAGTCTTGGTGGCTCACGGGATTTGTTGGGAGCCTCCAATTAGGTTGTGGAGGGTGGCCCAACCTTGTTGGTCTCGGAGCTTTGGTAGCTACGAAGACATTGTCGGGAGCCACCAATTGAGTTGTGGTGTGTGCCCCGGCCTTGAAGCATCAAGTCTTGGTGGCTCGGTGCATTTGGTGAAGACCCTCCAACTTGTGGAGTATGCTTCATCCTTGTAAAGGTTCTAGTTGTCAACCTCAACGGCAACATAGTGACAAGTGCCTCGCCACATTGGTGGTAAGACACAACGGAGATACGGTGTGCCATATCAAGGCTACTCGGTGTTTCACTTTGGTGAACACCGTGCCGCTCCAACGGAGACTAGCTTCCATTGGGAAGTGAACTTCGGGATAAATCATCGTCTCCAAGTGCCTCGGTATTTCTATACCCGAGCTTCTTACTTATGCTATTTACTTTGTGATAGACATCGAGCTTGAAGTAATATATCTTGCTATCACCTAGTCGATTATATTGCTTAGCATAAGTTGTTGGTGCACATAGGTGAACCTAGCTAGTTTAGGTTTTGGCTTGATAAATTAAACGTTAGTTTTATTCCGCATTTATTCAAGCCTTAACCGTAATAATTTTAAATCGCCTATTCACCCCCCCCCCTCTAGGCGACATCCGTGTCCTTTCAATTGGTATCAGAGCGGGTTCTCTCTTTATAGGGCTTCACGGCCTAGAGAGTAAAGATGTCGTCTAGTGGTTTAGTGCACAATGCCTCTTTAATATTCGATGGCACTAATTATAATGATTGGAGAAATCACATGCTAAATTATTTTAGGGACATTAATCCATATATCAAGCAAATTCTAGATATGGGTTTTCCTCCTCCAAAGGATCCGAAAAGATTATCTTTAGAGGATGAGGAAAATTCTTATCTAAACACTCAAGCTTCTAAAGTGGTTTTCATGTCTTTGAGAAATGCAGTTGCTTTGTCAATCTCTCCTTATCGGAACGCTCATGAGCTATGGACCAAGCTTCAAGACAATTATGGTGTGTCCATTGATAGTGAGAATGATTGTTCTCCCTCCACCTCCGGGCGTAATGAGTTCTCAACTTCTTCTACCTCACCTACATGTGGCAAGCCACAAAATAATGCAATGGTGAGTAGGGATAAATTTTGCAATGATGATAGTGAGCTTCCTATAGATGATATTTCATCTCTATCTTATTGCAATGATTTATCTTTGAACTTAAACACATCTAGAACTATAAATGTTCCACATGCTTGTGTTGATAGTCCTTGCATATCTTCTAAATTGTCAAGTAGTGATGATCATGACAATAATAATGATGATGAAGAAGATGATGCTTACTTTAATAAGAAAGGTCTACTGGTTCTTAATGCTCTTTCAAAGAATGAAAATGCTTGTGAGAACCTACATGAAATCATGAGCACCCTTGTTGAGCGAGGGCTTACTATTGAAAATTTGGAAGCTCGCGAAAATGAAAGCCTTAGCCGCGAACATGATTATGCAAACACGATTGCGGATCTTGAGGAAGCTCTTGAAGAAGAACAAACCACCAAAAAATCTCTTGAGGAGACAATTACTCTAGAGTTATCTAAAGCAAATGAAACTCATGATAGAGCTCTCAAGGTGGCTAATGGTTTTAAAATAAAAAATGATGAGCTTGTTGTTGAAATTGTTAGACTCCTTGAGGCTAATGTGAAATTTGAAAAGGATGTCAAGTCCTTGGAAGATTCTCTTGCACATCTCACTAAGTCTCATGATAAACTCCAAGCTCAATTACTAAAAGAGCTTCATACTTGTTCTCCCATTGCTATTAATGTTGATGCTTGTGCTACTAACTCTATTTATTGTGAAGCATCCATTTTAAAGGAGAATGTTGAGCCAAGGGCTCAACTTAAATTGCTAACTAGCAATTATGAGATATTGGAAGAAAGCCATGAGCAGCTCTCGAGCTCTCATGAAGATCTTCTCGTATCTCATGATAAGCTAAAGTTAGCTCATGAGGCTAATGCTACCAAGGTATTATCTAGTGAGCCCCATGTGGACAATGGCACAACTTCTACTAAAAATGCTATAACTCCATGTGCTAGTCCTTGTAATTCTTCATATCACACTAGTGCCAAATCATATGTTGCATTACATTTTGTGCCTAGTTGCTCTAACAATGAAGCTTCAACTTCCACTAGTACTTGTGTAGCTACTAACCTTGTAGGGAAGACTAAAGAGCACAAGGCACAAGCCACTTCTTTGAAGAAAGATGTGGAGAAACGTCATAAAGGGAAGGCCACACTTGACAACATGTTGAGTGTGCAAAAATCCCCCAATGACAATAGTGGACTTGGATTCAACTCCAATATCAAGAACAAGTCCAAGAGTAGCAATAAGAAGGGCCAAGAACAAGTCAATCACTCGGCCAAGATTGTTTGCTTCAAGTGCAAAGTTGAAGGGCGTCATGTTAGGGATTGCCCAATGAAGAAGAAGCCTCTTAGTGAGAAGCAATTAGGGAAGCGGCCTATTGTTCAATCTCATGCTCAACCTCGGGTTGAACAAAGGCCACCTCCTAAGAAGACTCAATTCATTGCTCCCCAAGTTGAGGAGCCTATTAAGAAGAAAGAAAAGAGTTGATATTGCTACTTATGCCGTGAGAAGGGCCACTTGGCTTCTTCATGCACAAATGGTACTCTATCCAACCCCATAATTATTGATGATGATTATTCTCTTAGGAAGGATAGGGTTGGCAGTATGTTTGCCAAATATCTGGGAACTCAAAGTGGTGTCAAGAAAAGAACCATTTGGGTTGCCAAGCCTATTGTGGCTAACCTCTTAGGACCCAACTTGGTTGGGGACCAACAAGCTCAAACTTGATCAATAGGTTGTGATAGAGGACATTGGAGACTTGACTATCCTTGAAGAATTAAGGGATCTTCTTGATTATTATTTCCACAAGCCAAGTCATTTGGATTATATTGTCATATCTCATATCCAATGCTCCTTCTTGCGGTAACTTATATTTAAATTATATATATACATTGAAAGTTGCTTGCTCCCTAGCATGTGTTAGTTTTGTTCCTAGCATGTGCTTGTATATGTTGTGCTTATTACTCTTGAGCAATCAAGTTTGTGTATGTTAATGTGCGCTCCATATATGTGTAAACTTTGTGTTGAGTCCTTATTGGATCTTGTGTTGATTTCAATGGGCTCTTTTGAGAAAGTAATGGACTATCCCATTTTGGGGGAGTGAGGAGTGATATGCTTTGTGCACTTCACTAACCTAAAAATGTGTGTATATGAGTAACACCACCTAGTATTGATATATCAAGATTATCTAGTAACTATGTGGTGTGTCATGCTCATGAGAAATTCAAATTCTATAATGTCTATTAATTATCTCTATTTGATTTTATTTGCCTCTTGTTAAGAAGAAATGAATTATCACATTGTGGGGGAGCAATACGCTATGTGCATATTACAATCCCATAAAATGTGAACATTTGAGGTTTTGCCACCTAGATTTGATATTGTAAATTATCTTATTTCTATGTGGCATATTAACTCGAACAAGTTCCAATTTGCTTTTTAGCTATCCTTTGGCTCTTGTTTGTGTGAGTTTGCTTGGTATGGTTTCTCTCTAATATGCATCCCTATATATTATTTGAGAAACCATTTGCTCCATATTATTCTAACCATGGCCTTGCCGGTTGGTTTGAATGGTTGGAACTACCAACAAACCTTATTTAAATATGGTGTTTTTATTTCTTATCTCTTGCCATATGTTTTATCTTGTGAGGATATTCTTGGATACATCTTATCATCGGGAAAATAATTCCAAATGATCACTGTCCTTGGACAATCCATATTTATGTTTGTGATAGAATATTTTTGATTATCCTTACATTGGCATTGTCTTTTATTTGCCCCATCTCTTGCCAAAATATTTATTTTGACTCCCTTTGCCTTCCTTGCCTCTTGCATGGATCCTAAGTTTCAAATTGGTAGTGTTTAGTGTTGTAAATAAAATATGAAGAGTAATGATCCCTTGAGCATGCATTTTGTATTCAAATGCAAATATCAAAATATTGCATGAATCTTGGGGGAGCATTCCTTTTTATTTAGAACACTATCCTATCTATCAATATTTAATCCTTTCAATTGGCATTCGATTTCTATCGTATGTATTTATGGAAGACAAATCTTTTTCTCTTGATGCTTTGTGCCATCATGAAAAGTGTAAAGGGTGCTTGGTTTATTTAGTGTAACCTTGCTCTCTCTTGGAGTCTTGCTTTCTCATTTCTTGTTTTATGTTTATCCTATAGAATGAGAAAACCCTTTGAGCATGTCTCTTTCTTTTATCTTATATGCTCATTGGCCTTGCCTAGGTACCTTCAATTGGTATTAATTGGAATTTAATATCTCCTCCATAGATATTTGTTTCAATTGATATTTATTGTGAGAATTTTGATACCTTATTACTTTATCTTACTTTACTTGATTCCGGTCAAGTATTATCCTCTTCTTGGTATCGTGTCTCTTAGTTGGTATCTTATTTTTCAATTGGTGTCTTATCTCTCATGTGTTGTTTGATTTGACTCCTACTGATATCACACTTCATGTGTTGATGTGTTTTGGAATCAATCATATGTTGATTTGATTTTTCCTCAATCATGTGTTGATTTGGATTTTGATATAATTTGGACAACCTTTTTGTGTCACACCTTGGTGTGCTCTCTTCTTGGTTTATTTGGTGTTTTGTCCAAATTTTATTTCATTTGGTTCTTGTAGGTCCGTGCATGCATATTTACTAGTATATTTACTTTATGGCATGCTAGTCCTTCTTGATCCAATATATAGGAGATACTCCACCAAATCCTAAATCGGCTAAGATGTGCATGAAATTCAATTTCATACCTATATGCACATATTTATGTGGAGTGTTTCCTATGTATTGTAGTGTATCTAACTACTATGGGACCCAATGAGTTTGGGAACCATGTTGTACTTGAATTTTGTTTTAGGTACAATGGAGAAGCGTTGGATGCTTGCCTCATTCATAAGGAAGGTGGTCTCACCATGTGATTGTAGGAGTCAAGCTTTGATGATAAACAAAAATTCTCATCTTCATCATCACCAATGCTATATCGGTAACAAGTATCTATCCCATGCATATCTTTCTTGTATTCAACCTTGTGTAGGTTGCCCCTTGGCATGAAAACTTTAAATGTGCAATTGTTGTGGTTTTGGATTATTTCCTTCACTTGGTATATCTCTGTGATATTTGTGATCAAATTGGAAAAATCTTCCTTCAATTGGTATTATTTCTTTGTGATACTTGTTGCCTATCTCAAAGCATTTCCACTATCTCTTGTTCCCTTAGTGATATGTGTGATGTATTTGATGTGTGTGAAGTTTATTTATATACAATGAGATAAATTTGAGCTATGTGCTATGCTTTTAAGCAATAATCTCTCTTTGTATATTCATGACTTCTTTTTGGTTACCATGGTCTCCTTCGTCTACCATTTCATATGTGCAAGTTTCTTTGTCGATGAATATCATTAATGATTTGTTTACTTAGAAACCTATACATATGAGAGAGGTCAACTTTTATTTGGTATCCTACTTTCTTTCAAGCCACCTTGTCTTTTATCTATAATTCTTTGGTGGCTCCAAGTTTGTCTCGTGAGTGCTTGTCTTATTTCTATTCGCATCTTTGCGCACTCACATTCTATTGAAGATTCTTCTCTTCATGCTCATCACGGTGAGTATGTTGATTGTGTTGGCTAAATGTTCTCACTTGCTCTTTGTTTTTTTCGATTGGTTGAAATTTCCAATTGGTATCTTTGAGCTTGTGAATTTTTTTGAAAAATCTTCTTTGTAAGTTGTGTGTGTCAATACTTGATATATAACTTATCTCCATTTGGTTTAGACTATGTGTCTTACCAAATTAATTGTCTTGTCACACACACACACTCTTGGTTGGGCCTTTATTGATAATTTCTTTTAATTGGTATCTCCTTATGGCTCAACCACATCTTTGGTGCAAGTGCTTTGTTTTGTTTAATTTTTACATCCTTGCACTTGGTGAGTGTTCTAGATGATTTGGGGGAGTGAGGATTCCATATTTGTGTACACCTCAATAGTGCATGAACATTGGGGAGCTTCCCTAATTTTATTTAGAACTCTCGGCTAGGATCTTCTTGATTGTTTTTCTCCTTAGTGGAGATGTTTAGAATGATTTCATCCTTTTGCAATCTTTGGATCCTCAATATAGTTTGATTTCCTCTATTATTCATCAATGAATATGTGCATTTGATTTCACTCATATCTTGAGAAATGCATACCTGTGGAGGAACTCATATTATATTGGCCTTCTAAAAATTTTCTTCCCATTTCGGCAATCTATGCCAATGGGGGAGAAGTTTTAGAGGGTTTAAGGGAATTGGTTTTATGCTTTAGTTTGGTTCTTAAGAATTTGCCTCTCATGCTCATGCATCCTTGTCTCGCAAGGTTGCTTAATTCATTATATAAACCCTCTCAAAAGGGATTGTCATCAATTACCAAAATGGGGGAGATTGAAAGAGCATGGTTGCCCCCATGTGTTGTTTTGGTAATTAATGACAATCTATATGGACTAATGTGTGCTTTAAGTTATATTTGCAGTGTTGGTCCATAAGGAATGCTTGGACTCCAGATGTTGGAGTCAAGGCTAAAAGAAGAAGATTATATGTTGATCAAGGCTAAGTACAAGTTGAGCAACATACAAGATAAAGGCCAAGTGAAGATATGTCGAAGAGTGCCTCCCCCATCTTGGTGTATGGAGGAGCAATATGCGAGTCTTCACCAAGCGGAGCAAAATCAAGAAAGGTGATCCACTTGAGAGTAGATCAAGATCGTCATCATCTAGCTCAAGTGGAATGCGCAAGGAAAAGATAAAGGCCAAGTGAAGATATGTCGAAGAGTGCCTCTCCCATCTTGGTGTATGGGGAGCAATATGCGAGTCTTCACCAAGCGGAGCAAAATCAAGAAAGGTGATCCACTTGAGAGTAGATCAAGATCGTCATCATCTAGCTCAAGTGGAATGCGCAAGGAAAAGGTATGATCTTGATAGGGTCTCTATTTCACCGGTCTCGCGGTGTAGTTGGGAGACCGGTTTTTAGATAGGTAACCGTACTATCAAGAGGGGCTCTCAAGTGAGCTTTAGCGTATCGGTCGTAGAGAGCTCAAACCTTTGCATCCTTGGCATCATCTTTATTGGTTCCTATTTGGCTCTTATCGTGGTGTGGTATTGGTGCTTGTCGTGCTTGTCATGACAAGGCCAAGGTCACCGAAAACGGTTTTCATATGTGTTCCCTATTGAGTTTTCAGTGTCGGAGATTTTGCCAGTCCATCTATGCGGAAGGTTTCACTCTTCCATTTATTATCAAAATCTCCCTTGCTTGGTTTCAATATTTTCACTTGTTATTGGGTAGCATTTGTCGTCCTCTTTCCAACAAAAGTGGTTTCACTTCATTCGGACTTCATTTGCAAAAGATATGGTTTTCCGGTTTTCAATAGAAAGGTTTTACCTTTCATCTTTTGGTTTTACCATATCCTTTTGAACAATGATGTTTCTATGCATAATATTGTAGGGCTCGTTGTGACGATTCCAACGAGTCCAAGAATATCGAAAACGGAGTTCGGAAGTGAAAGTTATTGCGGTTTTAGTGTTGGAAGTTTTTGATAGAATATTAGAAAGAAAAAGAAAAAAGGGAGTGGCCAGACCGGCCTGCCGACCGGCCCAGGCCGGGTCCCTGGCCGGCGCTGTCGGGTGGGCCTCCGGCTCACTGGCCGGCCCAGGCCGGGTCACAGGCCGGCACGGTCTGGCAGGCCCCCGGCTCCCTGGCCGGCCCAGGCCGGCTCACAGGCCGGCGCGGTCGGGTGGGCCGCCGGCCGCCAGGCCGGGTAGAAGGTCGGCTCCTTTGCCCTGTGTGCTGCCACTTCCCCTGCCGGCTCCCAGGCCGGCCCGGCTGCTGTTTGCTTCCCTTTTCTTTTTCCAACGGCTCCATTTTGGAGCCCCTATTTAAGGGGCTTCTTCCCCAAATAAACCCTAACCTTTTGCCAACCTCTTGAGCTATTTTCTCCTCCATTGTTGACCTTCTCAAGCTTGGCTTTCTCTCAATCTCTCCGATAGTTCTTGCTACCTTTTGAGGGAAAAGAGAGAGGAGATCTAAATCCTTGTTTCCACCGGTTGATTTCTCCTCTAAGTGAGGGGAACACTTTGGATCTAGATCTTTGGAGTTTCTTTGTGTTTCTCCTTTGTTCTTCCTCTCTAATCCCTTCCAAGCATTAGTTGCGTTGGTTGGATTCGGGTTGGAAGAACTTGATCACTTAGTGTGTTCTTGCCATTGCATTAGTTGCATCGGTTTTAGTTCTCCACGGTGATACGTGGAAGTGAAGTTGAGAAGCTTGTTCCTCTTGGGTGATTTGGTGCCCTAGAGCTTGTTCCTCTAGGGCACGTTGGTACCCTAGACGGTTGTTGATTTCTCGGAGTCTTGGTGGCTCATGGGATTTGTTGGGAGCCTCCAATTAGGTTGTGGAAGGTGGCCCAACCTTGTTGGTCTCGGAGCTTTGGTAGCTACGAAGACATTGTCGGGAGCCACCAATTGAGTTGTGGTGTGTGCCCCGGCCTTGAAGCATCAAGTCTTGGTGGCTCGGTGCATTTGGTGAAGACCCTCCAACTTGTGGAGTGTGCTTCATCCTTGTAAAGGTTCTAGTTGTCAACCCCAATGGCAACATAGTGACAAGTGCCTCGCCACATTGGTGGTAAGACACAACGGAGATACGGTGTGCCATATCAAGGCTACTCGGTGTTTCACTTTGGTGAACACTACGCCGCTCCAACGGAGACTAGCTTCCATTGGGAAGTGAACTTCGGGATAAATCATCGTCTCCAAGTGCCTCGGTATTTCTATACCCGAGCTTCTTACTTATGCTATTTACTTTGTGATAGACATCGAGCTTGAAGTAATATATCTTGCTATCACCTAGTCGATTATATTGCTTAGCATAAGTTGTTGGTGCACATAGGTGAACCTAGCTAGTTTAGGTTTTGGCTTGATAAATTAAACGTTAGTTTTATTCCGCATTTATTCAAGCCTTAACCGTAATAATTTTAAATCGCCTATTCACCCCCCCCCCCCTCTAGGCGACATCCGTGTCCTTTCAACCTTGGAGTGTCACACCCTTTTATATCAAGAGGTCGTGCTTAGTCTCATAACGTACTTGATGAAGTGATGCTCTTACCCTTTCTTATCCATCTACCTCCGAGCTACTCGGGCTCGAGAATGGTCGGGATGCATATTGATGTAGTAATCGGATACTCTTAGCAATTGTTATTGTTTTGAAATCCAAGGACTTTGATGGCACTCTTAGCATGATTGGTAATCATATCATCAAGCCGAGTTGTCGGAGCTGCCAAGTCCATTCGTTCAGGTGCACACCTTCGGTCAACGAGTTAGATTCGTGTCGAAACTCTCAAGACCACATCTTTTCCTTGAAAAGCAAGATTCCTCTCGCAACCAGTGACATGCGGTGGTTCGTGATATCCTGGATGTCTTTCCAGAAGTACTGCCGGGTTGTCCCCTGACCGTGTTGCCGAGTAACATTGGAAACTTGTCAGAACCGTCTTCATGTCATCACGTAGTATGTGTTCTGGATGATGGAAGTGCTCTTCTCTGGTCCATGTGCAATGGTTGACATATGTCGCCAGGGGTCCGAGTGAAGTTCACTTGTCTCCCCGGGAATAATCACAAGTTGGTCATGCATGTGCGGATTGTTGTTGAGATGGTAGGTTGTTACCTCCAGTTCTCTAAATACGTCATGTATTCCACTGGCCGATTTGTTCTTGAATAATAAGAAGTTGTCAAATCTCATCATCTTACCGGTGCTTCCCAATCAAGACTTAGTTGCGTTCCATTGCAAAATTTTCATGATGGTCCAATTGCTTCCCTGCAGTTGCGACCCCATGGATCTCACAATCTAGCTCGTGTTCTGGAGCTTGACACTGTAGTCAATTCTTGAGAACCTTACCTCTTGTTAACTGTTGTAACTCCTTCCTCGGACATGTCAAGTCTGAAATATCCGCACGCCTAACCAACTCGGAACCTCAAGCAGAAATGATGGTTGGGGTTTATCAAGAGCATGACCTAGGCCTATTTGTAACCCCGACAAGTTCGGTGTTGTGGTTCACGCACCTCACCGGAAGGTCTATTGACGAAATCTCTTAAATCTTTAAAATCAACCACTATCCATGAGGATCATGTGTAACATATTCTAGGAGTTTTCCCTTATGGTCTTCTCTCTATCTTCAAGTACGACCTTCGCTTGATGATCGATTGAAGGATTGTGATATCTAGAACCTCAAGGAGAACATTACAACGGAGTTGCTAAATGTCTATTGGTCGATCCTCCTGCTCCTCGTATCATGGCAATAGCTCGTGTATGAGGTTTTATCTCCCTATCTAATGGTTGATCAGTGCTATATCTTTCCTCCTATGTGAGCCCGAAGTTTTAATCAATCACACATACTTTCCGTGAATTCACCAGTCACGTTAGGGCCAAGCTTTTAACCTTATGGAAACATCTTGTATGTCAAAGGCATGGAGTCTAGAAGATGTCCTTTCTTCTCATGGTGCTTCGAATCTCTACGGTCTACACATCAGGGTGGTTTGAAGTGATGTCTTGGTCTTGGACAAGGATCCTGATAAGTTCGGGTGAACAAGAGACCATTGTCCTATCCTCTGCTCGACCTTTGTTTTGTCAAGTCGTTCCTAGTTTCTTCGATGGCTTAAGGTCTTGGGCAAAGTTCAGATCTCCAACCCTTGGAGAGGACTTGTCTATCACCTTGAGCTATCTTCTATTCTTCTTGTCGGCATGTTATGCTTCTTAGCTTTAAGCTCTACAACAAGGAAGGTCATCGTGGGATCGAGAAGATCGTGGAAGATACGTGTTGTCATGTTTCCCTCCTCTCTCCTTCTACTCTAGAATCTCGGGACGAGATTCCTGTAAGGGGGGTAGATTTGTAACAGCCCCAGTTTGGTACTATAAAATTTGAACCAAATTTTCACTTTTTGCATTTAATATTGCATCATGGCATCCCTACTTAAATTGCTTAACATGAAATAATGCTTTGGCCTTAACTATTAAATCAAGGATGGTGAATGTTGTTGGATAAACAAATTTCAAATTTGAACTATCATATTTGTCCAGGAAGTTTCCATAATTTCAATTATGAATGTTGCAAGGGAAATTCAACTTTCAAACTTAATAAATTAAAAGGAACCCCAAAGTGCCCGTGAGCATTTCTAAAATAAATTACACATAAAATATTTTCCAAATGGGCTGAAATTTTTATGACAGCTCCTTAATATAATATAATTGCTATGTAAATTTTCCCAGATTTTCTAAAAATGTTTAAGTACCCCAATTAAATTACTTAAGCTGCTGGAGTTAACTTTAAAACAGAAAACCAGAAAAATAGAGCCAGGGGGTTATCTGGGAAAAGGTCATCGTCTTCTTCCTGTAGCGCCATTGCTGTAGCGACCGAGCACGGCCTGCTTGTCCCTGCCGCACCCTCTCGTTGCGTCGAGCTCCCTGGTGGTCAAAAGAGGCCACTGAGGCCGTTTCTCTCTCTCCCCCGCTCATTTTTCCCGTTTCCCGAACCCTAACCCTAGATACGACATGGCCGTGACGTAGTTCGAGCTTGCCACTGCATCGCCATCGACTGAGGCCTTCCGGAGCAAATCGAAGCGCGCCGCCGTCTTCGCCTCGTCGCCCTCTCCTTCCTCTCCTATGGAATCGTGCCGGGACCCTGGGAATCGATCGCTTCTTCCTCTTCTTCCACGACTCCGACCGTCGCCGCCGAGACGATTGCCGCCGGTGCCGACCCCTTCCGCCACCGCCGTGACCACCCACGCTTCGAGCGTGAGTACGCCGTCCTCAGGGACACCTCTGTCCCTCCCCTAACCCTAGTGCGACGTTGCCACCGTAGCCTGCCGTCGGCCGCCGCTAGCCGCCGTCATTCTCGTCACTCTGGTGACTCTTAGGTAGTGGCGCCGCCCGTTCCTAGCTCCCCGTAGACGGGAATGCGCCCCGTATCCCGTCCCCGGACGTCTTCGTCCGTCGTGCCCATGCTCGACGTCGGTCACCGCCGAGTGCCGCGGCGGTCGTGGCCTCGTCCCCGGTCAAACCGACCCGTGGGCCGCAGCGCCAACGTGGCAGCCACCGTGGCATCTGGCCCACGCGCCAGCCTCTATGGCTAGCTGGCCCTGGGTACAAAACGCTTCGGGCAGCTTTATGAAAATAAATAAAAGGGCAGAAATTGATTCAAACTTAGAATTTGAATATCTTTTAAACCACAATTCAGAAAAATGCAAACAATATGTCAAAATGCTTAGGAGAAGAAACTCTACATGTTAGTACCATTGTCTTGACCTTTTGAACAAGTCAAATTGCCTTTATTTAATAATTACAAAAATGGCAGATTTAAATCAATATTTGGGAAAATCATAACTTAATAAATATTGATTCAAATTTTGCAATTGATATACCAAAATGATCAACAATTCAAAGGCTATCTAGTTATGTTAATTTCACAGCATGACAACAACTTTTCCTTTGATGTCATTTCGAAATGGTTGAAATGATTAAAATTGAATAACCGTTTAATTCACCATTTCTTCATCGTTAATCGGAAAATTGCAAACGAGGTACCAAAACGATCAGGAGAACAATACATATCTAATAATGTCATTTCCATGCATGTAGACCTCATATTTTAGAACTGTACATTTTGGGTAATAACTGGAGTCATTAAGTTGAGTATGGAATTTTAACCCGTTAATTGCGATATTTATTTCCGGGGTTCCATTTAACTTGTGGGTCATGCCCAAAACCATTTCAGTGCATAATCTGACCATCCCATCATGAGTGTGCATTGCACCTTTGTATTCGTGTTATTTATTGTTCTCCTGTTATTTTTGTGTTTTGGTAGATTCAGGAGTCGAGGTTCCACCACAATACCTCGACGATCTGTGCTATCAGCCCCGTCAGCAAGGCAAGAGATAACCTAACCTTTTGGCATATATCATCCTATTGCTTTATACCAATATTTTATCCACCATAATATTGCATTCGATTCTATGTCAACTTTTGGTCAAATGCTAGAGTATCCTATGTAATGCATGTTCCCTAAACCAATACATGTTTCCCCTCCTATGAACCATAGGTTTGACGTGATGACCGGAGTTAAAGATATAATTGTTGTATACATATATACTTAGCTATGCTTAGCCATGCTTAGTCGAATGCTAAATTGTCCGGTGATTTATTTCCATAATTATGATGTTGATGGAATGTTCGGACATGGTGGATACTCGTGGTTTCTTAATTTAAAATGCCTAAAAGGCTTGGATGAGTTGCCATCGGGGATGGTGTTTTGGCTCATTCTTGCCCCTAGGTGCAAGTTCTTGTCTTCGGAACCAAGGTTTGAGCGTGCTGCCATTGGTGGGGGTATGGGCTCCTTACTAACTGAATAACTTGTGCGGGCGTATCCAAGGGTCCTCTAGTTTGCGCTTTCCATTTGCGTGTGAGTTGCAGGTGGATGAAGGCGCGATGAAGAGGGTGTGGTGGTGTTTAGGATGTGGCGATGGGGGCAGGGGCTGAAATAGGCTGGATAAACTTGTCATGTCGCCACGATGATCCTTGGATAGTCTCATGCGAGGTAAAGGTTTAACCGCGCCCACTTGCCAGCTTTCCCCGGAAGAGAGCTAATCAGGCGAGCCGGACAATACCAATGGGTAAATTAGTACACCCCTGCAGGGTTTAATCTTTTACAAAGCCGTGTCCGCGGTTATGGACGCCTTGGGAATGGATTTATGAGATCATAGAAAACATGAATTTAATTAAAATTTGGCAAGTAGAGGTTGCAACTTAACAACATGTGAAAAGTTTCATTTCCTCGAGGGTTATTTGAGGGAGTGCCTTGGTGAAGACGAGTGGTGAGAAATGGCGACTATGGGTTCAATGTGAACCGAAGATAAAAGTTTATTATCTTATCCCCTTTGTGAGAAAAACTTCTGAGTAGTCGATGCCATGAGTCATTTATGTCTTTTAAGAGGAAAACTAGTTTTATGCAAAACAACTACTATACAGCTTTAGAGCCAATCATCATTGGGCCTATATCGCCCTACTAAACTTGCGAGTATGTCATACTCAGTCTCTCTTTGTTGATTATTAATTGTTTCAGAGGAGGACGTCACCGAACAGGAAGGCTCATGAGTAGTCTGGGGTTCCCAGGTGGCAGCTTGGGACGTCACGGAACAGGCTAGCTGGGATTGTTATTGTAGGCCTCTTAGGCCTCGCAGGTCGGTGACGCCGGCCCTGTGGTGCCCAACCCTAGGCCCAGTGGGCCGGCCATGGCCACGCAGCCCATGCCCGAATGGCGCCAGAAGGGTGGAAACGTGTCGGCCCGGGTACCAGCCTCCGTCGGCTGTGCGGAGGGTTGCGGCGGTCGGCCCACCTAGGCCCAATGGGTCGTGGCTTTGGATCCTGAAGGGATCGAGACAGCTGACCCTAGGGTTTCCTACTTCATTCCAATCGGTCCGCCGCCACGCCTCCTCTGCTCGTTCCGTTCGCCCGACCCCGCCGCCTCCTCCCCTCTCGCGTTCCTTCGCCGCCGTTGTCGACATGAAGAGGTCCCGGCCCGACGACGACGAGGATGACGTGCACCCCCGCCGACGGGAGTGCTCCCCTTCCCCGCCTGCTCATGTCCCGACTGCGGCTGCGTCCCGGTCGCGGTCCTCGCCGACGCGCGCTTACCGGCAGCCGGGCCGGAGGTCCCCCCCCCCCCCCCCCCCCCGCCGCCACGCCGTTCCCCGTCTCGTCGGGACCGCGACGCCGGTGGTGGCCGGCGGTCTCCCCGCCCCTCGGAAACCTCCTACCGTCGCTCCCCTCCCCCGCCCCGCTCGCCCCGCCGGGGGCCGTCGGCGGATGGCCTGCGTGAGGAAGCGGCCCTCCGCCGTGACTTGGAGCAGCACCTCCCCGCGCGTGCCAGGTCTCCTGCTCGTCGCCCGGAGAAGGAGCCGCGCCGGGATGGTAGCTCCTGGCGTGAGGACCGTGACCCGCGTCCGCTGCCTCGTGACTCCCCTCGGCAGGACCGTCGTGCGGGTCAGCAGGGTGCACCTGCAAAGAAGAAATCAAAGAAGAAGAAGAAGAGGACTAAGTTGGGTTCGGGTGGTGGCGCGGGAGGGAACCAGAGTGGGGTTCCCGCTGCGCCGCCGCCTAACCTCGCGGAGGGAGCTCAGGTTACTTTATCCCAGGCGGGGATTGGTACGTCCCTACCTCAGGCGGAGGCGGGGACTGGCTCTCCTTCGCGCCACCAGTGCTTCAACTGTGGGATCTTCGGCCACTTCCGCTCTCAGTGCACTCAGCCAGAGTGTTGTATGCGATGTGGTGACACTGGCCACCGCCTGGCGTCTTGCTCTATGCCGGCGGCTCCGCCGCACCGGCCTCGCTTGGAGCTCCTTGGTCACGGGGTGGAGTCCATCTTTTACTACATCGACCTTGGAGGTGTTCCTATGACAGTCCCGTAGAACCTAGCGACCAGCTCCCGCCTCTGGCCGAGAGACTTACTGTGGAGATTCTCAGGGACGAGTTGGCCCAGATCATGCCAGGCCACGAGTGGTAGGCTCGCGAGATCTCCCCCACTGAGTTTGCCGTGGTCTTTCCCTCAGCTGAGATGCTGCGTTTCTGTACTATGGGCACCACCTTCACGCTTCCGCTCAACAAGATTCAGGTTTCCATCCAGGCTTCGACTGCTATCCCGGAGACGGCTCCTTCGCTTGGTTCCACCTGGGTTCGGATCCACGGGATTCCGGATGAGGCCCGGAGGTCAGAGTGCGTAGAGTTTATCTCTCAGGCCCTGGGCAAGTTGGAGGAGATCGACGTCCGCTCCCTGGCGGGGTCTGGGGCGGTGCGCCTTCGGGTCCTCGCCCCCGAGCTGGCCAAGCTCCCCGGCCTCCTTCCGCCACTCTACTTTGGTGGGTGTGGAGGGAACCGCGGGGCGATCCTGCGTGTCGAGCTTGACGAGGTCCAGCCACGCTCCCCGACTCCCCTGCCCACGGACGGGGACCCTGCCGGGGACGACGGGGCCTCCTCTGAGGACGACTCCTCAGGTGACGAGGACGACGGGCCTGGCGGGCCGGAGTCGCGGGCGTCGCCCCCGCCGCCGGCCCCTCCCGCTCCGGCCCCCGCTGCCTCGGTGGCGGCCCCTGACTCCGCCCTTCCGTCAGACGCATCTTTGCCTGTGGTTGCTCCTCCAGCCCTGTTGCCTCCCATGGGTGACCGCCCCGACCCTCAGGAGCCTCTGGAGCTGTCTCTAGCCCAGTACGGTTCCAACTTTGGCTTGGTGGGTCTCGACGCCGCCACCCTGGGACGTCTCTCTCCCTCCCAGACGGTGGAGGACTGTGGGAGCGTGGGCCTTGAGGTGGTTCCTCCCTCGTCTCCCCGCTCTGCTGGCGCGCTCTGCTACACCCTCTCTCCAGGCTCGACCCCCACCTCCCCGGCCGGCTCCCCTCCCCTGGTCCCGGCGACGCCGACGGCTGGTACTTGTAAGCCAGTCACGGTCGTCCCCGACACTCCCGTGGCTGTCTCACAGGCTCGCTCCCAGCGTCGGGCTTGTCAGTCGACTCCGTCCACGCAGTCCACCCGCCAGAGTGCTAGGCTAGCCCTCGCTCGTGGTGCGTCAGGGTCGCCGAGCCTCACTGTGGAGGAGCAGGCGATCCAGCTCACTGCGTCCCGCCGTCGTGTATCAGGTACGCCACGGTCCCTCTCATCTCGTATTTCTTCGGGCTCTAGATTTTCGGTTCTCGATGAGGTCCCGTTGGACCATTTGGCCCAGCTTGCAGGTGATTGTGGTGTGGTCTTCCGGGGGGAACGGGGACCCCGCCTTGATCAGATTGCAGCAATTAAAGCTAAGGAGGTCTATGAGGGGGCCCTTGCTGCCTCGCGAGCTCAGGCGGAGCTTGCGAGGGAAGGGCCCCGGAGACTGGGTCTTCGATACAGGCGGTATCGGAGGCCGCTGGTGCTCCTGTTAGTGTTCATACCGGGGTGGTTGCCCCTAGCGCGCCTTCCCAGGTGGGGAGGGCGCGTGGGCGACCACCCAAGGTACCGTCCCGGCCCTCGACCGTTAGTAGGGCCCGATCGGTCCCCCGTATGGGGACCAACTCCGATCATGTTCCCAAATGAGTACACCTATTAGGTTACTTGATTGGAACATGAGGGGGTTCGGGCAGGACGGCCGGCGGTACCAGTTGACCAGGTACATTAGAGAAGAAGAGGTGGATATTGTTGGCATTCAAGAAACGATCAAACAAGACTTCTCGATCCATGAGCTGCAGGGGCTTAGTACACATAAGTTTGTGTGGCAATGGCTCCCTGCTAATGGTCACTCGGGTGGGATCCTCCTTGGGGTGAAGGAGGATACCTTCGAGGTTGAGGACATGGACCGCGGGGAATTTTTTGTGAGTATGTTACTCACCCATAGACGGACCTTCCTGTAGTGGGAGGTTATCATTGTTTATGGCCCCGCGGACCATAGTAGGTCGGCGACTTTCCTTGCCGAGCTACGGGCGAAGGTGGAGAGATGTTCTACTCCGCTTGTGGTCGCCGGGGACTTTAACTTGATCCGCTCTCCGGATGATAAGAGCTCGGCAAATGTGGATCTCCAGCGCATGAGGATGTTTAATGACTGCATTGCGGACCTCGCTCTTCGTGAGCTTAGGCGGGTGGGAGCGAGATACACCTGGACTAATAACAGGGTAAACCCGGTCCGGAGCGTGCTGGACCGGGTTTTTGTATCTGTGGATTGGGAAGTCGCCTTCCCTCTCTGCTCCCTTAGGGCCCTGACCAGGGTTGGGTCGGACCATTCCCCCCTCCTTCTCTCGACTGGAGGGGTCCAGCCACCGAGGCTGAATCGCTTCCACTTCGAAAACTTCTGGCTTGACCAGCCTGGGTTTGTGGAAGCGGTTCGTCATAGGTGGGCAATGGCGGCGACACATCCTCCTCGCGTTTTTAACGCGGTAGATGTGTGGCACCATTGTGCCCTGATGGCACGCCAATTCATGAGGGGTTGGGGTGCCAACCTAGGGGCCGAACTTAGACAGCGGAAATCCTCTATTCTAGAGGAGATCCAGACTTTAGATCTAGCGGCGGATTCAGTGGGTCTCACCGCTGAGGAGTGGCTTCAGCGATATACCCTTGAGGATTCCCTTATGGGGATCTATAAGGGTGAGGAGACCTTCTGGCGGCAACGGAGCCGCCAGAACTGGATCCTTAAAGGGGAAGCGAATACGGCCTACTTCCACGCGATAGCCAATGGGCGTCGTAGGAAGTGCTCTATTCCTTTCCTGTGGGAGGGAGATCGGCTCCTGGAGGCGCCAGGAGAGATATCCTCCCATATTTACTCCTTCTATAAGGAGTTGTTCACGGCGGCACCCCGCTCGGGGGTGTCGCTCTCAGCAGATTTCTGGCCAGCGGGGGCCAGGGTCTCTGAGGAGGAGAATGAGGCCCTTACTCTCCCTTTTCTCCCGGAGGAGGTTGGCCGGGCCATTCTGGGTATGAAAACTAATTCGGCCCCTGGGCCGGATGGTCTCCCAGTCATTTTCTTCCAAAATTTTTGGGAGAATATCAAGGCGGTGATCATGCCTATGTTCCAAGAGTTTTACATTGGAACATTGGTTATGTCCCGCCTTAACTTTGGCGTTGTGACCCTTATCCCCAAGGTTGTGGGGGCATCGGACATACGCCAATTTAGACCTATTACGGTTCTTAATGTTATCCATAGGATCTTCTCGAAGGTGTGTGCGTCGAGGCTGGCTCCGGTCCTGGAGCGCCTTACACACCCTTACCAGTTTGCCTTCCTTAAGGGGAGGTATATACATGATGGTATTCTGGCACTTCATGAGATTGTGCATGAGGTCAGGACACGTCGCCAGCGGGGCATGTTCCTTAAGCTGGATTTCCAAAAGGCGTATGATCGTCTAGACTGGGCCTTTCTCCGGTTGGTTCTACAACGGAGAGGGGTGGACGAGCGGAAGATCCGGTGGATTATACAGATTGTTATGAGTGGCAACACCGCCATTAATATAAATGGGGAAGTGGGTCCCTATTTTAGATCGACTTGTGGAGTTCGGCAGGGGGATCCTATTTCTCCTCTGTTGTTCAACTCCGCAGTTGACGCCCTGGCGGAGGTCCTAGAGCGAGCTAAGACCTCCGGCCACATCTCGGGTGTGGTTGGACACCTCGTCCCAGGGGGCGGTGTGACGCATCTGCAGTACGCAGATGATACTATGATCATGGTGGAAGGATCTGACCTTGATATTATTAATCTCAAGTTCCTTCTACTGTGCTTTGAGGCCATGTCGGGTCTTAAGATCAATTTCGATAAAAGTGAAGTCGTGGTCCTGGGGTACTCTCCGGAGGAACAGAGTCGGATAGCGGACAACCTCAATTGTAGGTTGTCCTCCTTCCCTGTATCCTACCTAGGAATGCCAATCAGGGACTCACGGATCCTGATTAGGGACCTTGACCCGTTAGTTGAACGGGTCAAGGCGAAATCCGAGCCATGGCAGGGGAGGTTTACCTCCAAGGGGAGTAAGACCATCCTAATCGACTCCTGCCTATCGAGTCTCCCCATGTACACCATGGGGCTTTACCTCTTGCCAGAGGGAGTGCATGCGAGCTTTGACAAGGAGCTCTCTCGCTTCTTCTGGCAAGCGGCGAGTGGCAGACCCAAGTACCACATGGTTAAGTGGTCGGATATTTGCGCCCCCAAGGAACTTGGGGGCATAGGTATTCTGGCATCCCGCCAAATGAATAAGGCCCTGATGCTGAAATGGGTTTGGCGGATCCTTAGAGATGATGGTGGCCTCTGGCTTCAACTTATTAAGGCCAAGTACCTGAGGGGCAGACCTCTCATGGCCTGTGAGAGGAAGGAGGGATCTCAGTTTTGGAGATCCCTTCAGACTATTAAGCATGAGATACGGTTAGGGGCGGCCTTCTCCGTAGGCGACGGAAGAGGCACCCTGTTTTGGCTGGACTCATGGCTTGGCGGTCGACCTCTTCGATATGAGTTTCCGGATCTCTTTGCGATTTGCTCGGACCCGTCCCTTTTGGTTGCAGATGCGCTCCAACTGGGGCGGTGGAACATCGGGTTCCGCCGCACATTTGGCCCGGATGAGGCCAATAGCTGGGAGATGCTTCTGGCTCTCCTCCCTGTAGACCTCTCGGGCGCTCCAGATAGTGTGTCCTGGGCCCTCTCGGCCGCTGGCAACTTCTCGGTGGGCTCCGCTTGACCTCCCATCTCTGGAAGGCTCCAATGCCGCTTAAAATTAAGATCTTTACGTGGCAACTCTTGAGGGACCGCCTCCCATCGGGTGTGGAGGTGGCCAAGCGACTTGACCCAGGGGATGGGACTTGTCCGCTATGTGCGGTTCCAGGAACCCACATCCTCTTCTCTTGTCCTGCTGCTCGCTTCTCATGAAACGTCTTGGCCAAGGCTCTTGGACCTGAGTGGCAGGCCCAGGACCTTGGCGAGTTCCTGGAGGCGCAAGCGAATCGTACTGGTAGGAGGAGGCGCCTCTTCTGGTTAGTGTTCGCGGCGATGACCTAGACCCTCTGGACCATCCGTAACAAAATGGTTATCGAGCGTGTCTTCCTGCGACGTGCTTCTGACTCTGTGTTCAAATTTCTTGCATTTTACAGCAGTGGCATCCGCTGTGTAGACAGCGGGACAAGGAGCGGCTGGACGACATGCTCAAGGACCTCCTGAGAGTAGCGCGCAGGTTGTCGGCATCTTCTAGTCGTTGAGTTGCTCTCCTCGCGGAGTTGTATCGATCTTTTTCGTACTTGTTGGGTCGTGTTGTGCTGTGGCCCCAGCGAACCTTTTTCTTTTTATTTTTGTGCTCGTGCACGATGATTGTATGATATTATGTTGGATGCTTTATTTATAAAGCTGGGCGTAAACCCTTTTTCGCCATCTACCTACAGGTCCAGCGTATTCGTACTCCCGAAGGAATGCTCGACCTGATCCTGAATTGCAGGATGGACACAGCCTTCCTTGGGGAAAACGATCAGTGGATTAAAACAAATCCCGCGTGCATGAACCTAGAGGAGAGTTTTAATACGCCACATAGATTGATTCGAACGATGCAGTAAACAGTTTACTACTCAGCTACCAGCTGCGTGCATTCCACCGTCCACGAGGCAAAGACATTGCCCTTGCCAGCCTGCCTTCCCCTGACTCTCTACCAGGGTTTAGCACTGAAGCAAGATGAATTTTCTTTTCGTGCAGGTACAGCACCGCGTGAAGGTGATCCTCCTGCGTCCCGGAGACGGGCGGTGGCACAGGCTGTCCGCCCTCCGCCGTGCAGCCCGAGGCCGCCTCGCGCGCGCCCGCCGAGGAGACGCGTCCCAATTGTTTGACGTGCCCGGGCACCGGCCACGATGCTAGTGGAAGGCAGATGCGTGCGGGGCGCGCGCCACCGGCAGCGCTCGTGCGGTCTCGGTCACGCACTCACGCGGTGCCCTGCTGCGGCTTCTCAAAGGAAACCGCGAGCTTGACTCCCCTTACGCCCGGGACGTCTGTTTCAAAATGTGTTTGACATCCCTTAAATTACGTCTGTTAGGCCATCTCCAACGCGCCGACCTATTTCATTCGAAACGATCCGTTTCGTTCCGGATGAGTCAAAATCAGGGCCCAATGCACCGACGCAAACGGACCGACTTCCGTTTATTCGTCCATTTCGATCTAAATCCGGCCCAAATTTGAGTCGGGTTTGCGCGCGAACGCGTGTGGACTCCGCGCGGCGTCCACCCCACTCCCCCCTGGCCCGCCTGTCGGCGTCACCCAACGGCCAACCACCATAAAAAATGTGGCGGGAGTGGCCTTTATATGGACGCCGGCGAGCCAAACCCTAGCTCACAAAACCCTAGCGCCCCCGCCGCCGCACTTCCTTCCCCAACTCCTCCGGCCACACCTCTCCACCACCCCCCGCCCACCTGTATGGATCCGCCGCCGCCGCAACACCTCCTCGACCAGCTCGATAAACCCGCCGGAGCGTGCAAGGGCGCTACCGCGGCAGCTTCTCTCGACGCACTCCCACGAGCCCGGCGTGGATCGTCATGCCCATTACCGGGCTCCAGAAAGGCTGTCGGAGGAGGTGAGGAGGACCATGACGTACTCCAACGACTCGGACCCCGAGGGGGACGCGTACGCTGCTGGGGTCGCGGCGGGCTCCGTCGACACCACTGCCAACCCCCCCTCCCTCCCCCCCCCCCCCCCGCTCGCTACGCTGCGAGCGCCACCACCCCTGCCGCGACCAGCGTGGTCAAGGTGATCCACCTGGACTCGAGCGGCCCGGACCTCAAGGAGGCCATGGCGCGCTCGCTGGACTCGTTCCAGGCCGAGCTTGCCCGGCAGAGGAAGGAGGACGCCGACTTGGCGCGGGCGACCCGCGCGTCGCTTGTCGAGACCCGTGCGAGCGGCCGCAAACGCGACCGCGAGGAGGGCACCGACAACAGCCGTTCAAGACCTCCAGCGGCGAATTTTGTTAAAATAGCCGGCGCAAGGGGAGTCGCCAGGACAGACCCCGACGCCGGTATCCTGGCAGGAAGAGCCAGCAAGTCCGTGCCGCCACCGGCCACTAGGCCGGAGGAGATCCAGCAAGACCGTGCCGCCACAAGCGGCCAATTTTGTTAAAATTTGTTGGGTCATCCATCGCCGGCATCGGAAGTCTTCCTAAAATTTTATTAATCTAGTAGAATGTAGTAAATCTAGTAGAAGAAATCGGAGAATGTATCCTCAAAACTATGTAATGTGTGGAGTAATATGAAATATAATTTTAACTTCTAAAAAAATAAGGGGCGGACCAAATGGGTCGGCCCGTTGGGTGCACTGGCTAGAAAAGGCCGGACGGGGACGGACCCCTGTCCGTTTCCCGACCCAAACGGAGCAAAAACGGACCAAAAACATGTCCGTTTGTGTCGGCGCGTTGGAGATGGCCTTATATCGGGGTGTCGGACATATGTTCGGTTCATTCGAGACGGCTGCCTCCAACGGAGTTGTCCAAACGACTAGCCCTGATAATGTGGCAATTAAACTTTGGCATCGTTAAAATTTTATTCGTATTTTACGATAATATGATCGCTATTTCAAACAAAACCCTGCAAAATAATTGAGGTCGTCCTAGTCGTCGAAGTCGATATTGTCGGTGTAGGAGGAGGCGGCATAGACGAAGGCAGTGTAGGAAGAGACGTCGTGGTCGTAGTTGGAGGAGGAACCGTCCTTAGGCGCGGCGGACAACGAGGAGGAGACCTCTTCGCCGACGTGAGGCCAGGGGTGTCCACCTCGAGAGATTGTGCCGAGGCAAGGATAGCCTTCAAGAGGATGGGATACTCATCATCGACCTCTCGAAGGCCATCCTCACAGCACTACATTATGGGATCATCCGATAAAAGGGAAAACCAGATAAACCATTCGATTATGTGTATGTACATTTATGGAAATAAACCAGCATGGAATGGTCAGGTTATTTACATACATACATATATAAAAATAGGTTCTAGTACTATGTTAATGGTTGGCTTTTATGATTTATTTTATTCTATTTCAGCCGGCCGTTTGTCTACTTTCCTGTTTACCATTCTGCTTTTAACATATACTATACAATAGACATGGTGATAGAAACCTAAAGTCGATTAAACATCAATGGCATATACACGCGAACATTATGAATATTGGTCCAAAACTCCAAATGCTTGAACACACACGCACACTTGAAATTTTATACTACCTCCGATCCACTATTGGTGTCGGAGAAAAAGAACTGCCTATGTACGATTCACAAGTACAATTCATAATATTCTTTTCGGATCGGAGGGAGTATGGTTTTTATACCGATGGATTGATTCTATTTGTAAATACTAGCTAGCATACATTGTAGAAGAAAACTAAAAAAGAAGTAAAAAACGAGTTGTTGTTTCCTCAAAAATAAATATCAAACCTTGCTTTTTTAATACTCTTTGCCAGTTAAAATGTAAATAAAATGTGAGACAGAGACCATTGCAACATTTTTTAACAACCCACGTTCCATTTCTCCGATCAACATTATTGCCTACACATAATCTCAGGTACGAAAGAATTGCATGCTTCGATGCTGGCATATATATACACTACTAATTTCTGAGCAAACGAACTGAAAACTAATCCTGGAAATGCAGTTTGCTCTACACCAAAGTGCTGCAAGCAGACGTGGAGATGTCGTAGATCGCAGGAAGCAAGTACTTCCTGCCACGCGCGCCATTGGCATTGTAGCTCGCGCCGGTGGCCGGGTCCACCTTCAGGTCCCCGGCGTAGCCAGGGTAGGCGCCGCTCCCGAAGACCCCGGGGCAGGTGGAGCAGGCCTCCAGCGGCGCGTCGCTGCTGCCCTGGTAGTACGCGTCGCCGAACGGGTTGGTGGCGGCGCCGGCGAGCATGCTGGCGAGGTTCATGACCATGCCGTCCACGCCGACGTCGGCATTGGGCGCCACCAGGGGCGGCCCCTGGGGCCCGTACGCGGGCTGGTGGAACGGCCACGCGCACTGGCCGGGGCACTGCGTCGCCGGGTTGCCGACCCAGATGTAGGCCGTCCCGGCGCCGGCGTCTGAGCCGTGCAGGCTGCAGCGGCCCATGCCGAAGCCCTCCACGGCCACGTCCTCCGCCGTGAAGACCACCGCGATCCCGCCTCTCTGGGGCTTGGTCGTCCCGGCTAGAGCGGCGATCTGCGCCAGGGTGAGGGAGTCGCCCATGGAGGACGGCCCGTCGGCGCCATCGGAGAGCTGGTCCGCGACCAGCACCCGAGTCTTCTTGCCCGCGCCCTCGTTGGGGACGCACTGGTCGTCACGGCGGGGGTGAGGTACTTCTGGTCGATGGTGCTCCACCAATCTGCGACGGACGGCGAGGCGGCCTGGGGGCGGAGGTGAGGGAGAGGAGGAAGTCGACGATCACCGACTTCTGCGCCGGCTTGAACTTGCCGTACCAGAGTATGGAGACGGGGATGTCGCCGTGGAGCACGGCGCCGCCCTCGTGGAAGGTGAGCATGGTGGCTGGGTCCGGCTGGTACAGCTCCATTTTCCGCCTCGCCCCCATGCAGAGCTGTGCCGTGCTCACAAGGACCACGGCCGCGAGCAGCAGAACTGCTGCATTTGCACGAACGACGGCCATTTCGGACTTTGTAGGATTTTGCTCGAAGAAGAGAGAGTGTAGCTAGCTAGCTAGAAGTTGACTGGACAGTGGAGTGAACAGGAAAGAGCTCGAGGATAGGAAGCTGTGATCGATGCTGATGAGATGTGAGCAAAGGGGAACGAGGAGACGCTTATTTATAGGAATGCTTCAGCACCGGAAGACGTTCCGGGATGCTTCCGCCGGTCAGCGGCATGCAGATCTCAAGGTGCAGCTGTCCGGTGCTCGTACTAGCTGGCTAGCTGTAGCAGCAGCAAGGTTGCGGCATCTTGAAAAATCTAGCCTTGCTGAGCTGTTGGGGTGAGGCTAGAACCCAAACAAATCAAGCGTAGATTAGGTCAACTGCAATTACGAACAGCCGGAGATGGGCAAGCTGGTTTTGCCTCCGGGGGCTGTTGATTCAGCAGACAAAACGGCTGCGCGTGCGGTCAGGGGACAAGGGCGATCCAGCAGGGTCGCCGTTCATGGATCGCGTTGCCGTCCGTTGTGTCTTCCCTGCCGCGACAGGCTGAATTGAGTATTCTTTTAGGATCAACGGACGGGGCTTCGGCGTTCGTCGCATTACGATCAGGGTGGACGTGGTACAGGGATCACCACTGATCTTTCCTCGGATGCAGCCTTCACCAGTTCGCAGCATGTCATTATGTAGCATCAGTGAACGGTATGGCGTAGATGCATTGCATGCCACCGGTTTTATTTGGTTATAGTCACGAGTGTTCGATCTGATCCGTACTTCTCGTGAGGTGCCACCCAGACCTATAGCTGGCCAAATGGGCCGGGCCAAACGGGCCAGCCCGAGGCACGGGATTTATGGCCCGGCCCAAGCACGGCACGACACGAGTCTAAACGGGCCGCAGCACGGCACGGGCCCGTTAGTGCTCGTGCCCGACCTCGATTTGAGGCAAGCGGGCCGGCCCGGCATGGCACGATTAGCCTATTTTTTTTTTTAGAATTTTCTAGGTATTTTTACCTATTTTTTTTAACTTTGGCCCGTATTAGTGCCTAATGGGCTGTATTCGTGCCTAATGGACCGTGCCAAACCCGGCCCGTCGGGCCGCATTAGTGCCGGCGGGCCGTGTCGAAAATGAATTCGCTGCCCGTGGGCCGGCCCGGCACGACACGAATGCCAACCGTGTCTAACGGGTCGTGCCGGTGCTAGGCCGTGCCGGCCCGTTTGGCCAGCTATACCCAGACCCCGCAGTGATGGCCTCTGCGGATAAGGGTTCAGCAAGGGTTTTGGGGGGACAGTTTCAAGACGCCGCCTTCAGAAGAGCTTCAACGTCCACGACAGAGAGGAACAACAGGCAGCTATGGAATGGGATTGGAATTGAATCTATACCATTCTGAGTGATACTTATAAAACCGTAGAGTCTACAAACTTTGTATTTATGGATGGCTCTTCTATGCGACCAATTATAGAGAGACCACAAGTCCATGAACCTGGAGATTGCCTCACGCCTAGGAAACAATGAGCTTATTCGGTGGGTCTCGCCCTACCAACCATTGTTAGCCACCTTAGTAACCTTACTTAGGAGCTATTCTTTGGAGTTTTGTCTGGATCCGGGTACCTCAACTATTGGCCTTACATGTCCTAATCTCCACTCCTCCTACGTCCAAGTTAGGCTCGTAGTGGTACGTTATCAAAAACTACTTAGGGCTCCTTTGATTTATAGGATAGGAAAACTATAGGAATAGGAAACTTGTAGGAATGGGATGTCATGCACAATTGAATCCTATAGTAGGAGTCACTCACTTTGATTGTGTGTAGGAATTTTTCCATGAGGCTAGACCTCATGTTTTTTTCCTATACGATTTGCACTAGTTTTATAGGAAAATTTCCTATGGGATTAATTCCTATAGGATATGATCCTATGAATCAAACAACCTCTATAGGAAAATTTCTTATAGGATCCAATCCTTCAAAATTCCTATACTATTCCTTTGAATCAAAGGAGCCCTTATTGGGTTGGGCAACCAACACGTGAAATCGATGTCGGGCTACACTTCCTTCAATTAATTGTTTAGGTTTACTTTGGCGGAGCATTGATCGGGGTGCTTTATCTAAACTAGGCAGGATAACTTGACTAACTTTCCTACTGTGATAGCATCTCTGAACAGCAGGTACCCTCAACCGCCGGAGAGGCACACATCGTGGAAACATGCGAGCCCCCCGCTTAGTAGGGGTAAAAATTCAGTAAAACTTGAATGGAAATTCACTAATTCCGTTGGATCCTAAAATATAGTTTTCTTAAATAAATCACTATATTCGGATAATATTCGAATTTACTTAATTTCGAATAATTCGGTCGAAATAATTTTCGAACCTAGCTAAATTTCAGAGATTTCGATCGATTATTTTTGTGATTTGTCGAAAAAAGGTGCACGATTGGTCATTTACGTGATCCACAATTTCTTTTGGAATAGTTGTAAGAGCATCTTTACCGGCGTCTCCCATTGGCCTCCCCGTCGCGGTCCAACTGAGTCAGCACATTAAAATGACCACAACAGCAGCCCCCATCGTCATCATCGGTCAGCCCCTTGTCCGCCCACAATTTTTCAGGCCAGCTCAGCGGTTCCAAACACATCCGCTATGTAGGACTCCGACAGCTCGGCCCAACTGGTAATGGTGGAAAAGAAGAACAAGAAATGGCGGATGTGTATCGACTACACCCACCTCAACAAGGCTTGCCCTAAAGACCCCTTCGCATTGCCGCGCATCGACCAAGTGATCGACTCCACGGCCGGCTGCGACCTCCTCTCCCTCCTCGACGCCTACTCCGGCTACCACCAAATTCCACTGAATCCGGATGACCAGCTCAAGACCGCCTTCATCACCCCATACGGCCCGTACTGCTACACCACTATGCCGTTCGGCTTGAAGAACGCGGGAGCAACATACCAGCGCTGCATGCAGAAATGCTTGCACGACCAAATCGGTCGAAACGCGCACGCTTACGTCGACGACGTCGTCATCAAGACCAAGGAGAAGCATACCCTCCTCCTCGACCTCAAGGAAACCTTCGACAACCTCCGCCGCTTCCAGATGAAGCTCAATCCGGAGAAATGCGTGTTCGGCGTTCCTGCCGGATAGCTACTCGGCTACCTTGTATCGGCACGAGGGATCGAGGCCAACCCGGAGAAAATCGCCGCCATCGAAAACGTGCGACAACCGAGAAGCGTCAAGGACATCCAGAAGTTCGCCGGTTGCTTAGCTTCCCTTAGCCGCTTCATCAGCCGGCTCGGGGAGAAGGCTCTCCCGCTCTACCACTTACTGAAGAAAACGGACAAGTTCGTCTGGAGCGACGCAGCCGACGCCGCCTTCAGGGAACTCAAGCGGGCGATGGCCACCACCCCGGTCCTGCCACCTCCGACTCCAAAGGAGCCCATGCTCATGTACATTGCCGCCTCCAATCGAGTCGTCAGCGTGGTCCTAGTAGTGGAACGAGACGAACCCGGCAAGCAACGGCCGGTTCAGCGGCCAGTCTACTACCTCAGCGAGGTGCTCTCGCAGTCAAAGCAAAACTACCCGCATTACTAGAAGCTCGTATACGGCGTGTACATGGCAACGAAGAAGCTGAAGCATTACTTCAAGAGCACCCGGTCAAGGTGATAAGTGATGCTCCGCTTGCCGAGATCATAGGCAACAAGGACGCAACCGGCAGAGTTGCAAAATGGGCGATCAACCTGACGGCGCACGGAGTCGAATACGACAAGAGAACAGCGATCAAGTCGCAGGAGCTGGCAGACTTTCTTGCCGATTGGACGGAGACGGACCACATACCGCCGCCACTCGACTCCGGCGAGCATTGGCTCATGCACTTCGACGGTTCCAAAAGATACTGGGGACTCGGCGCCGGAGTCGTCCTCACCTCACCCAAGGGGGGCCGACTCGAGTACGTGCTACAGATCCACTTCACGGCGTCCAACAACGTAGCCGAGTATGAAGCTCTCGCGCACGGCCTCAAGCTCGCCAAGGCTATGAACATCAAGCGAATCCTCTGCTACGGCGACTCCGACTTGGTGGTCCAGCAGACCACTGGTCATTGGGACGCCAAGGACCCCAACATGGCCGCCTACCGCTTCTTCGTCCAGCAGCTCGCGGGATGCTTCGAAGGATGCGAGTTCCACCACATCCACCGCTCCAACAACGAGGCAGCCGACACACTGGCGAACATTGGCTCTCTTCGCGAGGAAATCCCACCCGGCGTCGCCCTTGAGAAGCTCTACAAACCATCCATCACGCCGTGTCCCGGCTCCGATTCCATCCGAATGCCGCCGGGCGCGGAGTCGGCTGGGCCGGCTCCAGGCGAGACGGAATCCGTCGAGGTCCTCGTCATCGAAGCGGCGCCACCATGGACCCAACCCTTCCATGAGCTCCCGGCGGACGAGCTCATCGCCAGGCAAATCAAACGCCGGGCAAGTGCTTACACCATCATCAACAACGAGTTATACAAGCGCAGTGTATCTGGAATGTTCCAGCGCTGCGTGAGCCAAGAAGAAGGAATCAGGATCCTCAAGGAGATCCATCAAGGCGAATGCGGTCATCATGCGTCCTCCAGGGCAATTGTGGCTAAGGCGTTCAGGCACGGGTTCTATTGGCCGACTGCGCTGGCAGACGCGAACCAGCTGGTCCGACTCTGCAACGGCTGCCAACGATTCGCAACGCAGAAGCACACGCCGGCTTCAGCACTCAAGACAATTCCTATCACCTGGCCGTTTGCCGTCTGGGGGCTTGACATGGTTGGGCCACTGAGGAGATCTAGTGGAGGCATGACACACCTGTTGGTAGCGATCGACAAGTTCACGAAATGGATTGAAGCCAAGCCGATCAAGAAACTGGACGGACCAACAGCAGTCAAGTTCTTCAAAAGCATCATCTACCGCTTCGGCTACCCCAACAGCATCATCACGGACAACGGGACAAACTTCGTCAAGGGAGAATTCGCAAAGTTCTGCGGCAGAACCGGCATTCGGCTCGACGTGGCCTCCGTCGCGCACCCGCAGTCGAACGGGCAGGTCGAGCGAGCAAACGGCCTCATCCTATCCGGCATCAAGCCTCGGTTGCTCGAACCGCTCGAGCGCGCAGCCGGCGCATGGGAAGAGGAACTACCTTCCGTCCTCTGGAGTCTAAGGACGACCCCGAACCGCTCAACCGGCTTCACCCCCTTCTTCCTCGTCCACGGAGCTGAAGCCGTCATGCCAACAGACATCAAGCACGACGCACCCCGGATCGTGCTATACACGGAGGCACAAGCTAAGCAAGCCTACGAAGATGGAATGGACCTGCTCGAGGAAGCACGCCAGCTTGCCGAATCAAGGTCGGCGATGTACCAGCAACAACTACGCAACTACCACAGTCGGCGCATCAAGCACATCCACTTTCGCGAAGGCGACCTCGTGCTCCGGCTCATCCAGGANGAACAATGTATGTATCACCCATGCTATCAATAAAAGAAATGAGAATGATCAACACATGAGCAATTTTTCGCAATCCTTTCTGCATTTTCTTTCCGGTTCTTCCGGCAGCCGGCAAGTTTGCCTTTAGCGGCCGTGTAGCGTGACTAACCCCTAAACGGTTAACTCTTCGAATCCGGTTAAGGCCGGCAAGAGAACAAGCTGGAGGGGGCCAACAACGTGAAAAACGCATAAAGGGAAGCATTGCCGGCTGAAATAATAATGTTCCATAAACTCGGCCAAGCCGGCAGTCGGCAACCGCGTCTCTTATTACGGATGACTAGCTGCACAACGCTAAACGGCTAACTCTTCGAATCCGGTTAAGGCCGGCAAGAGAATAAGCTGGAGGCTGAGTGTATGCGAAAGACGTAAGAAATAGAAGTCGTTACCGGCTGAGAAAACTCTGGCCTAACAAACCGGATCCTAGCGTTATAGTAGTGTGCATGATCCCGCTAGACGGTGAAGTGCACACGAACGGCGGCGGGAAAGGCTACAGGCGAGTGTGAAATTGAGATAAGCATAGTAAAAGTATTCTCCGTGATCAAAATAGCAAGCTAATCGCTTCGTCATTTCATTTCACGCGCGAAAACGCCGCCAACCGGCTTCGAGAGCCCAAGCCGGACACAGGCCCGACGAGCAGGAAATGAAAATTGCGCACAAGTAAACAAGTACAGGAACAAAAGCAAGTAGCATTAAACATCAATAGCAAGGCATTACAGATAAAGGCTAAACAACAAAGCAAAAGAGGGAAGTCCACAGGCGGACCTTCCCCGCACAACTACAAGGCCGAGCCGGCAGAGTGCTCCCTAAGCGGCATCCGTCGTCTTCCCGGACCCACCTATCTTCTTGCCAACCCAGTGCTTGATGCAGAGGGTGCCGTCGAACACCTTCACGAAGAAGACGCCCTTGTCACGCCGGAGACGGAAGCAGAGAATGAAGCCGGCTTCGAGCTCGTAGAAGTCAGCGAACTCGTCCCAACCCCTGACGAACTCCACCCTGTTGACAACAGCATTACCCTCCACCTGGGAGGTGAACCGGACGGTTGCATTCCAGGGACCCTGGGAAGCACCCTCACGGAAGAGCTTGAACTTGAAGTGGCCAACGCCCGGCAGCGCGTCGGCGAAGCATCAGGAAGCCTCTGCACCGGCCAGTAACTGGCGAATGCAGGATCATGAGGAACTCCCCGATGGGGAACACACCCCAGGCCGGGCGTCGTGGATTCTCCAGGGAGTCGGAGAGGCGGAGGACAACTCCGCGCTGTCTTCCTCGCTGTCGGCGACAGCAGAGGGAGCATATTTAGGAATCGGGTCAAAACCCGGAGGGGGAAGAACAGGGGTGGCTTCCTCCTCGCTCGACGAGTCGTGAAGAACAAGGAGGCTCTTGCCACGACCAACGCCGACGCCGCTGACGCCTCCGATAGCACCAGCCTTCTTTGAGCCAGCGCGGCTGCCGCCCCTGCCGCGGCCAGCGCTGCTACCGGCGGCAGCGGAGGCGACCGCCTTTCCCCGCCCTCGACCGCCTCTCTTAGGGGGACGACCGCGCGGACGTTTCGCCGGAGGCGCAGCGACGGTCTCCTCAGCTGCAACATCCAAAGGCTCAGACTTCACCATGGCAAACCTGCGAGGGAACAATAGGAGGAAGGTGGAGAGAGAGCAAGAAAGCGTAAGTGAGAAGGAAGAAAACGGTCGAGATTTATAGCAGAAGCGGAAGACAACGTGGGAGACCCAACCGTCACCCACGATCTCACGATCTACACATGGCAATGAAGTTTAGATGATGAGACCTTTCAGTAACTACAACCGGGTCCACGCACAGAAGCCAAGGAGGCAAGCCCAAGCCGGCAAGAGATACCCGGGGGCTGCGCACCCGCCAAGCCGGCTGCCCAGACCCGGACGCATATATAAATCACCCCAAGTCACGGACTCGGGGGCTGCCAAGCCGTCAGCCGGCAAGAAACTCCCAGGGGCTGCGCACCCGCCAAGTCGGCTGCCCAGGCCCGGACGTATATATAAAACACCCCAAGCCACGGACTCGGGGGCTGCCAAGCCGTCAGCCGGCAAGAAATTCCCGGGGGCTGCGCACCCGCCAAGTCGGCTGCCCAGACCCGGACGAATATATAAAACACCCCAAGTCACGGACTCGGGGGCTGCCAAGCCGTCAGCCGGCAAGAAATTCCCGGGGGCTGCGCACCCGCCAAGTCGGCTGCCCAGACCCGGACGAATATATAAAACACCCCAAGTCACGGACTCGGGGGCTGCGCGATGTAACGACGATCGAAGAAAAGCGAAAGACAAACAAAAAGACGTGAAAATTTCGACCCGGCTAGATGCTCAAGCCGGCCCAAAATTCGGGGGCTAGGCATGGCGGTTATTATCACCAAAACGAGCACAAATCCCGGCGCAAAGACCCAACAATCACAGAGAAAGCGACACTCATAATAACAGTCTACGGCAGGAAGCAGAATAGCGAGTCTTTACAAAGACAATCTTCAAAGTGCCCAACATAACAAGGTGAACAATGTGGCAGGACGATTAATAGTACAGAACGACAGTTACACCCGGCATTCCAGGGAGACAAGTATATCAGGCAGTAGCAGTATCAGTGGCACCGGTGGCGCCGCCGGCTCCAGAATCTTCAGCAGGCTGTGGCGCCAAAGATGGTTCAGCAGGAACAAGCTCCGTCAGGTCCACCGCCTCGGCAATTCGCCCTGAGGCTACGGCGATTTCCGGACGCAGGCTTGCGAGGGATGTCCCAGTGCGGAAGCCATCCAATAGCCTGCTCATCAGCACGCCAGGATACCATGACTTCACCAAGGCTAGGGCCATGTCGGTGCCTCCGCGCGCCGCCATCTCCACCTGCTCGTTGATGCCAATTGGCGCCCCTTCAAGCCGAGTAGATAAATCATGGAGAGCAGCTGGCAAGGGAGCGTCCGGCCACAGGTTCTCAAGCACGCCGCTGGCCGCTTCTTTCAGCCGATTGAACTCCTGGCTGAATCGAAGAAGACGGGAGATGGCTGTCGGAGCAGACCCAACAGCAGCATCGGAAGACTCCGGTCGAGAATGAGCCCAGGCAGCATATCTTTGAATTTGCGCGTCTACCTCAGGATAAAGGCCTGCATTTCAAGCCAGTGAGGCCGAGTAGAAGACCCAAGCAAAAAGTCAAGAAGAAAGGAGACCTCGCTTACCGAGGATCAGCTCGTTCACGCGCTCGACCTCCTTGACCAGGCCGCCCACCAGCCGCTCATGCTCGAGCTCACGTGCCTTGGCCGCCTGGACGACCTTGTCGCTGTTCTCGACGGAAGCCTTCAGCAGATCCCTCAGCTCGGTCGCATTCCCGCGGAGAGACTCAATCTCGCTCTGTTTCCGGCGCTCGGACTCCCGCAGTGTCGCCGCCTCCTCGCCCAGCCGGACGACCTCGAGGCGGCGCTCTTCTGACACCTTTTCCGTCGCCTGGAGATCTGTCTTGGCCAAGGTCAGGGCGGCGTCCTTCTCCTTCAGCTGCGTCTCCAAGCCGGCGCGGGAGGTGGTGTCACCTGTGGAGATCCAATCATCGTCAAGCCAAGACATGCAAGAGAAAAACGTAGAACGGCAAGACAAAGTGCAAAAGGAAAAAGAGGTCAAACCTTTAGCCGCCTCAAGCTCCCGCCTGAGCAATGCCTCCACCTTGGCCGCCTCGACAAAGCCTTGCTCTAACGAGGAGCGAAGCAACGTAATGTTGGACAGATTCTCCTGGGCCACCCACTCCACCAGCTCGGCAAGAGGGAACTTCCCCGACGCGTCGGGCCGAGCCGGCACCGGCCCGGAGTATGGCGGAGAAGACACCAGGATCGACTGACGAGGACCAGGGAGCGAAGCCGTCGCCCCCGCAATGGCTTGTCCTTGGCCGTCTCGGCCACCACCGAGGAAGGAGTAGGGAAGGCGAGATACCCGGCCCCGGCGCCGGGCCGAGGAACTATTTGGAAGGCGTCCACCGACGCCTCGGCGCCACCAGCCGGAGGTGGAGGGGTGGAGTCGACCACGGGATGAACAGCGCTCGTCGACATCGGGTCGACCACTTCCGCGACCGCCGTCGCCGTCGCCGCCTCTGAAGGCGGGTTAGCCGCCTGCGCCGCAGGGGCCTCGGTAGCAGGCACCGAGGCCGACTCCACCACCGCGACAACTGCCGTCTCCGCTATTGGAAGCGGCGCCCTACGAATCAAGGAAAGCGTCACCACCAAATACAAGTAACAAGATTTCCACCGCAAGACGAAGGCGTACCCGTCACACGAGCCCAGGACTCTGGCCGTCCTCCTCTTCAAGCGCTTCGGTGGGGGAGACGGCGCAGCGCCGGACGGGCGCTTCACACCTCCGGAGGGCACCTCCTCGCCCCTCGCAGGAATGGCGGAGCCGTCAACCGGCTGCTCCGTACGGGTCGGCACCACGTCAACCTTGGCGACGGCCTTGGCTGCTCCCGCTCCCGCTTTCTCCTCAGCCGCCTTGGCCGCCGCCAGCCGCCTCGCGGCCGCCTTGGCGTCCATCTCCGCCCGGATCGAGTCCGCCTGCGCCAGCTCCGCGTAAATAGCTTTTTCCATACCTTCAAGGTCAAGTTTAAAACCACGATCAACAGCGAAAGCAGGATTAACCACCTGGGCGTCGGTCCCGCCGGCAAGGGATTCCGCCCTTTCCACGTCCGCCACCTCCGCCCTTTCCTCGTCCTCCTTCGAGGCCAGCAGCTGCTCCACGGTCATACCAATGTCAGATGTCTCCAAAGCCAAAACAGCCTGCGTCGTTTGAGCATAAAACTCCCTCTCCAAATCACCCGGGTTCAAATCATAAATAAAATCACCACCGGGAGCACGACCAATCACCTCGTCGTTGGCCCCACCAGTCAGGGCATCCTCCTCCGCCATCTTGGCGTTGACCTCGGCCCGGATCTCGGCCATGATCTCATCCGCCCTGGCCTCAGCCACAACCGTCTCCGCCGTCGGTCTTCCGGCTGGCGACAAGCCGGCCGTGGTAGGCCGGGGTGATGTCGAAGCCAACTTTTTGGCGGGCAGCACGCCCCGCTTCTCGAATGCGCCCTTCCACTTGGGCGGCGCGGCATTCGCATCGACATCGGCGGCCGACTTCGATCGCCTCTCCCTCACGATCCGCCGGGGAAGGACCACCTTCTTCCGCGCCGCCGCCTCCAATTCCTTGGTCCGGCGGGAGGATGTCGCCGGCTTGGAGGCTGGCACGGAAGAAGAACCTTCAGAGTTCGGCTCGGAACCGCTGGAAAGATCTACTACCACACGCCCGACACCGTCGGTTCGTCCGGCGACGTCTGGCTCAGAAGACTTACCACGAGGCGACAAGATTGGAGGCGGGACGCCCCGCTCGGGGTCCTCGTCCTGATCAGCCGCCGAATCGGGATCGGAGCCGGCGGAAGGGACGGGGCTCGCCGCGGTATCGGCAGCGTAATCGTCACCTCCGCCATCTTCACCAGCCTCGGCGCCCCCACCGGACGATTCGGTGGAGTCACCGCGCCCGTCCGAACCGGCGTGGCAGCCGCCGCCCGACTCTTCGTCAGCGGTGGCATCTGTTTCTCCTCCCGCCTGTTCCTCGGCGGAATTCTCCTCCAGCAAGGCCGTCAGCGCCTTGGTGAAGGGCCCACTGACATCGGGCTCAAAGACGACTTCGAAATCTTCCGCTCGTTGGAGTTCGCAAAGCTGCGCAATAGGCCGACTAGGTCAGGCGGCAGCCGGACAAAGGAATTGAAGACGGACAAGAAAGCAAAGACTAACCTCCGGAGCAGGCGCCGAGCGGGTGAAAGGGATCGCACCCGAAATCCCAGCCTTCCTCGATCCTGTCGGTGACGAGGCGGGAAGCCCATTTGCGGAGGGTCTTTGGCTTCGGCAACTCCAAGTAGGCCCGGCTGGGATCCCGGATGCCGGAGTAGAAGCACATCTTGTGTGGACGCGCCTGCAGCGGATACATCCGCCTCGACAGCCACGCCATGGTCAGGTCCCTGGATGTTAGGTCATCCCTCACCAGCTCCTTCAGCCGGTTGAACAAGACACTCTCAAGAGCCGAGTCCATAGGCGGCTTCCGGAGCCAGGACTTGGAAGCCGGCAGCTCATTGGAGAAGGCCGGAAGGCCGATCCGGTCGACGTCCGAAAGATTCCGGACGTAGAAGTAGGAGTTCTGCCACTTCTTAACAGACTCCGGCAGGCTAATCTTGGGCAGCGGCGTATTCCTCGCGCTGATAGAGACGCTGCCGCAGACGCGCTGCACCCCGGCGGTCGCTTGAGACCGCAGGAAGAAGAACATGCCAAAGATCTCCATGCTGGGCCAGAGGCCCAAGTACGCCTCGCACAGCGTGACGAAGCAGGACAGTTGGGTGATGCAGTTCGCCCCCAGATGATGGGGCTGCAGCCCGTAGAAACGCAGGAATTCTGCGAAGAAGGAACTCACCGGGAGCCCCAATCCTCGCTCCAGATGCGCGGTGAATACGACGACCTCGCCGTTCTTGGGCGCTGGCGAAATTTCCCCTTCGGGGGGCACGCGGGCTTCCACATCGCCCGTCGCCCCCAAGAACCTGCCCCGGCGGAACTTCCAGAGGAATTCTTCATCCACGATGGAGCCCATCCATGATCCCGAGCTCGCCATGGAGGTTCGGTTTCCCGTCGCGAGAGATGCGAATGCGAGGAAGGCACGCACAAGAAAGAAGATGAACAAGAGCTAGGAAGCGCAAGAAGCAGCGAAGGAGACGAGATAGGAATGGGGAGCGGTATCTCCAGCCGTTCCCCCTCTTTCCACTTTGAAAGCAGGGCAGGCGGAACCGCCCGCCTGTCACGCCGCGTGGCGGGCAACCGCGCCGCACTTTCCGCAGACGATCCCGCAAGCACGCAGTTGCCACAGAAAATCCTGCCCGGTGAAGCCGAGGCGACGTACGCCAGGCCTCGGGCAGAACACCAACGGCTCCCCGAAGCGGCGAAACGTGGCTGACGTAAGCCACGACCTAAGCCACCAAGCCGGCCACTCCGAGCCGCAGAGACCTATTAATCCGGCTTCCCGTAGCCGGATGAATCAACAACTACTTCGACAGTGTACAACCAAAGACAGGAGTGCCCGTGGGGCCCTACCCCACGAACAAGCTTCAGCTCCATCCGGCTTCGGTTCCAGCCGACGCCAACTCCAACCTCGACATCTCAACCGCAATATTCAAGACAGGGGAGAAGATCGAGAAGCCTTCACAGCAAGCTAGCAAGACTCCACGATCTCGGGGGCTAGTGTCGGGGATATGAACCCCGGATATCCTAAGAGGTCCATTTCTTCAGAACTCCATGGGCCGGCTACGTAAGTGCCGGCTGCGGCATGCCGCCTGGAACCAGCCGGATGAAGCAAGCCGCCTCGTCTATCCGGAGGCGGACGGCCGGCTAGGCTCAAGCCGGCCGTGCCAACCGACAGCTCCGTACAAGTGGGCCAGGATCGTGTAACCGCTGTCGGGCATCTCCTGTACCAAATCATGACAACGGGCTCCAGCCGGCTCACAGAGTAGTGATGTCATAGGGGCAAACATGTAACTTCCTTGTAACCCAGAAACCCTAGCTGCTGCCTATATAAAGCATGCAGGGACCTCCTGCGCGAGGCAGATGCATACAGGGGAGAGAAAAGCAACTTAGCACCATCTCCTACCTCAAGCCGGCTGGGACCTTCAGCCGGCCGCCACTCGAAAACAGCTCAAGGAGCTCCATTGTAGCCCGATTTTGTGATCAATCAATAAGAACAAGAAGAGCAGGACGTAGGGGTGTTACCTCCACCAGGAGGGCCCCGAACCTGGGTAACTAGCGTGTGTTTGCATGTTTGTTGCCCAATCCCGCGCGAGCATCCGATCGTCGCCTGCCCCGCAATCTTTTCCATCTCTGATGGATATNTGATGAGGTACCATGCCTCCATCTTACTGCCTAGTTGTCGGGGATATGAACCCGGATATCCCTAAGAGGTCCATTTCTTCAGAACTCCATGGGCCGGCTACGCAAGTGCCGCTGCGGCGTGCCGCCTGGAACCAGCCGGATGAAGCAAGCCGCCTCGTCTACCCGGAGGCGACGGCCGGCTAGGCTCAAGCCGGCCGTGCCAACCGACAGCTCCGTACAAGTGGGCCAGAATCGTGTAACCGTTGTCGGGCAATCTCCTGTACCAAATCATGACAGCAAGCTTCCAGCCGGCTCACAGAGTAGTGATGTCATAGGGGCAAACATGTAACTTCCTTGTAACCCAGAAACCCTAGCTGCTGCCTATATAAAGCATGCAGGGACCTCCTGCGCGAGACACATGCATACAGGAGAGAAAAAGTAACTTAGCACCATCTCCTACCTCAAGCCGGCTGGGACCTTCAGCCGGCCACCACCCGAAAACAGCTCAAGGAGCTCCATTGTAACCCGATTTGTGATCAATCAATAAGAACAAGAAGAGCAGGACGGAGGGGGGTTACCTCCACCAGGAGGGCCCCGAACCTGGGTAACTAGCGTGTGTTTGCGTGCTTGTTGCCCAATCCCCGCGCGAGCATCCGATCGTCGCCTGCCCCGCGATCTTTTCCATCTCTGATGGATATGCCGTGCTACCCACCACGACATTTGGCGCCCACCGGGGGCTCGCGGCGAACGGAGTCACGTTCTGCGCGGGATCCCGGACCGTAAGTGATCGGCGGATCGTCTCCGGCCTCGTGCTCTCCATCGGCTCCATCGGCTGCGTCCTCGACAACACCGGAAGCTTCGCCGACGTGGACGTCACCAGCGGAGGAACCGTCGTCACCCTTGGTGATTTCCACGTCTACGTCGCCGTCGCCGCTCAGGAGTACCCGGAGGTGGTGTACTCGAGCTTGGCTCCTTCGATCTTCGAAGCCACACTGCAACGACGACTCCGCCTTCGGCTACCTCAACTCCGGCGACGCAGACCGCGACGTTACCAAGCTCAACGTCTACGCCGAGGTGCACATGGTCGAGCACGCGGCGGCAGGAGGCCCCCGTCACCACTACTGTTCATGAAGCTGGCGAACCTTCGCGCTACCAGCGCAACCTGGAGGCCGACTTCGAGCTGCTAAGCACCCCCATCGCGCCGAGTGCTGATCCAGTCAAGGCGGCGCTGAACTCGAGAGGATGCGACAGCAGATCTACGACAAGGCGCTAAACCTCGCGTCGACACAGCGCCGGCTCAGCGCCACGATTCGCGAATACAATTCTGCACACGGCTTCGAGCAGGCGGACCGCAACGCGGAGAAGCTGAATGAAGTTAGGCGCAAAGGAGGAGATCTTGGTGGCGCCATGAACCGTGCCGGCCAGGCGCATGAACTCACCGACCTCAGCTTCCCCGAGTACAGCTGTCCTACGCAAAACATGAGGGCGGCGGAAGCAGCAGCCGCCGAGCTACCCTATCTCCAAGGCAAAGAACTACATCAACAAATGCGCCGGGTGCGACAACTCATCAACACGGCCAACCGGCAGCAGCGAGAAACGGAGGCAACGGCGAGCAAGGGGCATCATGAGCCGCCTCCAGGCTACGATGCAGCCGGCAAGTCCAAGCAAGGAGCAGAGGCGTCATCCACGAGCCGCGGAAGGGCGAAGGACAAGCAACCACGAGTTCATCGCGAGGGGAGCGCGAGGCTCGCATCCTCGTGATCACGGCCGCGATCCGGCTGGACGACGCGAAGACGGCAACCGGAGCGAGCCCTCGAGCCGGACGGAATGTCAAGGAGCGAGTCGGCCACAAGGTCACCATCGACGAACGCCTGGGGCCGCTGGGACCCGAAACAGCGACGACGCACGCCACCGCATCGACGTGCTCAAGCTGTCAAGCATCATCGAGGAAGAAGACATCGCTGCTTCATCGCTGTTTCGGACCCCGCATCCGGAGCGAGCGATTCCCGAAGGGATTCACCCTTCCCAGGGACACCCCCAAGTACAACGGCACCGCGAAGCCGGAAGACTGGCTCGCCGACTACGTCACGGCGGTCAACATCGCAGGCGGCAACAAGCGGGTGGCCGTGCGCTACGTGCCACTCATGCTCCAGGGATCGGCACGGACTTGGCTCAACAGCCTTCCGAAGGAGAGCGTCAACAGCTGGCTGGACTTCGAGGAAGTGTTCAACCGCAATTTCACCGGCACCTACTTGCGCCCTGGCAACGCACAGCTTCTCGCGCTGTGCAAGCAGAAGGACGGCGAGTCGGACCGAGCCTACCTCACCCGATGGACAAGCCTTCGCAACTCCTGCGAGGGAGTACTCGAACTCCAAGCCGTCCAGTACTTCATCCAAGGCTGCCGAGATCAGACGCTACTCAAACACCGGCTCCTGAGGAAGAGCCCAAAGACCATGGCAGAACTCATGGCAATCGCCGACGAGTACGCCACCGCCGACGCGGGCATGACCAACCCGATCCGACTCGACGAAGCCGGAAGAATCATCACGACGGAGCCGGCTGCACGCCGCAGCCGGACGGAGAACCAAGAGGAGGAAAATCGACCCGGCGTGATTCCGACGCGGCCGGCAAGCGCAAATCCGCAGACGACCGCGTCGAGTCCAAGGTCGTCGCTACGACCGAGGGAAGGCCGGCAGGAGGCTTCGATAACCGCCGCATGAGGACGAGCGGCGATATGCGCCGGACAAGAGCAAGGAACAACTACGACTACATGCTCGATCAACCGTGCCGGAACCATGGCGACCGGCCAGCAAACCACACCGTCAGGCAATGCACCCTTGGACGCCCAAGGCCGCCACCGTACGAGCGGCGAAACCCGCCTCCGCCTCGGGATGAAGCCGGACGGGACGATCGAGGACGCGACGACAGACGACGCGAAGACAAATCGCGATGATCGCCAACGCGAAGAAGAGAGGGAACGCCTTCCGGCTCCGCCTCCAAGGGGTCCAGACGGCTACCAGAATCCGGATGCCGCCTACATCGTATTCGTCAGCGAGCGTGACGACAAACGAAGCCGGCGCGAACGGTTCAAGGAGGTGAACGCGGTGGTTCCACCTGTCCCCCAGTACCTCAACTGGTCGCAGGAGCCGATCACGTGGGACCGTAGCGACCACCCGGAGCTGATGCCCAACCCAGGCGGCTATGCTCTAGTCCTGGAGCCCATGATCATCTCCACCAAGCGCGCTTGCACCTTCTCACGCGTCCTCATCGACGGGGGCAGCAGCATCAACATCCTCTACCGTGACACGCTGGAGAAGCTGGGCGTCTCCGAGGCCAGCTTGACGCCGAGCCGGACGGTCTTCCACGGCATCGTGCCGGGGCGAGCCGGCTCGTCCATGGGCCTCATTCGGCTGGATGTTCTATTCGGCACCAAGAGCAACCACCGCCGCGAGACTATCTCTTTCGAGGTGGTCGACCACTCCAGCGCCTATCACGCCATCCTCGGGCGGCCAGCGCTCGCCAAGTTCATGGCGGTACCCCACTACGCTTACCTCAAGATGAAGCTACCGGGCCCACGCGGAATCATCACCGTCGCCGGAGACTATAAACGCTCCATCGCCTGCGCCTCTGATAGCGCGAAGGTGGCCGAGTCCATGGTCTGCAACGAGGAGATGAAGCAATTCAAGCGCAAGGCTAGCGAGGAAAAGCTGGAGATCCCGGAGTCGGCCAAACCGGCTGGCGAGTCGAACTTCCAGGCGGCCCGTGACACAAAAAGATCTACTTCGACGACAACGACAAGTCCAAGTTCATCTCCGTCGGGGCGAGCCTGGACCCCAAATAGGAAAGCGCGCTCGCCGAGTTCCTCCGTGAAACCGGGACATCTTTGCGTGTGTTAGAGTATATATGTATTTTTTTCCCCACCTGTTAGGGGGCTTCTGTATATTTACCTGTACCTGTACTATATACATTCTGGCCTTTGGCCCCTGGGAATACATCGATGCTATTTCCCTAACATGGTATCAGAGCAAAATTAGGTCTCTTTTCTTTCCCGGCCGAAGCCATCGTGCGCCGCCGCCCGTGTGTCGCCGTCGCTGTCCTCACCGTCGCCGGCTCCTCCTCCGGCCGTCGCCGCCGCCGCGCCCCGGCCACACGCCGCCGCGCCCCGGCCGCTTCGTCTGCTCACCGGCCGCTCCCGCACCGCATCACCGGCCGCTCCCGCATCCCGCATCCCGGCCACCTCCCGCATCCCCGGCCACCTCCTGCATCCCGGCCGTCGCCGCCGCCGCGCCCCGGCCACACGCCGCCGCGCCCCGGCCGCCACCGGCGCTTCTCGTCTTCGTCCACTGCTCACCGGCCGCTCCCGCACCGCATCACCGGCCGCTCCCGCATCCCCGGCCACCTCCCGCATCCCCGGCCACCTCCCGCATCCCCGGCCATCTCCTGCATCCCCGGTCACCGCCGTCGTCCGCTGCTTCTGCTGCTTACGCTCTCCATCGTCGTCGCCCGCTGGTCGTCCCGGCGATCGATCGATCGATCGATTAGATCGGCTCGATCTGTTTCATCGGCTCGGCTCGGCTCGTCGGCTCAGCTCGAGCTGATTCTTCGGCTCGGCTCGGCTTGCTGAGTCTCTGTTTGGTTCTGTTCCGTAAAAAAAAAAAAAAAAAAAAACAGGTACAATGTCTTCCTCGTCGGGCTATGTTGCGATTCCTCGCTGCCCGGTGATTTTTGATGGCGCGAATTACCCTGATTTCGCTGCCTTCATGCGCGTCCACATGCGCGGTCTTCGTCTTTGGGGTGTGCTTTCTGGCGAGGTCTCCTGTCCGCCGCGCCCCGTTGCTCCTCTGGCACCCATTGCGCCGCCGCCTGTTGCCCTTGCTTCCGATGCTACTCAGGAGGCTAAGGATGCAGCCCAGAGTGCTTATGACACTGCTCTGGCTGATTATAAAGGGAAGGTCCAGGAGCATTCTACTGCAGTTGCGACATACCGGCTGGATCTGTCTGACTACGCTCAGTGGATAGATGAGGATGCTCGTGCTGCTGCTGTTCTCACCTCCAGTGTTCTGCCTCAGTATGCTGCTGAGTTCATGGGTCTTCCCACTGCTGCTGCTCAGTGGACTTTTCTTCGTCAGCGCTATCAGCCGTCTGGCGATGCTCTTTACTTGTCCGTGGTTCGTCAGGAGCATGATCTTCAGCAGGGTGATTCCACTATTGATGACTTCTACACTCAGAGTGCTGCTATATGGCGTCAGCTTGATTCTCTTCGTACTGCTGTGTGTGGCACATGTCCCTGCTGTCTGACTGTGCGCGCGGATCTGGAGTTCAGCGCGTCTATGAGTTCTTGTCGCGGCTCCGTAAGGAGTTTGAGCCGCGCCGTGCCCAGCTGCTTGCCCGTGGTCGTGTTCCGCTCTCTGAGGTACTAGCTGAGCTTCGGGCTGAGGAGACTCGTCTTCGTGGTGCTGGTCTTCTTGAGGTTCCCTCTGTACTTGCTGCTCGTGGTCCTCCTGTGCCGTCTGCTCGTGGTCCTTCTGTGCCGCCAGCCTCGTTGCGGTCTCCAGGTCCGCCGATACTCTCTCCTCCTCCGGCCCAGAGTCAGCCTCAGCAGCCCCGTGCGTCTCCTCGTCCTCCCTGCGCCTACTGTAACAGGCCTGGTCATGATATCTCGGGCTGCTGGAAGAGGGATCCCAGCTTACGTCAGCAGTTCCTTGCTCGTCGGCAGGCTGGTTCTTCAGGATCTTCTGCTGTTGCCCAGGCTGGATTGTCAGGATCTTCTGCTGCTGCACTGTCTGATCAGGACATTATTCGAGGTCTTCGTAGTCTGCTCGCTGCTACAGGCTCTTCCTCGACGGGTACTGCTGGTTCTGTGACTAGCTCTTCGGGCACCGTGCGACCACCACCTTCTACACAGTCAGGTACGTCATCCCCGTGGTATCTGGATTCTGGAGCCTCTTTTCATATGACTTCTGCGTCTTCTATTCTTTCTGCTCTTCGCTCTTTTATTTCTCCTGTCCGTGTTATCACGGCTGATGGTACCTCTCTTCCTGTTTCCAGTCGAGGCACCCTTTCTACTTCCTCTTTCTCTGTTCCTGATGTTTCTCATGTTCCTAGTCTTAAGATGAACCTGTTTTCTGCTAGTCAGCTTACTGATTCTGGTTGTCGCGTCATTCTTGACGCTGATTCTTGTGCTGTTCAGGACCGTCGTACACAGGCCCTGGTTGGAGCTGGCCCTCGCAGCCTTGAGTCCCCGGGGCTATGGGAGTTAGACTGGCTTCGCGTTCCTTCCGCTGACTCTTCATCAGCCAGTCCTTCTGCGGTTGCTGCTTCTGTCACTGGCTCTTTTCAGCAGTGGCATCATCGGCTGGGTCATCTTTGTGGCTCCCGTTTATCGTCATTAGTTCGTCGTGGTCTTCTGGGGTCTGTCTCAGGAGATGTGTCTTTACATTCGTGTCAGGGTTGTAGGTTAGGCAAACAGATTCAGCTTCCCTATCCTACTAGTGCGTCTGTATCTCAGCGACCTTTTGATTTAGTTCATTCAGATGTTTGGGGTCCGGCACCCTTTGCTTCTAAAGGGGGCCATCGATACTATATTTTGTTCATTGATGATTTTTCACGGTACACCTGGTTATTTTTTATGCGCTCTCGCAGTGAGGTGCTTGCTATTTATCAGTGCTTTGTGGCCATGGTTCGTACTCAGTATTCCTCTCCTATTCGTGTGTTTCGTGCTGATTCTGCAGGAGAATATATCTCCCAGCACCTGCGTGGTGTCCTTGCTGAGCAGGGCACCCTTGCCAGTTCTCGTGTCCCGGTGCCCATGCTCAAAATGGTGTTGCCGAGCGTAAACATCGTCATATTCTTGAGACTACCGTGCTATGATGATTGCTTCCTCTCTTCCGCCGCATTTCTGGGCTGAGGCTGTTGCTACGTCGACTTACCTCATTAACATTCAGCCGTCTGCTGCCCTTCAAGGTGGCATTCCTCTCGAGCGTCTTTCTGGTACCTCTCCAGACTACTCGGCCCTTCGTTTATTTGGTTGCGCTTGCTATGTTCTTCTTCCTCCTCGCGAACGCACCAAACTGACCGCTCAGTCTGTTGAGTGTGTTTTTCTTGGATACAGTGATGAGCATAAGGGCTATCGCTGTTGGGACCCTGTTGGTCGTCGGATGCGCATCTCCCGTGATGTCACGTTTGATGAGACGCGCTCCTTCTATCCTCGCCACACCTCTGGCACTTACCCGGTGGATGATATCTCTTTTCTCCTTTTTCCTGATTCACCTCCTGCTGTCTCTTCTCCACCTCCTAGTTCTTGTGCGCCTCCTCCATCTTCGGCGCCATCCTCTTCTCCGCCTAGTACTCCTCGTTCTCCGGTTTCGGCTCCTCCTTCTCCTATTCCTTCTTCCTCTTCTTCTGCTGAGTCGTCTTCCGCCGATGAGTCTTCCCTTTCACGGCCTGTTCGTCAGCGTCGTCCTCCTGACCGTTATTCTCCTAGTAAGTATGGTCTTTCTGTTCTCTCCGAGCCGACTTCTTATCGGGATGCTGAGCGTCATCCTGAATGGCAGCTTGCCATGGCTGAGGAGATCGCTGCGCTTGAGCGCACTGGCACCTGGGATCTTGTTTCTCCCCCTTCTGGTGTTCGTCCTATCACGTGTAAGTGGGTCTATAAAATTAAGACCCGCTCTGATGGATCTCTCGAGCGCTATAAAGCGCGTCTTGTGGCTCGTGGCTTTCAGCAGGAGCACGGCCGTGACTATGACGAGACTTTTGCCCCTGTGGCTCATATGACCACTGTTCGTACTCTTCTTGCTGTTGCTTCTGTTCGACGCTGGTCTGTGTCCCAGCTTGATGTTCAGAATGCTTTTCTTAATGGCGAGTTGAGTGAGGAGGTATATATGCAGCCTCCTCCTGGGTATTCTGTTCCTGATGGGATGGTTTGTCGTCTTCGACGATCTCTATATGGCCTGAAACAGGCCCCTCGTGCCTGGTTTGAGCGCTTCTCCTCAGTGGTTATCGCCGCAGGCTTCTCTCCCAGTGCTCATGATCCTGCACTGTTTGTCTACACCTCTCCTCGGTGTCGGACCTTGCTCCTTCTCTATGTTGATGACATGATCATCACCGGTGATGACCCTGAGCACATTGCCTTTGTTAAGGCTCGTCTACGTGAGCAGTTTCTCATGTCTGATCTTGGTCCTCTTCGCTACTTTCTTGGGATTGAGGTTTCTTCTACAGCCGATGGCTTCTTTATCTCCCAGGAAAAGTATATTCAGGATCTTCTTTCTCGGGCTGATCTTAGTGATGACCGTACTGTTGAGACTCCTATGGAGCTTAATGTTAAGCTTCGTCCTACTGATGGTGATCCTCTTTCTGATCCCACACGTTATCGTCATCTTGTTGGGAGTCTTGTTTACCTTGCTGTCACTCGCCCGGATATCTCTTATCCTGTTCATATTCTGAGTCAGTTTGTCTCAGCTCCTACCACCGTTCACTACAGTCATCTCCTCCGTGTTCTTCGTTATCTCCGTGGCACTATTACTCGTCGTCTTTTCTTCCCTAGTTCCAGCTCTCTCCAGCTCCAGTGTTACTCGGATGCTACGTGGGCGAGTGATCCTACGGATCGTCGTTCACTTTCTTCTTACTGTGTGTTTCTTGGTGGTTCGCTTGTTGCTTGGAAGACGAAGAAACAGGTAGCGGTTTCCCGTTCGAGTGTTGAGGCTGAGCTGCGGGCTATGGCTTCGTTGATTGCTGAGGTGACCTGGTTACGGTGGTTGCTTGCAGATTTTGGGGTCTCTGTTACGACACCCACTCCTCTTTTGTGTGACAGTACAGGTGCTATCAGTATCGCACGTGATCCGGTCAAGCATGAGCTGACCAAGCATATTGGTGTTGATGCTTTTTATACACGTGCTCAGGTACAGGATCAGGTTGTTGCGCTTCATTATGTGCCTTCAGATTTGCAGTTGGCGGATTTCTTTACAAAGGCACAAACCCGAGCGCAGCATGACTTCTTACTCTCCAAACTCAGTGTTGTGGATCCACCATGAGTTTGAGGGGGGGTGTTAGAGTATATATGTATTTTGTATTTTCCCCACCTGTTAGGGGGCTTTCTGTATATTTACCTGTACCTGTACTATATACATTGTGGCCTTTGGCCCCTGGGAATACATTGATGCTATTTCCCTAACAGCGTGGTCCCCCAAGGACATGCCTGGTGTGCCGAGGGAACTCGCCGAGCACTCTCTTCACGTCCGGCCAGACGCCAAGCCAGTGAAACAATCCTTGCGATGCTTCGCGGAAGGAAGAAGACAGCTGATAGGAGAAGAAATAGCCCGGCTACTCGCGGCCGGATTCATCAAAGAAGTGCAGCACACGGAGTGGCTAGCCAATCCGGTAATGGTGGAAAAGAAGAACAAGAAATGGCGGATGTGTATCGACTACACCCACCTCAACAAGGCTTGCCCTAAAGACCCCTTCGCACTGCCGCGCATCGACCAAGTGATCGACTCCACGGCCGGCTGCGACCTCCTCTCCCTCCTCGACGCCTACTCCGGCTACCACCAAATTCCGCTGAATCCGGACGACCAGCTCAAGACCGCCTTCATCACCCCATACGGCCCTTACTGCTATACCACCATGCCGTTCGGCTTGAAGAACGCGGGAGCAACATACCAGCGCTGCATGCAGAAATGCTTGCACGACCAAATTGGTCGAAACGCGCACGCTTACGTCGACGACGTCGTCATCAAGACCAAGGAGAAGCATACCCTCCTCCTCGACCTCAAGGAAACCTTCGACAACCTCCGCCGCTTCCAGATGAAGCTCAACCCGGAGAAATGCGTGTTCGGCGTTCCAGCCGGACAGCTACTCGGCTACCTTGTGTCGGCACGAGGGATCGAGGCCAACCCGGAGAAAATCGCCGCCATCGACAACATGCGACAACCGAGAAGCGTCAAGGACATCCAGAAGTTCGCCGGTTGCCTAGCTTCCCTTAGCCGCTTCATCAGCCGGCTTGGGGAGAAGGCTCTCCCGCTCTACCACTTACTGAAGAAAACGGACAAGTTCATCTGGAGCGACGCGGCCGACGCCGCCTTCAAGGAACTCAAGCGGGCGATGGCCACCACCCCGGTCCTGGCACCTCCGACCCCAAAGGAGCCCATGCTCATGTACATTGCCGCCTCCAATCGAGTCGTCAGCGTGGTCCTAGTGGTGGAACGAGACGAACCCGGCAAGCAACGGCCGGTTCAGCGGCCAGTCTACTACCTCAGCGAGGTGCTCTCGCAGTCAAAGCAAAACTACCCGCATTACCAGAAGCTCGTATACGGCGTGTACATGGCAACGAAGAAGCTGAAGCATTACTTTCAAGAGCACCCGATCAAGGTGATAAGTGACGCTCCGCTTGCCGAGATCATAGGCAACAAGGACGCAACCGGCAGAGTTGCGAAATGGGCGATCAACCTGACGGCGCACGGAGTCGAATACGACAAGAGAACAGCGATCAAGTCGCAGGAGCTGGCGGACTTTTTCGCCGATTGGACGGAGACGGACCACATACCGCCGCCACCCGACTCCGGCGAACATTGGCTCATGCACTTTGACGGTTCCAAAAGATATTGGGGACTCGGCGCCGGAGTCGTCCTCACCTCACCCAAGGGGGGCCGACTCGAATACGTGCTACAGATCCACTTCACGGCGTCCAACAACGTAGCCGAGTATGAAGCTCTCGCGCACGGCCTCAAGCTCGCCAAGGCTATGAACATCAAGCGAATCCTCTGCTACGGCGACTCCGACTTGGTGGTCCAGCAGACCACTGGTCATTGGGACGCCAAGGACCCCAACATGGCCGCCTACCGCTTCTTCGTCCAGCAGCTCGCGGGATGCTTCGAAGGATGCGAGTTCCACCACATCCACCGCTCCAACAACGAGGCAGGCTGACACCCTGGCGAACATTGGCTCTCTTCGCGAGGAAATCCCACCCGGCGTCACCCTCGAGAAGCTCTACAAACCATCCATCACGCCGTGTCCCGGCTCCGATTCCATCCGGATGCCGCCGGGCACGGAGTCGGCTGGGCCGGCTCCAGGCGAGACGGAATCCGTCGAGGTCCTCGTCATCGAAGCGGCGCCACCATGGACCCAACCCTTCCTCGCCTACCTCGCCAACAACGAGCTCCCGGCGGACGAGCTCATCGCCAGGCAAATCAAACGCCGGGCAAGTGCTTACACCATCATCAACAACGAGCTATACAAGCGCAGTGTATCTGGAATGTTCCAGCGCTGCGTGAGCCAAGAAGAAGGAATCAGGATCCTCAAGGAGATCCATCAAGGCGAATGCGGTCATCACGCGTCCTCCAGGGCAATTGTGGCTAAGGCGTTCAGGCACGGGTTCTATTGGCCGACTGCGCTGGCGGACGCGAACCAGCTGGTCCGACTCTGCAACGGCTGCCAACGATTCGCAACGCAGAAGCACACGCCGGCTTCGGCACTCAAGACAATTCCTATCACCTGGCCGTTTGCCGTCTGGGGGCTCGACATGGTTGGGCCACTGAGGAGATCTAGTGGAGGCATGACACACCTGCTGGTAGCGGTCGACAAGTTCACGAAATGGATTGAAGCCAAGCCGATCAAGAAACTGGACGGACCAACAGCAGTCAAGTTCTTCAAAAGCATCATCTACCGCTTCGGCTACCCCAACAGCATCATCACGGACAACGGGACAAACTTCGTCAAGGGAGAATTTGCCAAGTTCTGCGGCAGGACCGGCATCCGGCTCGACGTAGCCTCCGTCGCGCACCCGCAGTCGAACGGGCAAGTCGAGCGAGCAAACGGCCTCATCCTATCCGGCATCAAGCCTCGGCTGCTCGAACCGCTCGAGCGCGCAGCCGGCGCATGGGAAGAGGAACTACCTTCCGTCCTCTGGAGTCTAAGGACGACCCCGAACCGCTCAACCGGCTTCACCCCCTTCTTCCTCGTCCACGGAGCTGAAGCCGTCATGCCAACAGACATCGAGCACGACGCACCCCGGATCGTGCTATACACGGAGGCACAAGCTAAGCAAGCCTACGAAGATGGAATGGACCTGCTCGAGGAAGCACGCCAGCTTGCCGAATCAAGGTCGGCGATGTACCAGCAACAACTACGCAACTACCACAGTCGGCGCATCAAGCACGTCCACTTTCGCGAAGGCGACCTCGTGCTCCGGCTCATCCAGGACACTAAAAACATGCACAAGTTGTCATCGCCGTGGGAAGGACCATTCATCGTCAGCAAAGCGCTCATCAACGATGCTTACTACCTCATCGACGCCCGCGAGCACAAGAAGGACACGATGGACAAGGAAGGCGATGAAACGGAAAGGCCATGGAACGCGTCACTCTTGCGTCGATTCTACACTTGAGAAAGAACAATGTATGTATCACCCATGCTATCAATAAAAGAAATGAGAATGATCAACACATGAGCAATTTTTCGCAATCCTTTCTGCATTTTCTATTCAGGTTCTTCCGGCAGCCGGCAAGCTTGCCTTTAGCGGCCGTGTAGCGTGACTAACCCCTAAACGGCTAACTCTTCGAATCCGGTTAAGGCCGGCAAGAGAACAAGCTGGAGGGGGCCAACAACGTGAAAAACGCATAAAGGAAAGCATTGCCGGCTGAAATAATGTTGTTCCATAAACTCGGCCAAGCCGGCAGTCGGCAACCGCTTCCCCTACTACGGACGATTAACTACACAACGCTAAACGGCTAACTCTTCGGATCCGGTTAAGGCCGGCAAGAGAATAAGCTGGAGGCCGACTGTATGCGAAAGACGTAAGAAAAAGAAATTGTTGCCGACTGAGAAAACTCTGGCCTAACAAACCGGATCCTAGCGTTATAGTAGTGTGTATGATCCCGCTAGACGGTGAAGTACACACGAACGGCGGCAGGGAAAGGCTACAGGCGAGTGTGAATTGAGATAAGCATAGTAAAAGTATTCTCCGTGATCATAATAGCAAACTAATCGCTTCGTCATTTCATTTCACGCGCGGAAACGCCGCCAACCGGCTTCGAGAGCCCAAGCCGGACACAGGCACGACGAGCAGGAAATGAAAACTGCGCACAAGTAAACAAGCACAGGAACAAAAGCAAGTAGCATTAAAACATCAAGTGCAAGGCCTTACAGATAGAGGCCGAACAATAAAACAAAAGAGGGAAGTCCACAGGCGGATCTTCCCCGCACAATCACAAGGCCGAGTCGGCAGAGTGCTCCCTAAGCGGCATCCGTCGTCTTCCCGGACCCGCCTATCTTCTTGCCAACCCAGTGCTTGATGCAGAGGGTGCCGTCGAACACTTCACGAAGAAGACGCCTTTGTCACGCCGGAGACGGAAGCAGAGAATGAAGCCGGCTTCGAGCTCGTAGAAGTCAGCGAACTCGTCCCAACCCCTGACAAACTCCACCCTGTTGACAACAGCATTACCCTCCATCTGGGAGGTGAACCGGACGGTTGCGTTCCAGGGACCCTGGGAAGCACCCTCACGGAAGAGCTTGAACTTGAAGTGGCCAACGCCCGGCAGTGCATCGGCGAAGGCATCGGGAAGCCTCTGCACCGGCCCAGTAACTGGCGAGTGCAGGATCATGAGGAATTCCCCGATAGGGAACACACCCCAGGCCGGGCGCCGCGGATTCTCCAAGGAATCGGAGGAGGCGGAAGATAGCTCCGTGCTGTCCTCCTCGTCACCAGCGGCGACAGAAGCATACTTAGGAACCGGGTCAAAGCCCGGGGGTGGAAGAACAGGGGTGGCTTCCTCCTCGCTCGATGAGTCGTGAAGAACAAGGAGGTTCTTGCCACGACCAATGCCGACGCTAACGCCGCCACTGACGGCACCCGCCCTCTTCAAGCCAGCACGGCTGCCGCCCTTGCCGCGGCCAGCGCTGCTACCGGCGGCAGCGGAGGCGACCGCCTTTCCCCGCCCTCGACCGCCTCTCTTGGGGGGACGACCACGAGGACGTTTCGCCGGAGGCGCAGCGGCGGTCCCCTCGGCGGTAGCGTCTAGAGGCTCGGACTTCACCATGGCAAGGATGCGAGGAAACAAGAAGAGGAAGGCGAAGAGAGAGCAAGAAGGCGTAAGCAAGAAGGAAGAAAACGGTCGAGATTTATAGCAGAAGCGGAAGACAGCGTGGGAGACCCAACCGTCACCCACGATCCCACGATCTACACGTGGCAACGAAACCCAGACGACAAGACCCCTCAGTAACTGCAACCGGGTCCACGCACAGAAGCCAAGGAGGCAAGGCCAAGCCGTCAGCCGGCATAAAGATTCCCGGGGGCTGCGCACCCGCCAAGGCGGCTGCCCAGACCCGGACGAACATATAAATCACCCCAAGTCACGGACTCGGGGGCTGCCAAGCCGTCAGCCGGCATAAAGATTCCCGGGGGCTGCGCACCCGCCAAGGCGGCTGCCCAGACCCGGACGAACATATAAATCACCCCAAGTCACGGACTCGGGGGCTGCCAAGCCGTCAGCCGGCATAAAGATACCCGGGGGCTGCGCACCCGCCAAGGCGGCTGCCCAGACCCGGACGAACATATAAATCACCCAAGTCACGGACTCGGGGGCTGCCAAGCCGTCAGCCGGCATAAAGATACCCGGGGGCTGCGCACCCGCCAAGGCGGCTGCCCAGACCCGGACGAACATATAAACCACCCCAAGTCACGGACTCGGGGGCTGCCAAGCCGTCAGCCGGCGCAAAATACCCGGGGGCTGCGCAGCCGGCAAGCCGGCTGCCCAGACCCGGACGCATATCTAAATCACCCCAAGTCACGGACTCGGGGCGGCACGACATAACGATGACAGAAGAAAAGCGAAAGGCGAACAAAAAACGTGAAATTTTGACCCGGCTAGATGCTCAAGCCGGCCCAAAATTCGGGGGCTAGGCATGGTGATTATCATCACCAAAACAAGCACGAACCCCGGTATAAAGGCCCAGCAGTCTCAGAGAAAATGACACTTATAATAGATCACGGCAGGGAGCAGAATAGCGAATTTTTACAAAGACAATCTTCAAAGGTGCCCAAAATAACAAGGCGAGTAACGTGACAGGACAGTTAATGGCACAGAACGACAACTACACCCGGCATCCCGGGGAGACAAGTAAATCAGGCGGTAGCAGCATCGGTAGCAGCAGCGGTCTCGCCGGCTCCAGTATCTTCAGCTGGCTGCGGCGCCGGGGACGGTTCAGCAGGCACAAGATCAGTCAAGTCCACAGCCTCGGCGACTCACCCTGAGGCTATGGCGATTTCCGGACGCAGGCTCGCGAGGGATGTTCCGGCGACTACGGGCTCAGGCGACTTACCGCGAGGCGGCAAGACTGGAGGCGGTACGTCATGCTCGGGGTCCTCACCCTGGTCAGCTGCCGGATCGGGATCGGAGCTGGCGGAAGGGACAGGGCTCGTTGCGGTATGGACGGCATCATCGTCACCTCCGCCATCTTCACCAGCCTCGGCGCCCCCATCGGACGATTCGGTGGAGTCGCCGCGCCCGTCCGAACCGGCGCGGTCGCCGCCGCCCGACTCTTCATCAGCGGTGGCATCTGTTTCTCCTCCCGCCTGTTCATCGGCGGAATTCTCCTCCAGCAAGGCCGTCAGCGCCTTGGTGAAGAGCCCACTGACGTCGGGCTCGAAGACGACTTCGAAATCTTCCGCCCGTGGGAGGTCGCAAAGCTGCACAAAAGGCCGACTAGGTCAGGCGGCAGCCGGGCAAAAGAATTGAAGACGGACAAGAGAGCAAAGACTAACCTCCGGGGCGGGCGCTGAGCGGGTGAAAGGATCGCACCCGAAATCCCAGCCTTCCTCGATTCTGTCGGTGATGAGACGGGAAGCCCATTTGCGGAGGGACTTTGGCTTCGGTAACTCCAAGTAAGCCCGGCTGGGATCCCGGATGCCGGAGTAGAAGCACATCTTGTGTGGACGCGCCTGCAGCGGATAGATCCGCCTCGACAGCCACGCCATGGTCAGGTCCCTGGATGTTAGGCCATCCCTCACCAGCTCCTTTAGCCGGTTGAACAAGACACTCTCAAGGGCCGAGTCCACAGGCGGCTTCCGGAGCCAGGACTTGGAAGCCGGCAGCTCGTTGGAGAAGACCGGAAGGCCGATTCGGTCGATCTCCGAGAGATTCCGGACGTAGAAGTAGGAGTTCTGCCACTTCTTGACAGACTCCGGCAAGCTAATCTTGGGCAGCGGCGTATTCCTCGCGCTGATAGAGACGCTGCCGCAGACACGCTGCACCCCGGCGGTCGCTTGAGACCGCAGGAAGAAGAACATACCGAAGATCTCCATGCTGGGCCAGAGGCCCAAGTACGCCTCGCACAGCGTGACGAAGCAGGACAGTTGGGTGATGCAGTTCGCCCCCAGATGATGGGGCTGCAGCCCGTAGAAGCGCAGGAATTCTGCGAAGAAGGAATTCACCGGGAGCCCCAATCCTCGCTCCAGATGCGCGGTGAATACGACAACCTCGCCGTTCTGGGGCGCTGGCGAGATTTCCCCTTCGGGGGCACGCGGGCTTCCACATCGCCCGTCGCCCCCAAGAACCTGCCCGGCGGAACTTCCAAAGGAATTCTTCGTCCACGGTGGAGCCCATCCACGCGCCTGAGCTCGCCATGGAGGATCGGTTCCCCGTGTTGAACAAGGCAAATGCAAGAAAAGCACGCAAGAAAGAGGATGAACAAGAGCTAGGAAGCGCAAGAAGCAGCGGAGGAAGGTGAAGCAAGAGTGGGGAACGGTAACCCCGGCCGTTCCCCCTCTTTCCACTTTAAAGTCGAAACCGGGCGGAACCGCTCCGCCTATCACGCCGCGTGGCGGGCAACCATGCCACACTTTCCGCAGACGATCCCGCAAGCAGGCAGTTGCCACAGAAAATCCTGCCCGGTGAAGCCGAGGCGACGTGCGCCGGGCCTCGGGCAGAACACCAACGACTCCTCGAAGCGGCGAAACGTGGCTGACGTGAGCCACGACCTTGGCCACCAAGCCGGCCACTCCGAGCCGCAGAGACCTATTGATCCGGCTCCACGCAGCCGGATGAATCAACAACTACTTCGACAATGTACAACCAGGGACAGGAGTGCCCGTGGGGCCCTCCCCACGGACAAGCTTCAGCTCCATCCGGCCTCGGTTCCAGCCGGCACCAACTCCAACCTCGGCATCTCAACCGCAGCGATCAAGACCGGGGGGAAGATCGAGAAGCCTTCCCAGCAAGCTAGCAAGACTCCACGATCTCGGGGGCTAGTGTCGGGGATATGAACCCCGGATATCCTAAAGAGGTCCATTTCTTCAGAACTCCATGGGCCGGCTACGCAAGTGCCGGCTGCGGCGTGCCGCCTGGAACCAGCCGGATGAAGCAAGCCGCCTCGTTTATCCGGAGGCGGACGGCCGGCTAGGCTCAAGCCGGCCGTACCAACCGACAGCTCCATACAAGTGGGCCAGAGTCGTGTAACCGCTGTCGGGCATCTCCTGTAGCAAATCATGACAACGGCCTCCAGCCGGCTCACAGAGTAGTGATGTCATAGGGGCAAACTTGTAACTTCCTTGTAACCCAGAAACCCTAGGTGCTGCCTATATAAGGCATGCAGGGACCTCCTGCGCGAGGGAGACACACATGCGTAGAGGGGAGAGAAAAGCAACTTAGCACCTTCTTCTACCTCGAGCCGGCTTGAACCTTCAGCCGGCTGCCACTCGAAAACAGATCAAGGAGCCCCATTGTAGCCCGATTTCATGATCAATCAATAAGAACAAGAAGAGCAGGACGTAGGGGTGTTACCTCCACCAGGAGGGCCCCGAACCTGGGTAACTAGCGTGTGTTTGCATGTTTGTTGCCCAATCCCGCGCGAGCATCCGATCGTCGCCTGCCCCGCAATCTTTTCCATCTCTGATGGATATGCCGTGCAACCCACCACGACATACACCGACGGCGCGCCGCCCGCTACAGCATCGATGAGATGGTCGCCGTCTCACCTCTGCGGCCGGACACCTGATACCCACAAGTATAGGGGATCGTTGAAGTCTTCGATGTATAAGTATAGTATCGATCCCACGAGGAGTAGAAGGTATAAGTATTTATCCTTTCAAATAAGAGTGTCACTTCCCTTATTATCTATGCACTAGACAAACTAAAATGATTAAATGATGCAAGTGTTTTTGGGTTTTTGGTGTAGAGTTTGCAATAAAGTAAAATGCTGAAAATGCAATATGACAAGTGAAAGCTCTCAAAGAGAGAAAGCCCAATCCTCTATGCAGTAAGAGGACAAGCTCAAGTGTGTGTTTCTTATAGGTGTAGAGAGTTCCCAATGGCTAATTAGACTTCATGGCATAAATATTTCTAAAACAATAAGGTAAACATTTTGTCAAGTTTTAATCTTCTTTGGACGGAGCCATAATTAGGAATAGCTAATAAATAAACTACACCTCTTATGATGGATCAAGGTGCCAAGTAAATGACTACACAAGAGTTATTAAGATATAAAGTCCCACCATAGCATTAATCTTTATGGTCCCCGATACTAATACCCCATAAAGTACCTTCATAACTTGGTCTCAGGTTTACATGTCCCCCTAAGACCTCCTCAATTCATTACATCATAGTGTTCTCCTATGAGCCCATATAGGTGAAGTGATATGCAGTCGACGTTCGCACAACACCATCATAGAATTACATCAAAGATAAAAACTAGACAAGATTCCAACACATGTTATATAAAAATCATTGCCAATTCATCCTATGCCCCCAGGAACATGAGAGAACTACTCACAACGCCAAGACATGATATGATTCAGTGGTACAAGTGATACAACACAATCTGAAACTATGATCTCCCCACAAAACAATGACAAGTAGCAATTCACAAACATGTAAAATAGCACTTAGACAATGGCTAGGGATCAACCAATCTCAAACTATGAGGGGGATGAAGTGGATCACGAAGATGGTGATGAAGATGGTGATGGAGATGGTGCTGGTCTTGGCGGTGGTGTTGATGGAGACTCTGGAGGGGGGATGGAGAAGACCTCCGGAGGTGATTCCGACGGCGTTTCCCCCCTCCGATCTTCTCCGGCGGCAGCCTTCTGTCTCTCTGTTTCTGGTTTTGTGTTTCTCCGCCGCCTCCTTCTGGAAAACATCGGGGGACCTTTTATATAGGCATTTTTAGGTCACGAGGATGCTTCTGGGCGAAGGATCGATGCAAACGGGGCCACGAGGGCGAAATTGGGTGGGCCCACGCGGCCAGGTACTGTAGCCACGTGGGACCCCCCTTTTGGCCCTCGGGCCTCCGTTCGTTGACTTCTTTCGCTCCTAGATCTTCTCCTTCCAAAATAATGACCCCCCTAAATTTATAGCTCATTATGACGTCGTTAAGGTCCTGAAACAAATAAAGAAAGAAATAGGTGTTTTTCTGCCTGCGCAGGATTAATTCCATAAAAGGGGAAATCATTATAAATTACCAAAAATCATTAAATAACAGTAATATACCCCTTATATGATGCATATATGAATGGAATATAACTATTATAGTGCAAAGTTCATGTATGCATTTTAGATGCATCAACATCCCCAAGCTTAACTCATGCTCGTCCTCGAGTATGAAAGTGATAAAACTAACATGAACTTTGCAATATAATCACAACATGGATATAAAAGATGATTGCTACTGCTACATAAAGTCAAATGATTCATTATTTCAAAGTAGTAGCAATATGCAAACAGTTTATAAAGTGATATCAAGTATTCAATGAAAAGATGATCAATGATAGTTCACAAAGTGCAACATAAAAGATAGTACTATGGACATTCTTACTTTTGCATACTTGTGGTCCATAGAGTGTAGATGAAAATCTGAATATAAAAGGTGGACACTTTGGAAAAGATGTATAAATAAGTAGAGGTAAAGCATGCATGAGTTTCATCTATCCTCCAAACTATTCTACTTAAGTTATTGAATGCAATGGTAATACTTGGTGTCAAGCTCTCATTCCCCTATCATAGCATCTTGAATGATTAAAGTTTAATGTGAGAGCAAATATGAGTAGTGGCCTTGATAAAGTAAAGGTTAGATGTCTCATGCCCCTTGAATACAAGTACCTACACCATGATTACTCAACTTGGGAAACAGAGCAAGTTTAAGTTATCTATCATTGTAAGTAAAAATGGTATCATCAAGAGTCTCAACTGGGGTACCTCTTGTCCCATGATATGGATCAAGCCCATATCAAAACAATAAGACAAACAAACATAATGAACAATCTCAACACCCTCTTTATTTACCACTTGATATAGCTTTTTATTGTAGGGTGTATCACAGAGAGTTCAAAATAGCATGTAAGTAAATTTCCACCATGAATGATGCATGGCTTAGATTAGCGGCCCAGGTTTCTCTCTAACCATTTATACAAACTCATTTAAACTTAACTCTATTTCCACATTTATTTCGTCATGATAGGCATCCATAGACAAAAGTACATGATATCAACTAAATAAATAATGGAACATGTTGAAAGCTTTGCATGTGACAGCACATATGGGCTAACTCCCAACCTTAAACATTTATCAAGCCACTATCATCATAATATTAATCACAATGGTTCATCTTTTTGAATGCAATAAAAGTAAAGTGTGCATCAAGTTCGCGAGAGCTTTTTAACCAACTTTTCCCATTACAATAAATAACATAATCATTTCCATTTAGAGGTATAGATAACACAAATAACATGATAAACATACTTGGATAGCATAAAGCTAATAGGTAGATATGGTGGACTCACTGGAAAAACTTGGGTTGAAGGTGTTGGAAACAAGTTTTTACTTGTTGGAATTTTTGGGCTAGCAAAAGGGAGAAAGATGACCATTTAGATGCATGCATGAGTGTCCATGGAACTAACTAATTCATGTCAAACAAAGTGAAGTAACATACAGCATCAAAACATGAATAAAAGATAGCTCATGATAAAGCATTTGCAAATTATTACTCATAAAGAAGCTCATGAATCATGCAACTATATGTGTCATTAAAAATCAACTTAGACATCCCTTTTACCAATACAATAAGAGCATGTAAGATATTTCAACCCATATTTCCAGTAGCATTCTCATATAGAAATGATAGAGTGGTGGTATCACAAAACAAAAATCGAAGCAAAACAAACAAAAAGACGCTCCAAGTTTATGCGATAAAGTGCATTGATAGAAAAACAGGAGTTAGACGTGTGCAAACCGAGAGTGTTTTGGTTCAGTGGGGATGTTCACATCCCCAAGCTTATGGTTTTCACCATCCTTGGATAACTCATGGTGCATCTTCTCCAATCCCTGTGAAAAAAACTTCAAAACACTGTTTCTGCCATCTCTTTTCTATGGGGTGATATTAGTAGAGATAAATAAACAAGTTTCTTGCTGCATATAATCCATGGACTAAAATTCATATGAATGATAAGAGAGTGTATAATTTTGTATTCCTACTCATAAACAATTGGATCAACTCAAAAGTTCAAACTATGCATAAAACAATATGGGACAGAATCTGTCCAGAAACACAGCAGCAGAAAAACGTATTTTTCTGTCCTACTTAAATTTGTCGAAAAATTCTGAAAAAAATTCAGAAATACAGAGGATGGAAAGTTACAGTTACAGTAAAAATATCAGCTCATTCGTAGTTACAGAATAAGAACTAAAAATCAAACCGTGCACAAACCTGTGCTGGAATAAAATCTCCGAATAGAAATAGCAACTTTTTCAAACCAAAATGGGTAAAACTTGGCACTTTATAAAAAAAACTCCAGGAACTAAACTAAAAACTAAGTCTCTTATTACAGCAAGAGGACACAAAGAAAATCAAAAGTAAAAACAACCGGGTTGTCCTCCCGTAAAGCGCTTTCTTTATAGCCATATAGCTAGGCTTACTTACTTGGTATCAAGATGGTTGGAGTGAGGTGGCTTGGCATCCCCAAGCTTAAATTCTTTTATGTAGGGTGAGCCTAGGGGTAACATCCCCAAGCTTGAGTGTTTGTCCCTCTTGATCTTTGTTTATCACACTCAACTCTTCCATTTGAAAGTTCTCTTCACACATAACTCATCATAAAGCTTGATTAGAGGGGTTAGTGTCTCCATAAATTAAATATCCATAGGATCAGAAAAGACATATCATGAATTGATTCTAAACATTAGCTACTATTACTACGGTTGTGTAATGCTCCTTGATCAAAAGAACCGCACAAAACACAAGTAATGATAGCAATACGAAATAAAGACAGAATCTGTCAAAAACTGGACAGCCCATAAAGAGTGAATTTTCAGAGGCACTTACGTTGCTCAAATCAGAAAACTTTGAACTAATGAAATGTGTATTAATAGCTGAATAATTCTGTCATAAAAGATCAGGTCAAAATTCCTCTTCTGTGATTTTTAACATTTTTCGCAGTGAAGCTTAGGAATCTGTTTTCTGGACAGCAAATCACTATTGTTTAATCCTACCTCTCAAAAGAGGTTATTCTTTCCTTTTAAGATGAAAAACAAGATACAAAGGTGATGTCACTCTTTTTATTTAGTTTTAGCTTTGGGAAAAGTTTTAATGATAGGGACTTTGCAATGGTTCCATTGGCATGAACAACACATGTTCAAGGTCGACCCCAACATCTCCATTACTCATCCTTCTCATTTACTTTCCCAAATTTATATAAAGTGAAAATCTTAGACTAATTGTTAGAGAACAGTAGGTAAAGTTATTTTGAAAGTTATCAAGATACAAAGGTGTGCCCAAATAAAATTGAAAGTTAAAGCATAAGGAACACACCACAAAACATTAAACCATTAACTTTTAAGTCTAACTCTTTTCCTATGCATTGGCATTTTATATATGAATAAATAGCAGCCCTTTTGTGGTAACCAATGCATGTAATGATCAGTAGGTTGTGTTTTAAATAAGATGGAAGCATAAAGATAAGCCTTTCTTTCTCTCTCATAATAGTTGCAAGTAGTGGAAGCAAATTTGACAAAAGAACTATTAGATTGGTGCAACTTTGCAATCTTAAGAACATATAGAGGATTATTGAAACTATCATGTGAGATATTAGTGTGTTTTCCCCTCTCAAAATAATTGCAAGAAGCACCATAAACATGATAGTTATGGGTGAAAAGGTTATTAGTGTAAGATAATTTCAGCCCACATAAGTACTTTTCAACATATAAAAGCTTCTTCTCCATGGTGTGAATAGGAGAGTTCAGAAATAAAGTAGGACTCTCATGAGTGAGAGTTTTATCACAAGCAGCAAGTATATCATTTTTATCCTCACATAAAGTAGTAACAACTAAACATGGAGGATTATCAATAAGCATGGGACCATCATCTAAAGCATTATCATATAGCATGTCCAAACCATTTTCTTCATCATTTTTAAAATCATTATCAATAATGTTCTCATTAGGCACAGGTTCATATTCTTCCTCATCATCAGAATCATAAAAGCCAAGTTTATCATCAACCAAATTTTGAGTGTTACCCTCATCCATAGGTGGTGAAGGTGGATGTTTCCTCTCTTCAGTCTCTAGTTGTTCATCATTTTCTTCATCCTTTTGCTCTTCATTGTCTTCTTCTTGGGGCTGTATGGGCATCCCCAAGCTTAGGCTTTTCTCATCTTCTTCTCATACTTCTTCTTCCAAGCTCATGTTATCATCATCTTCTTCCTGCAAAACATTAGATATTCTTTGGGCATATCTCTTCCTTGTGTCAATAACATAGATATTTTCATCAAATTCATCTATGCATTTATTAAGGAGATTAGTGATAGCAACTTTCCATTTGGAAGCTATAGGGTAGGTTTTATGTTCATCAATGAAGGTGTATAATTCATATGCTCCAATGAAAAGAACGAATTGCTCTACTTCTGCCATCCCTAAGTGAGCATAATTCCCTGTATGATAAGTTGCAATAACAGGTTCAACTTTATTGGAAGGGCATTGGAATTCAAAGTGTCTAGAGTATTCAGAGCAACAAGTTTCTTCCTTATGCTCCTCAAGCAGTTTACTAGCAACCATATCTAGAAGCCACATGTACATTTCCAATCTTTTCCCTTCATATGATTCTCTAAATAGAGCAGCTTTTATGGCATTTTTATAATTTTCCATTTTCTAATTTTTTGGGTTTTTTTGATAAATGCAAAACTGAAAGTAAAACTAAACTAAATGCAAAACTGAAAGTAAACTAGAGTATATGCAATACTGAAAATAAAAATCTAGTGCAAACAAGAATAAAAACTTAAGCGCTACACTCCCCGGCAACGGCGCCAGAAAACGTCTTGATACCCACAAGTATAGGGGATCGTTGAAGTCTTCGATGTGTAAGTATAGTATCGATCCTACGAGGAGTAGAAGGTATAAGTATTTATCCTCTCAAATAAGAGTGTCACTTCCCTTATTATCTATGCACTAGACAAACTAAAATGATTAAATGATGCAAGTGTTTTTGGGTTTTTGGTGTAGAGTTTGCAATAAAGTAAAATGCTGAAAATGCAATATGACAAGTGAAAGCTCTCAAAGAGAGAAAGCCCAATCCTCTATGCAGCAAGAGGACAAGCTCAAGTGTGTGTTTCTTATAGGTGGAGAGAGTTCCCAAGGGCTAATTAGACTTCATGGCATAAATATTTCTAGAACAACAAGGTAAACATTTTGTCAAGTTTTAATCTTCTTTGGACGGAGCCATAATTAGAAATAGCTAATAAATAAACTACACCTCTATGATGGATCAAGGTGCCAAGTAAATGACTACACAAGATTTATTAAGACATAAAGTCCCACCATAGCATTAATCTTTAAGGTCCCCGATACTAATACCCCATAAAGTAACTTCATAACTTGGTCTCAGGTTTACATGTCTCCCTAAGACCTCCTCAATTCATTACATCATAGTGTTCTCCTATGAGCCCATATAGGTGAAGTGATATGCAGTCGACGTTCGCACAACACCATCATAGAATTACATCAAAGATAAAAACTAGACAAGATACCAACACATGTTATATAAAAATCATTGCCAATTCATCCTATGCCCCCAGGAACATGAGAGAACTACTCACAACGCCAAGACATGATATGATTCAGTGGTACAAGTGATACAACACAATCTGAAACTATGATCTCCCCACAAAACAATGACAAGTAGCAATTCACAAACATGTAAAATAGCACTTAGACAATGGCTAGGGATCAACCAATCTCAAACTATGAGGGGGATGAAGTGGATCACGAAGATGGTGAGATGGTGATGGAGATGGTGCTGGTCTTGAAGGTGGTGTTGATGGAGACTCCGAAGGGGGGATGGAGAAGACCTCCGGAGGTGATTCCGGCGGCATTTCCCCCCTCCGATCTTCTCTGGCGGCAGCCTTCTGTCTCTCTGTTTCTGGTTTTGTGTTTCTCCGCCGCCTCCTTCTGGAAAACGTCGGGGGACCTTTTATATAGGCGTTTTTAGGTCACGAGGATGCTTCTGGGCGAAGGATCGATGCAAACGGGGCCACGAGGGCGAAATTGGGTGGGCCCACGTGGCCAGGTACTGTAGCCGCGTGGGACCCCCCTTTTGGCCCTCGGGCCTCCGTTCGTTGACTTCTTTCGCTCCTAGATCTTCTCCTTCCAAAATAATGACCCCCCTAAATTTATAGCTCATTATGACGTCGTTAAGGTCCTGAAACAAATAAAGAAAGAAATAGGGGTTTTCTGCCTGCGCAGGATTAATTCCATAAAAGGGGAAATCATTATAAATTACCAAAAATCATTAAATAACAGTAATATACCCCTTATATGATGCATATATGAATGGAATATAACTATTATAGTGCAAAGTTCATGTATGCATTTTAGATGCATCAACACCCCACCGTTCGCCCAGTGCCACGATGCCCCGTCCTTATCCCCGACCACGGTCTTCGCGTCGACAACATGGCCTGACCGCTACACCGCTACACCGACGACGCCGCAGCCATCGTCTCGCCTCTGCCACCGGCCAGCTCACCCCGCCAACTCACCGCGCCCACCCGTGACGACCACCCTCGGGAGGCTATAAAAGGGAGCCCCCGACAGAAGCAAAGCACCACACCTCTCCCTCTTCCCCCAGCAACCCTCCCCTCCCTCCATTGCCCCCGAAGAGCCCTCCATCGCCGGTGGCGAGCTTGCCTGAGCCGCTCGGACTCCGGCCAAATTCGCCGCCCCTAAAGCCCCTCCGCCAAATTAAACCAGCCCCTAGACTCCCCACGATGCCGTGAACACGTAGCCGCCCTCACCGGGGAAAACGAGCGGCCGGCATCGCCGTCTCCGTCCTCGACCACATCTCGGCCACCGCGGCCGCCACCGCCGCCTCTGCTCCAGGCCGCCCCGCCGTCCGCAAGCATGCCGAAGGAATTAGCATGACCTCCCCGAGCCTCCCCGAACCCTCTCCCTCCCCTCCCTGCTGCCGTAGCCGCCAGGAGGTCTCGCCGGTGAGCTCGCCGGCGATGGCAACACCCCCGTCCCTTGTTCTGCCTTTTTGTTTTCAAGCGTACCATTTCGGGCGGGACCCACCCATCAGGATTTTAACTTTTTCGAAACATTTTCTTTTTGATTTTTTTCTGTTTTGGGAAAACAGATTTTTAGGGTTAATTTTGAAAGGTCATAACTCTCTCAAAAAAATTGTCAAAAAAATATGAATCTTTTTACAGTAGATTTGTTTTGAATTTTCTATCCAATGGTACTGGTTTTGGAGGATTTGAAGCTTATTTTTTTGGGGAGTTGTTAAGTATCTTTTGGAGGGTTTATAATGCCTATTTTTGATTTCTTGAATAGATTCCAACCAACCTTTTGAAGGAGAAGTTGAACCCTCAGCTGAAGGCAAGCCATCAGCCCCCAACCACCTGTTTCCAAGTTGTAGATGTTCTGCTGCTATGTTGCTTGCGCGCTAGTTTGCATCCCACATGCCATATTTCATGTCTATCATTTCATGTGATCTATCAATGCTACCTTTATTTTTCCGTAATACGATAAACTCATGTTCCGTGAGTTGAGTTCCGGTACCCCGTCTAAATACACGTTGGGTCCTGCCCAAGTGGATTGAAGCGGCTACTTTTCTGTAGAGTTGTGGCGTGCGTTGGACGGTACCATGCACCACTCCCCATTCGGTGACGATGGACTGTGGGAACCGCCGCAGTCAATGGAATGGTGGAACGGGATCGCGTGGACGCCTCCACTAACTTTTGTAGTCGATCTGTGGCTATCACTAGTCGGAGGTATTTCCGCCATCGCCCGGTTGACGCTAACCAACTGTGCTGTTATATTTTCTTTTACTCGACCTGTGGCTTTCACTAGTCGGAGGTATCTCCGCCATCGCCCGGTTGATTGTGCTATTTTATTCTCTTTCACTCAACCTGTGGCTGTCACTGGCCGGAGGCATCTCCGCCATCGCCCGGTTGAATTTATTCATCTTTGCTGGATTACTATGTGATTATTATTGTTCATTATAACCCGTGGACTAATGTTAGTTACTTGTTTGGTCACTAAGTATGAATCGTGCTAAGTGAGTAGTTCCCTCCGTCGACTAGATTGAGTCATATAGTGCCACTCGCCAAACACCAGCTGCACAACCATGCGTCGTTAAAATGGGCAGACCGTAGCTTAGTAGCCTATCAAGTCTCTTTTGATGTGTAACAGCCCCACATTTTGTACCTGAAAATATGAGTAAAATTTTCACTTTTGCATCTCATGTTGCATCATGGCATTTATATTAAAATTACCCACATGAAATAATACTTTGGGTTTAACATGAAATCAAGGTTGGTGAATAATATTGGACAACCAAAATTTCAAATTGAGCTTTCATATTTGTCCAGGAAGTTCCAAGAAATTCAAATATGTTCGTTGCAAGAATTAAAACACTTGCCAATTCAATTAATTAAAATAAAGCCTAAAATGCAAGAGAGCAATTCCAAAATATTTAACACATGAAATAATTTCCAAATGGGCTGCAAACTTTACAGCAGGTTCCTAAAGTAATATTATGGCTCTGTGAATTTTTCTAGAATTTTTAAAATTAATTAAGGGCCTGAAATAATTACCTAAACCCTAGTGTAAATTCTGGAAAAAGAAAAAAGAACAAATCCCTGACAGTGGGTCCCCACTGTCAGCACCATCTTCAACTGTGGCGACAGGGGGAGCACTGCCGCCACGAGCGCCGTCGCCGTGGCCTCCCCTGCCTCCTCTTCGTGCCCTGGCCCCCCTTGGAGGATAAGAGGCCTCCCCACGACGTGCTCCCTCTCTCCCCCTCCTTTTTCCCCCCTGCAGAAACCCTAGTAGCCGAAGCCATGGCCGTGACCTAAGCTGGACGCCGCCGCACGCCGCCGTTGACACAGGGCTACCAGAGCAGATCGAAGCGCGCCAAAAGCTCGGCCTCCTCCCCTTCTTCCTCCTCGCCCAAGAAATCGAGCCGGGACGCTTGGATTCGACGCGTTCTTCCTCGTCTTCTCCGCCTCCGACCGCCGACCGCCGCCACAATTGCCGCAGTTGCAGCCGCTCCCCTCCACCGACGAGCACCTAGACGCGCTCAGGGTGAGCACACGGTCCTCCTGGACCTATTCTTCTCGCCCCTCTCCCTCTGGTTCGCCGTAGCTCCGTAGGCCGAGACAGCGCCGCCGCCGTAGCTCGTCGCCGGAGCACTTCCCGGCGACCATTAGGTCCCTAGCGCCACCACTAGGTTCCCCACGCGGTGCTGAGCAGGATGCGCACCCTCTCGGGCTCCCTGGCGCACGCACGGGACGGATCCGTGCTCGGCATGCCGCCGGTCACCGCGCGCCTGCGTCGCGCCGGTCCTGGCCTCGCTCCGGTCAAACCTGCCCGTGGGCCTCTGGCCGACGTGGCTTGCCACCGTGGCCACTGCCCACCAGTCAGTGGCTGTGGCTAGCCCAGCCCACGGTGAAAAACGGTTCGGCCTAATTCCTGGAATTTAAATTAAAAGACAGAAAATGAATTGTAACTTTGAAATTGCATAACTTTTGAACCACAATTCAGAAAAATGCAAATAATATACCAAAATGCTCAGGAAGAAAATGTCTATCTTTTAGTGCCATTGGTAGAATTATTTGGCCAAACTAAATTGCCTTTATTTAATAAATACAGAAATGGCAGAAAATAAATGAAACTTAGAAAATCCATAACTTTATGAATTTTGATCAAAAAATTGCAAATAAGATCTCAAAATGTTCAGTAAAACAACATCTAATTATTAGTTCTATTTTTCTGTAACAATGAATCTTTTAAATTGTTGTTTAATTAAAATTACTAGAATGGCAGATTTAATTCCAATTTTGGGAAATTCATAACTTGAGAAATAATCACTCAAAAATTGTGAATAAAATATCAAAGTGATCATCAACTCAAATGCTATCTAGCTATGTTAATTCCACAGCATGAAGACAACTTTTCCTTTGATGTCATTTTCGAATTGGTTAAAATGATTTAAATTGCATAACCGTTTAAATCACCATTTCTTCATCGTTAATCGAAAAATTGCAAACGAAGTACCAAATTGATCAGTGGAATAATACCTATCTAATAATGTCATTTTCATGCATGTAGACCCCATATTTCAGTACTAGACATTTTGAATAAATGCTTAATTCACTAAGTTAAAGATGGAGATTTAACCCGTTAATTGCAATATTTATTTTAGGGGTTCCATTTAACTTGTGGGACATGCCCAATATGATTTCAGTGCATAATTTGACCATTTAATCATGATTGTGCATTGCACCTTGTATTCGTGTTATTTATTTCATTTCCTGTTATTGTTTGTGTTTCGTTAGATTCAGGAGTCGAGGTTCCACCACAATACCTCGACGATCAACGCGACCAGTACTATCAGCAAGGCAAGAGCTAACCTAACCTTCTGTGCATATCTCATCCTATTAGTACAAGTATTTTCTCCACCATAATATTGCATTCGATTCTAGAAACAACTTTTGTTCAGTGGATAGAGAATCCTATAACTTGCATGCTCCCTGAACCATTATCTGTTTCCCTTCCTATTAACCATAGGTTGATCTGTTGGCCTGAGATAATTAATATCAGTTGTATATTAGATATGCTTATCCATGCGTAGTCGAATGCTTAAGTTGTCCGTTGATTATTTCCATACTTGTGAAGTTGATGGAATGTTCGGACAGTGGTGGAAACTTGTGTTAATAAATAATTGCTAAGAAGGCTGGGATGAGTTGCCATCGGGGATGGTGTTTTGTCTCGTTCCTGCCCCTAGGTGCGAGTTATTTACCTCTTGAACCAAGACTAGCGTGCTACCAACGCTGGGGGTATGGGCACCTTACTAACTGAATAACTTGTGCGGGCGTATCCAAGGGTCCTCTAGTTTGCGCTTTCCATTTGCGAGTGTGTGGTTGGTGATGATGGTGATGATGATGATGATGTGATGAGGATGGTGGTGATAGGAGTGGCGATGGGGCAGGGTGTTGAAATAGGCACTGAACTTGTCCCGTCGTCACGATGACCCTTGGATAGTCTCATGCGAGGTAAAGGTTTAACCGCGCCCGCCCTGCCGGCTTTCCCCGGAAGAGAGCTAATTGTACAGGCAAGGGGTCGGACGGTACCAATGGATAAAAACAGTACACCCCTGCAGGGTTTAATCTTTTCGAAAAGCCGTGTCCGCGGTTATGGACGACTTGGGAATAGACGATAAGATCATAGAAAACCTGAACTTAATTGATATGGCAGCTAGAGGTTGCATAATCAACGTGTGGTAAAGGTTCATTTCCTCGAGGGTGATTCGAGGGAGTGCCTTGGTGAATATGAGTGGTGAATGCTGGTTACTGCTGGTTCAAGGTGAACCGAAGAAAGAACGTTTTACTATCTTATCCCCTTTGAGAAAAACCTTCTGAGTAGTCGGTGCCATGAGTCCTAGTGTTACCCGAAAGGAAAACTAGATTTCTGCAAAACCAACTACTTACAGCTTTGAAGCCAAACAGCATCGGGCCTATATCGCCCTACTAATTCTTGCGAGTACGTCGTACTCAGCCTTGCTTTGTTGATTATTATTTGTTTCAGAGGAGGACGCCACCGAACTGGAAGGTGGGTTCTTTATCGACATCGACGAGTAGTCTGGGGTTCTCACGTGGCAGCTTGGGACGTCTCGGAACAGGCTGGCTGGGATATGTTAGGCCTCTTAGGCCATAATTTGGATCTTGTTGTTAGACAACTATATTTGCTTCCGCATGATGTAATGATGGGTCTGTGACCTCTGATTGTGACTTTTGCTATCTTTCTCATATATGAGTTGAACTATGATCTCTTGTGTCGTAGAGTCTGTGATGTGCCAGTTGTTCCGCATTCTTGGTCTCTTTACTATACATGATAGCGGTGCCTGAGCTTATGGCATGATCGAGGTGTTGTGTGCCGATGATCCATTCTGAGCACACCTGCCAATGAGTTTTGGCCTGGGATTGGTAAACCCGGTAACCTTCGATTGTGTAGCATGACCGGTTGCACAACGCTTCATTGTATAGTTCTGGGGTCGGGGCGCTACAAGTGCTACCCACTTGGCAAGTCTAGTCGGTTACTGCATAGTTGTGGTCGGGGCTAGTCTTGTGAAGGTTCCGGAGCTAGGCGTTGCTCATGAGTTGGGGACGTGCCGGATTCACTTCGTCATAAGACTTAGCCCGAGTGGTAAGTCGGTAGCTACACAAGGAGTGTCTTGGTAGAGCGGACGGCTACGGGGGAATAGGTTTGTGCTGTCGCCATGATGGGTATAGTACTTCGGTACCGGCGGTACAAGCTTAGACCCCAACACGTGGATAAAAGTTGCAACCTCTCGAGAGTGTCAAATCTAGAATCTAGTATTGTTCCTACCTAAGGAACGGTGTTGGGTCCAGTCACACTAGAGTCAGTCCAGTCGAACACGGAGAACCAAACTCACTAAGTGGTCAGAATTGGCTAACGTTGAATGAGCTGAAAAGTGGACCATAGTTGGTCAAAAGCTGAGCCTCGAGTTGGACCAGAGTTGGTCAAGCTTGAGAACCTAAGTATTGAGAATGTCGTTGTGTGGAAATGAGGCTTGTTCTCATGATCCACGATTTCGTCACAGGTAAGTAGGTAAGTTAAGTCCAACCGTTAAGCTTGGACTCGCACCTTACCCTACTGCACCCATGCCATGCCATATAGGATCGTTGGTTACGGTTGATTGTGGATTGATTTCTTGTGAGTACATTCCATGTACTCACCTGGCTTTTCATGTGGCCAGATCCTCCTACCCCCGTCGCCGAGTATCCCTTGTACGAGAACTAGATCCGGTATCCAGGCAGAGCCCCGTGGAGTTAGGCCCTCTCCTTCACACGCTTTCGCCAATCCGCTGACGCCCTCTGATGAAGTCATGTTCGACAAATAATGTACAAACTGTTGTGTGCGCTAGGGCGCAACCTTGTAATGAGACCCTTGTAATCTATCGTCGGTCCCCGACCCCTTAAATAAAGTGGTTATATTCTGTTATCAAGTTGTCATATATTCAGTGCTCCTGGGACTGATATATGGGATGTCTCGATCTCCGGATCGGGGTGTCACAAGGCGGAAGATAGCAGCCCCACGAGCCAATTCCTAAATCTCGGCGGAAAGCCCAATCTTTGAAGTAAATCAATTAGGTAGTCCCACCGCACCGAGTCAAACGCCTTTTTAATGTCAAGCTTGATAAGTAGAGCCGGGGTTTTTGTCTTATGAAGCCTTCTCGCATAGCTTCTCACATACACGTAGTTGTCATGGATACTCCGGGTTTTAATGAATGCACTTTGGGCATGGGAGACAAGATGATTCATTAACGGTGCCAAACGTGTCGCCATGATTTTTGAGATGATCCTTGCCACGGAGTGGATAAGGCTAATGGGGCGGAAGTCCAATATGGATTCAGCCCCCTCCTTCTTGGGTAGCAAAACAATGTTGGCGGAGTTGAGCCAATGGAAATTCTCGGCGTGGAGGTTGGAGAATAACGTGATGGCTCTCATAAGATCATCCTTTATAGTATCCCAACAAGCTTTGAAGAACAAGCCGGTGAACCCATCCGGTCCCGGCGCCTTATCGGAGGGCAAAGCTTTGATCGCATCATGAACTTCCTTTTCCGTGAAGTCTTCCGCTAGGCAAGATAGATCACAGGGTGGGAGGTGCATATTGTTTCAATTAAAATCCCTAGAGCGCGGAGGCCCTTTCTTCATGGTCGAGGAGAAATGAGAGTGGATATTTTTCTCAATGTCCTCGTGCTTGGTAACCCAACCCGAGCCCACCTTGAGGCGGAGGATGAAGTTTCCTCTCCGGCGCGCATTAATCTTCATGTGGAAATATTTAGTGTTGGCGTCCCCTTCTTTCAAGTTAATCATGCGTGCGCATTGTCTTTTCCTTGATCTCTCAAGAACCGCCAAACTCACCACCCGCCGTTTTAGCCTCTTTCTCAAATCAATCTCCTCGAGGGAGAGATGGCGACAATCTTGCGCTTCATCAAGTCTAAGAATAACCTCTACGGCCATATGAAGGTGCAGCTTAGCGTTGGAGGAGAAAGACCGACTCCAACGGCGAATAGCTGCCCTTGCAAGCTTGTGAAAAAGAATTTGGCAAGGCTCTTGGTGAGTAGATGGTTCCACCCAAGAGCTAGCCACCACATCCTTAAACCCCGGCATCTTGGTCCAAAAAATTTTGAACTTGAAGGAGCGCGGCTTTTTAGGACCGCGAGCACTAGCAAGGAGAAGCGGGCAGTGATCCGAGAGAGACGAAGAAAGGGCATGCAGGATGTGATCACTAAAGGCGATGTCGCACTCATGGTTGCAAAAAACTCCATCAAGCTTACTCAACGTAGGGTTGATCCTCTCGTTACTCCACGTGAAGCGCCGGTTTTGAAGCGGGATCTCATTAAGCTCCAAACTGTTCAGCAAGCTTGAGCCCAGCAAATAGCGCTGACGCCGCCACATCAATCGCAAACTCAGTATATTTCCTCCAGAGTCCCGAATGATTGCTCCAATTGCTCCTTTTCCCGTGTCAACATGAAAACCAGCATCGACATTTAGCTTATAGACTCCCGTTGCCATCCCCTCCTACGGGCACTGTTTCCAATCGCCTTCAAACTAGAAATATTTGCCACCATACCTTTAATATTGATAATTGTTCTCATCACCGTTGGTACTGCTTCACTGTTTTTAATCCGTCTCCTAGACCACCACAAGTACCAGCAGTTGTCATAACAATAGCCTCTTGGTTTTCAATGCTACAAAACACCCCTCCTGGTTGCCTCGAGCATAGTCACACAGTTTATGAGACCAAGGCCATGCCATACCTCTTGTGCCCTAGGGCAGCAAAAGAGCATGTGGCGAAGGTCTTCCGCGCTGACCGAGCAAACCAGGCAGTTCACTGTATTACCAATGTGTCTATTTGCCAAGGTACAGTAACATGGTATGATTCCATGTAGGGCACAACTGCAATGCAGAAGCAACCTGGCGGTCCAAAGTATTCAACAAATTTTGCCGGAGTTACTCAAAGGAATATCCCGAAAAAATAAATGACCACATGACTGGCTCAACAAACGGCATGACTGGCAAATAGAGTAGGAGATTGTTTTTTTCTTCTTCAAATCATTTAGCGTAAGTACCACGTTTTAACATAGCTACTCGCCCTCGGCGATCCGGATAGGGATGCAAAATATCTCCAAATCCTGAGAAAATGATCCAAAATATCTGCAACATGACATGGCAATGGCACCAGTATGTGATCACGGTCACTGTTAGCGCAGCAGCTCTTCCAAAACTAGAACTATATATACACTAGTGTTAGGTAGTGTATAGCCACTCACTGTTGCGGGCTGGAGAACATCTGATCCTCTTACATACTCCTCCCACTAATATCTCGCTAGCTTGGTGCTTATCGCGCTGCTGAGTTATTATAATTATTATTGCTACCTAATAAAAAATGGATCGTACGCATCGTTTTACTCTGCGCTGCATGCAGGAGAGGAACGCGACTGCTCCATGCCTCAGATTTGGATTTGGACAACTAAAATAACCAGTTACACATTTCTTCGAGATTTGTGCAATTGGTGGCTAAGGTGCACTTTTCTGTTAGATTTGTATATAGGCAACTAAACTAAGCAGTTGCACATTTTGTTAGGCTTTTATTGCAATTTTCTGTCGGAGTTTAGCAACTAAACAAACGAGTTGCACATTTTTTTAAGATTTGTGTAACTAGTTAGCTAAGTTACAAAAAAATCTCAGATTTGAGCAATTAAACTAATTGGATGCACATTTAATAGACATTTGTGCTACTGGCCGGTAGCTAGTAGTTGCACATTTGTATCAGACTTGGGCTACTAGCTAGCGAGTTGCACATTTCTTCAAGGTTTGTGCAACTGTGGTAGTTTTAGTTGCACAAATCTTCGATAGTTTGGATTTGGGCAACTAAACAAATCGTTTGCACATTTTTCGATATTTGTGAAGAAATGTGCAACTAGAAACCAGTTTCCATATGAATTGCACTTTTCTCAAGAAACGTACAACTTCAACCAGTTTTCTATACGAGTTGTACTTTTATCAAAGAAACGTGCAACTCCAACTAGTTTTTAATACGAGTTGCATTTTTGTTAAGAAATGTGCAACTAGCATCGGTTTCCATATGAATTGCACTATTCTGAAGAAACGTGGAACTCTAACCTTTTTTCTATACGACTTGCACTTTTCTAAAAAAAAAGTGCAACTCCAACCGGTTTATAATACAAGTTGAAAAAGTGCGACTTGCAACTAATATCTCATACGAGTTACACTTGTCTCAAGAAATATGCAACTAGCAATTGTTGTTCGACTCGCACTTTTCACAATAAATGAGCAACTCCAATCGGTCAAACTGGTTTTTATTTTTTATTTTCATCTTCATGTTTTATTTTTCGTTATTATGTTAAAATTTGAGGAAAATTTATGATATAGATAAAATTATTTATTCATGAAGATTTATTTAAAATAAAATAAAAAGGTTTGTGCGGTTTAAGAAAATGTTTAAAAAAATGTTCAAAATTCACATGGCATGGAATAATTGCTCACGAGACTTTTTTTTACTTATTACAGAATTAAAAAAAATCAGATGATTTCAAAAAAGAAAAAGGCAATAGGAAATACAAAAAAAGAAAAAAATGTAACATAAAATGAACAAAAATAAAAAGCAAACTGGGAAAAGGAAAAAAAAATCTTTTATGGCCCGTCAAAGTTGCAAATCATCTAGGGCCAAGAGCGAAGTACAGGATTGGTCTAAAAAAAAATGTAGATGTGATCGCTATTTTGAGGTGCTAGTAGTTTGTACGATATGATTTCCATCGACCGAGACTTAACAAGATCTCAACCTACCGTGACATAGACGCACCCTTGAAATTATTGCTTGATGATCCACCACTTTGGTTACGGTTCTATCGGGACGTGTCTGGCGAGATATTGGGCACGATTCCATGTGGCGGCAGCTGCATATGCGTCCAAAACACAAGATTTATTATTCCAGGTACACTTCTTTTTTCATACAATAATAACCATCATCGTCGTATAAAACTACGTACGGGGATCAGTTGTAAGCTTCTCACTGAGTTCTGAGTTAAGAGTAGTTAGTTACTCCGTACACTAGTGGAAAAATGACCTTTAGTACCGGTTCTAAAGGACCTTTAGTACCGGTTAGACAACCGGTACTAATTAATCGGTACTAAAGGTCCCCCACCTTTAGTACCGGTTCCTTACGAACCGGTACTAAAGGTTCCTCCACGTGGCCCCGGAGGAGCCCGCGGGGCTGGAGACCTTTGGTACCGGTTCGTAACACGAACCGGTACTAAAGGTTGGCCCCCTTTTTTTTCTCTTTTCGATTTTTTTTTCAAAAAAAAATTCAAATTTTTTCCAATTTTTTTATTTGAATTGTTTAACCATTTAATCACACTATACACACATTTATCACTAAGCATTCTTAATTTCAATCTAAATTACTCGATTCTACTAACACTTCCCCACAGGTCACCCATCCTCAGACTACTCTAGCCCTAGCACGCTTAACTTCTTAGTTCCTTCCCTATGAGCTACCTACAAACAACTAATGCTTACCTGACAATATTATCCAATCAATCCTATTAACCCATTGACTATGATATCACACACATTTATTTTATGAATTGAAATAATTATTTAAATAAAAAGAATGAATCATTAATAATAATCTTGAATTAAAATATTCTTAAATGCAAATAATAATTAACTTATTTGCCTTTTTCCATTTAATATTGAATAATTCATATCTGCAAATCCGTAAATCAAAATTTGACAAATAATATGTCCAAATCGATTAGAAAAATGAGAGAAATCCAAATATGACATCCATATCATCCATAACCCAACTCTTGACAAGTTTTCCTCTGGCTTGTCCAATCGGGGATTATCACGCTATAAGTGCATGTAAACTCCCTAGAGAGAAGTGGATTCTGATGAAGCAGGTCACACCCCGGAGTGCAATCTTTGCAATCCAAAACATATAACACACTTTTACACACATGGTATGGAACCCACTAGCTTGTGGTGGTAACCCGACACTCCGGAGTCCAACTCTGGTGAAACACTAGCCCCGTTGGAGAAAAACCAGGCTTATAAGACTAAAGCCGGTACCGGCGTCAAAATGGGGTAGAAACGTGTAACTAGTTGCTTGCTTGTGTTGCAAAAATTGGGACATGCTTTTTTTGAGTACACTAGACCATGTTAGATTCACAAATAACCAAAGTGTTGGCTGTGAAAAGGTTTCCATGCTCCTCTTTTGAAAATGAAAAATTCCTGCCGATTCAGCTGGAAACGGATAAAATTTGAACTGCAGGTGCATCGTAGTTTGCTCATGATTTTTGGGAAAAATCATTTTTAGGTACACAACTACCTATTTCATCAGAGATATACAAAGATTTTCTCAATATTCAACACCTAGCTACGAACGGTCGTGCCCGCCGTCTTGACTTTTTCCTGAAACCGGCATAGAAAATTCTACAAAATTCACAAAAATTCAAAATGGTGTAAGACCTTCGCGTGGTGTCATTATATATGCCCTAGTATCCACAAAAAATAATAGACTTGGAATACCAAAGTTCTGTTGAAAATGTTTTCAAAGAAACGAGCTTGAACATGGTACCACATACCTTTTGGTTGGATTCCGACGCTCCGGAGCCCCTCTTCGGTGAAACCCTTAGTTTGAACATGGAATTTTGTCCTTGCTCATGGATTTTTTTTGAATAATATAGTTTAAACAATGTGTATGACGGAATAGATCTACTTCTTCTCTTCGAAACGAGCTAAAGAACATCGAAATCCGAGTTCCAATGCAAAAGTTATGCTCAAAACGGTGAGTGAGTAAAAAAAACAGAGGAAACCCTTTAGTACCGGTTCGTATCACGAACCGGTACTAAAGGTGGACCTTTAGTACCGGTTCGTGATACGAACCGGTACTAAAGAGTGCGCGACCCTAAAGATGAAGTTCGAACCGGTACTAAAGGTTGCCGGCCCTAAAGATGCAGTGGAACCGGTACTAATGCTACCTTTAGTACCGGTCGTAAGAAACCGGTACTAAAGGTAAAAACATGGTCCATCCTATGGCTCGTTTTCTACTAGTGGTAGTTAGTAGCGATAGTTTTTTTTTTTTTTGCGGGTAACTTAGAGAGCTTTATTCAACAAAAAGAGTTCCTGAATCATCAGCAAAATGCTGGTGACAAGGAAGCTAGGTACAACTGTAAGCCAACTATCCGTTACCTGCAGAGGGCAAGCAAATCGCGCGCACAGGTGAGCCGGACGGTTGGCATTCCGATAGTTATGTTGAATTACAAAACGAGTAAAAGAGGAAGCTAGCTCTCCAATTTCATCTAATAATGGTGCAACTACCGATCTGGCATTGCTCCGAGTGTTCCAGAGATTTACTATCTCCAGGCAGTCTGTTTCCAACACGACGTGTGAGAAGCCGCGGAGTTTGGCGAAGATGACACCCTCTCGGACCGCAAGGGTCTCGGCAATGAGAGGATCCGTGACACCCTGGAGCGGCTTGCACCAAGCCGCAATGAAGGTCGATGATGAGCGAACAACACCACCAGCACCTCCATTACCTCTATCCGCGTCGATCGCACCATCCGTGTTGATCTTCATCCACCCTGGCTCAGGAGGTCGCCATCCATGTCCAGGAAGAATAGCAGCATGCTGTCGCGGGATGTCGAGGAGTGCCAGGTCCTCTTTAACCCGTCGGACAGAGAACGCAGGATCCACACCTTCACGATCATGAGTTAACCTGTTTCTGGAATGCCAGATAGACCACATGACGGAAACAATTTCTGCCCTTCGCTGCGCCGAGAAGCGATCATCACACATGATGTCCCGAGCCCATGTACTGGGATGCAAACGGGGCAAACGGAAGCTGAACCACATCTGTGCCTCCTTCCAGAAAGCTTGAGCATGAGAGCAATGTATGAGTGCATGCATCAGGTCCTCTTCCGTAGACATGCAGATATTGCATCTGCTAATCTCCTTTATATGTCTCCTCCTCAAAGTGTACTCATCAGGAAGGATTCCACGAAGGACCCGCCACCAGAAGACACGTATTTTTGGCTGAACTTTAAGGCTCCATAAGGAAGACCACAACTGATTTTCGGTCTGTGAGGTGCCGGTATTCATTCCTGCCTCAAGAGCTAGTCGCTCTTTATGATCACCAGAGAACGATACGCCGATTTCACAGTGTAATTTCCTAAACCTTCAAAAGCCCATGCCACGAAATCATCACCACCACCATGCCGCAAGGGAATGTTCAAAATTGCTTCGGCATCAGGCGGTATGAAAGTCTGACGGACACGATCAGCTCGCCATGTCCAATTATCAGAATCAATAAGCTCATTGACTGTCACTAACTCTGAATCTGCTGGGCGAAACAAAGGCTTCATAGTCAGAGACTCGGGGATCCACATATCATCCCAGATCCTGATAGAAGTACCATCGCCGACTCTTTTTATCAGTCCTAGCTGCAAGGCTTCTCGACCTGCAATGATAGCTCGCCAAATTGGAGAAGCTGACCCAGGTATAGATGCTTGCATAAAATCTGTATCTGGGAAATAACGGGTCTTCATAACTCTGGAGCACAGAGAGTTGGGGTTTGTGATAAAACTCCACCCGTGCTTACCAAGCAATGCTAGGTTAAAGGACTCCAACTCGCGGAATCCCATTCCACCCTTCACTTTTGGTGTAGCAAGTCCCTTCCAGGACACCCAGTGCAAGGCTTTCTTGTCAAGAGAAGAGCTCCACCAGTAACGTGCCATGCAAGACGATAATTTCTTGCAGACTTTCTTTGTTAGCCGAAAGCAGCTCATGCTGTATGTAGGAATAGATTGGATCACCGATTTCAGCAAGGTCTCTCTCGCTGCACAAGCTAACAATTTTTCAGACCACCCCTGGATCTTGCTTCTTGATCGCTCCATGATATGATCAAACGTGCCACTCGTGATCCTGCCAACTGCTGTCGGCAGACCAAGGTAACGATCACTAAAAGCCTCAACCTGGATGCCCAACAACTGTTTTATTCCAGTACGGCAACCTGATGGTGTGTTTGGACTGAAATAAACAGCACTCTTGTCCCGGTTCACAGCTTGGCCAGAACTGTCTGCATAAATTTGTAGAATTTCATTCAGCCTCTGTACACTCCGGCTATTTGCACTGATGAATATCAAACTGTCATCAGCAAACAGAAGATGGTTGACCCAAGGCGATCTAGGAGAGACTCTGATGCCTTTGTCCACATAATTACCACCAAAAAAGTTCAATAAAGATGTCAACCCTTCTCCACACATCAAGAATAAGAAGGAGAGAAATCGGATCGCCCTGACGAAGACCTCGGGTGGGGGTAAAGAAAGGAAGAAGATCACCATTCACTTTAACCGAGAATCTTACAGAGGAAACACACTTGATGATGAGATGCACAAAATCTGAACTAAAACCCAATCTCAACATGATCGCCTCCAAATAGTGCCACTCGACTCTGTCGTAGGCCTTCATCATATCTAGTTTAACAGCACAGGAGTAATTTTTCCCTTTTTTCCTTCTCCTCATTGCATGAACACTTTCAAATGCCACAAGAACGTTATCAGTTATCAACCGTCCAGGGACAAAGGCACTTTGTTCTTCCCAATAATCTCATCCATCACCCCTCTCAATCTATTGGTTATTGCCTTAGCTGCAATCTTGTAGACAACTGAACATAAAGAGATAGGTCGGAATTGTGAAACCAACTGTGGGCTGCGTACCTTAGGAATAAGAGTAATTGATGTATCATTTAAACCCAAAGGTAATTCTCCACCGTTTAGGAAACTCAATATTGCAGGTACCAAGTCACCATGAACAAGGTCCCAATGCCGCTGAAAAAACCCGGCAGTAAAAACCGTCAACACCTGGAGCTTTAGAAGGTGCCATCTGGAACAAAGCCTTCCGCACCTCCTCTGGCTCGAAAAGTTTATCAAGAGATTGATTCATGTCCGCGCTAACACGAACAGGAACATGATTCAACAGTTGACTCATATCATTGAAACCTTGGGTTGAGTATAGATTCTGGAAGAAACCTAATACTTCAGCTCTGTCTTCATCATCATTCTCACAAACAGATCCGTCAAAGCGTTGAAGACGGTGAATACGATTAAACCGTCTGCGCTGTGCAGCCTGTGCATGGAAATACGCTGTATTCCGATCGCCTTCACGTAACCACTGAACGCGCGATCGCTGGCGCATCCAGATTTCCTCACGATGAAGAGCTTCACGAAGCTTTAACACTATATCCTTCTCGTTCTCGGACGGTCCCCTGCCAATGGACTGGCGACGGATCCGTTCAAGTTTTTGTTGTAAAATCCGAACTGTTTTCGCTAGAGACCCAAACTCCTGGCTACCCCATGAACCCAGCTCAGCTTGAAGTTTGTCCAGGGTGGTGACAATGCCCGGTAAACCAAGCCCAGAGTGATTCTGCTGCCACTTCTCCCGCACAAAGGTGTCATAGTCAGGGTGAGTTTGCCAAACATTCTCATATCGGAAAGGCCTAGCTCCCCTTCTCTGTTGCGACACCGCTGTCTCACTGATCTCAACCATTACAAAACAATGGTCGGACTCAGCAGCACTCACATGCCGTACTCGTGTATGCTCGAAACGTTGCATGAAGTCATGGTTTGCAAGGGCTCTATCAAGTCTTGCTTTAACATTAGCATCTCCCATCTGTCGATTATCCCAAGTGAAAGGGACACCCGACCAGCCAAGATCTTGTAGTGCACATGCATCAACAACTTCACGGAAGGCACGCATCTGCCACTCTGGTCGCGCCGACCTGCTAAAATGTTCTGAACCATACATAGTCTCATTGAAGTCACCAAGAACCAACCAAGCGCTATGTTGGATACCATACAAGGTCCTAAGAAACCTCCAGCTATGGTGACGGTTTTCTGCTCGAGGGGCTCCATAGAAACCAGTGAACCTCCACGGGGAGGAGGATAAATCAGCTTTCTGCACCACACAGTCAATGTGGTCAGAACTTTTGTTTTTATCTCCACACGAACTTCACTAGACCAAAACAGGCCTATGCCACCACTTAGGCCCTCACTGTCGATGGCAAAACAACCTGCAAACCCAAGTCGAGTTCGCAAGTCCTCTACCCTCTTCGCTCTAATCTTCGTTTCCATGACGAACAGTAGAGCAGGAACTTCACGCTTTACGAAATTGCGAAGCTCGCGAACTGCCTCGGGGTTCCCAAGCCCCCGGCAGTTCCACCCTGCGCAATTCATTGAGACAGGCAGGGCTGCTCCACAGCCTCTGCCAGATTTTCTGAATTTGTAGGTGTCGGTTTTTTCTTCTTTGGGTTCCTCTCTGAATTCACATCACTACTATGACCGGAGCCCCCCTCCTGGACCAGGCTCGGATCAGCCAGAGCTAGTTCAGTCCCGGTTGTGTTCTTATCAGTCAGCAATGGAAAATCAATTCTCTTATAGACTTGCTTTTGAGGTCCAGCTTTCCTCTTATTCAGTGCTCTATCCTTCTTCTTCAGTGGGGAAGTGACCTCAACCTCAGTATCAGCAGTAGAACTCTTGTCATATGTGTTTTTATTCTTATAATGATTGGAAGAATGCTCCCTGGACGAGCCTTCAGCAGATGTTGTTTTCTTCCTATCGTCAGGGGCTCTTAGGCTGGTTCTGAAGGGAAGTAATCCCTCCTCATCACGTTTACCCGGATTTGGGCAAACCAGGTCTGAATGACCTAAACATCCACAGGAGAAACAGAAACTGGGAACCTGTTCATACTGAAGTTCATACCAATCCTGTCGATTCCTCCTGGCAGAATTAATCAAAATCCCTCTCCTCAACGGCTTGTTCACATCGATGGTCACTCTTGCACGCAAGTAGCCACCACTGGATCAATCTGAACAGTCTTGATATCCCTGTCAAGATCTCTAGCAACTGTCAGACCCCACTTATCATTCATCAAATTGAGAGGTAGGTTCAGAACCCTAACCCACAGTTGGAGTCTATCAAACTTTAGTTCTGACGGTTTCATACAATCGTCGGCTTCCCTCAAGAATAACCGCCATGGCGATTAACATGCCATGGCGATCCTTCCCAGACACGATCAAGATCTCGCTTGCTCTCAAATTCTGCCACAAACATATTCTCTCCAATAGGTCGGAAGACTAACCCTCTAGGGTTTCCCCATGCTGGCCTCAACGCGCTGGCAATTGTCTGGATGTGAAATGTGTTCTTGTACAATACCTTGCCCGCAAGCGACCACTTCAGATCAGCACCATCTTCAAGGTCATCGATCTCCAGCGGCGTTGCCTCCTCCGCTGTAAGATCGAGCTTTTCCATGGCTNTTCTGAAAGTCTATAGCCTTTCTTTTAGCGCATATAATTGATTATAACATCATATTATACTATTTCTAAACCATATAGAAGATATCGCATAGTATATTATATTTATAAAAATTGATCATAACTTGGTAATGTTCAACATATAGAAGTAAAAATTGTTCACCGTAGCAAAGTCTAAGATATATAGAAAACAGAAAATAGCAAATGATAAGAAACTTACATCAGGTGGTACTGTTTGTGTGCCACTGCCACTTTACCCTTGAAAAATCATCAACTGCATCTGACTTTCATTGGAAGATGGCGTAGCACTCATTGGTTCATGCTGTCTTTTTTTCGCAGCAGCTCTTTCCAAGAAAGCTCTCAAATCAGTAGTACCGGTATTTTTCATCTTCATGTTTTACACATGAAAAGTAAAATTGCTCAAGTTTTAGAGTACTAATAGTTATATATAATGCTTAATGTACAATTTTTATAATTTACAAACATTCTCACATTGCAAATTTAAATGGTCAGTGGTCAAACTAACTTACTTAGTTTTGTACTTCTGTTCTGCAGCATGTTGGACAATATGACAACAAAACCGAGCCTCTGCCTGAAGTTAGTTCGACGGTGACAAATAAATTCAGTTAGAACACTTTGTACACTTGAATTCAGGATTTCGAGGTCAAAGTCTCAAAGGATTAGTACATGTAAGTAGCGATTATTCCTTCAGTAGCTGATTTTGCCGATTTCTTGCATGCATGTTCCGCCGATTTCTTGTATGCAATCGATCAGGCGGAGTGCCGGACCAAGCGGTTGGCTGCTCGACCGCTCAGGTCCTCTGACGGCGCCGCGGGTCGCGGCGAAGCAGCAAAGGCTGAGCACGGGAGCAGGGGAACAGGGCCACGGCGAAACGGCGAAGCGGCGAAGCGGCGAAGGGCGGGAGGGCGGCAAACTGGCAAAGGGTGGGCGGGCGGAGGGACAGGGGAAGGGCGGCGCCGCGCGATGGCTGCCTATTCGTGTCCTCTGAATCTCTAATCGATCGGTGGCTGATATTATTTCTTCTGCTGCCTGGCAACGATTTGGGCCATATGAGCCACGTTGTGGTGGTGAGGACTGATGGGGGGAGGGAAATAGACTATGGGCCGCCTCTATTTTTGGGCTGAATTGGTTAACTACCACGTTCTAGAGTATCTGTATCGTTTTTCATTATAAAACACAATATATATACTGTATATACCTAGATTTTTGACAAAAATAATGGGTATTCAAGTGAATACCCTTGAATTGAGCTGGGCCCGCCCTGCCGATAGTACCGGTTTACCGGTACTTCCGGGGTTACTTCCGGTGCCACTTCCGCTCGAAACAGAAACGACTTTTCATAAGCGGAAGTGGTATCCGGAAGTAGCCGCGGAAGTGGCCGGCGGTAGTACCGCTCGGGTGGCCGGTACTTCCGGTCACTGAAAAACAGCAAACTGAAAAACTTAGGTGGAAGAGGTCCCGATACAAGGAACCGGAACTTCCGGAAAAAGGTACGGTACTTCCGGTAAAGCGGTAGTACCGGAACAAGTTCCGGTGCCACTTCTGCTTGGTAACAGAACCGAAAATTCGTAAGCGGAAGTGGCCTTCGGAAGTTGGTCCGGAACATTCCAGCGGTAGTTCCGCCAGAGGGACCGGTAGTACCGGAAACTGGAAAAACAGCAGAACACCCGGAAACTGAAACCGCGATAACTTTCACCCACGAACTCCGTTTTCGATAATCTTGGACTCGTTGGAATCGTCACAACGAGCACAACAAGATTATGCAGAGAAACATCATAGTCCAAGAAAATATTATAAAAACAAGTGGGGAAAGTTTACAAACTCATTTTCGCAAACCGGAAATTCTATAACTTTTGCAATTGAAGTCCGAATGAAGTGAAACCAATTTTGTTGGAAAGAGGACAACAAAAGCAACCTTTGAAAATGGCAAACAAGCAATGGAGATTTTTCAAAGAAATGGAAGAGAGAAATCTTCCGCATGGATGGACCGGCAAAATCTCCAATACCGAAAACGCAATAGGGAACGCATATGAAAACCGTTTTCGGTGAACTTAGCCTTGTCATGACAAGCACGACAAGCACCAAGACCACACCACGATAAGAGACAAATAAGAACCAATAAAGATGATTGCATGGATGCAAAGGTTTGTGATCTCTACGACGATACGGTCAAGATATTCGGTCGAGAGCCCCTCTTGATAGTACGGTTATCTATCCTATAATCCGGTCTCTCACTAAACAACATGAGACCGGTAAAATAGAAACCCTATCAAGATCATACCTTTGCCTTGCGCAATAATCCACTTGAGGTCGATGAAGACGATCTTCAACTCCTCAAGACGCACCACCTTTCTTCATTGCGCTTCGGTGAAGATTCACATGACGCTCCCCAGACACCAAGATGGGGAAAGCACTCTTCGGCATATCTTCACTTGGACTTGAGTGTTGATAAACACGCACTTAACCTTGATCAACACAACTTTTCTTCCCTTATCCTTGACTCCAACAAATGGAGATCAAGCAACTCAAATGGACACACCTATAAACATAGCTCAATGCAAACATTAGTCCATAGAGATTGTCATTAATTACCAAAACCATGCATGGGGGAAACCATGCACTTTCAATCTCCCCCATTTTGGTAATTGATGACAATCCCTTTCAAGAGGGTTTATATAATGAATAAAGCATCCTTGCAAGACAAACTAGCAAGGATGCAAAGCGCATTAAAGGCAAATGCAACAAAAGCATAAAACCCAAATTCCCTTAAACCCTCTAAACTTCTCCCCCATTGGCATCGATTGCCGAAATGGGAAGAAAAATTTAGAGAGCCAATATAATATGAGTTCCTCCATAAAGGTGATGACAATCCCTTTTAACGAATAAGTAGAGGAAATCAAACTATATTGAGGATCCAAAGATTGCAAAAAGATGAAATCATTTTAAACATCTCCACAAAGGAGAAAAGCAATCGAGAAGATCCAAAGCGAGAGTTCTAAATAAAAACGGAGAAGCTCCCCAATGCTCATGCACTATTGAGGAGTGCACAAATATGGCATCCTTGCTCCCCGGAAATCACCTAGAACACGCAACAAGTGCAAGAGTGCATAATGCAAAAGCAAATCATAGCACTTGCACCAAAGATGTGGTTGAGCCATACGGAGATACCAATTTTCAAAAATTCAACATAAGATAGGCCCAACCGAGATAGATATCTTTTAAAACGGTATGTTCACAAGCTTAGGGATGCCAATTGGAAACTAAAACCAATTGAAAATGCCAAAAGCTAGTGAGAACATTTAGCCAATAAAATTCAACATGCTCACCATGGTAGGCATGAAGTCAAAGATCTTCAAGAAATACATGAGTCTGCAAAGATACCAATAAACAATAAGACAAGCACTCATGAGACAAATTTGGAGCCACCAAAGAATTATAAATGAAAACACGGTATCTCAAAAGAATTAGGATACCAACTAAAAGGTGACCTCTCTCATATGTATAGGTTTCTAAGTAGACAAACCATAGATGATATACATCCACAAAGCAACTTGCACATATGAGATGGTTCGGAAAAAAGAGAACAAGGTATCCAAAAGGAAGTCATAAATATACAAACAAGATTGTTGCTTAAAAGCATAGCACATAGCTCAAATTTATCTCATCGTATATGAATGAACTTCAAATATATCAAATGCATCACACATATCACTAAGGGGACAAGAGATAGTGGAGATGCTTTGAGTTAGGCAACAAGTATCACAAGGAAATAATATCAATTGAAGAAAAGGTTTTTGCAAATTCAACACACATATCACAAAGATATATTAAGTGAAGGAAAAGGCCAAAACCACAACAATTGCATATAAGAGATTTCATGCCAAGAGGCAACCTACACAAGGTTGAAAACTAGAAAGGCATGCATGAGATGGATACTTGTTACCGAGATGCATTGACGATGAAGATGATGAGAGTTGGTTTGTCATCAAAGCTTGACTCCGACAATCACACGGTGAGAACACCTTCCTTATGAATGAGGCAAGCATCCAATGCATCTCCATTGTACCTAAAACACAATTAGAGTACAAAATGGTTCCCAAACTCATTGGGTCCCATAGTAGTTAGATAAACTACAATATATAAGAAACACTCCACATAAATATGTGCGTATAGATATGAAATTGAATTTCATGCACATCTTAGCCGATTTAGGATTCGGTGGAGTATCCCCTATATATTGGATCAAGAAAGGCTAGCATGCCATATAAAATATATATTAGTAAACATGCATACATAGACTTACAAGAACCAAACAAGATACAATTCGGACAAAAACACCAAGTCAACCAAGAAGAGAGCACACCAAGGTGTGACACAAAAAGGTTGTCCAAATTATATCAAAATCCAAATCAACACATGATTGAGGAAAAATCAAATCAACAAATGATTGATTTCAAAACACATCAACACATGAAGTGTGATATCAAAAGGAATCAAATCAACACAACAAATGATCGATGAGACACCAATTGAAAGTAAGATACCAATTAAAAACAAAAAATACCAACTAGGAGAAAAGATACCAAGAAGAGGATAAAGCTTGACCGAAATCAAGTAAAGTAAGATAAAGCAAAAACGTATCAAGGCTCCCACAATAAATATCAATAGGAACAAATATCTATGGAGGAGATATTAAATTACAATTAATACCAATTGAAGGTACCAACACAAGATAAAGAATCAAATGCCAATTGAAAGGATCACAAATTGATAGATATGTTACTGTTCTAAATAAAAAGGGATGCTCCCCCAATATTCATGCATTATCTTTTATATTTGCATTTGAATACAATAATGCATGCACAAGGGATCATTACTCTCCATATTTTATTTACAACACTAAACACTACCAATTGAAAAATAGGATCCATTCAAAAGGCAAGGAAGGCAATAGATAAAGCAAATCAACGCAAGAGCCAATGTGAAGATGGTTTACAAAATCCACCATAATTACTAGTATCACTTGTCATGGACAAGGAGTATATAGAGATATTTCTCGGTGGTATAAAGGATTGATGTTCAAGACCAACTTCACAACAAATAAGCATATGGCAAGAGATAAGAAATAAAACGCCATATTGAATAAGATTTGTTGGTAGTTTCAATTATTCGAACCAACCGGCAAAGCCATGGTTAGAATAAAATGAAACAAATGGTTTCTCACATAATATATGGAATGGATATTAGAGAAAAACCACACTAAGAAAACTCACACAAACAAGAACCAAAGGGTAACCACAAAGGAAAATTGGAACTTGTTTGAGCACACATGCCACATAGGAAAAAGATAATTTACAATATCAAATCTAAGTGGCAAACCTCAAATGTTCACATTTTGTGGGATTGTAATATGCACATAGCTTATTACTCCCCCATAATGTGATAATTCATTTATTTTTAAACAAGAGGCAAATAAGACCAACTAGAGAAATTAATGGACATTGTAGAATTTGAATTTCTCATGAAAATGACATACCACATAGTAACTAGATAATATTGAAATATCAATACTAGGTGGTGTGCCTCATGTACACACATTTTTAGGTTTGTGAGGTGCACAAAGCACATCACTCCCCCAAAATGGGATAATCCATTAATATCTCAAAGAGCCAATTGAAATCAACACAAGATCCAATAAAGCTCAACACAAAGTTACACATACATGATACACAACTTAACATACACAACCTTGAATAACAAGACAAGTAGGAAAGTAGCATATCATATACAAGCACATGCTAGGAACAAAACTAACACATGCAAGGGAGCAAGCAACTTTCAATGAGTATATGAATTAAATACAAGTTACCGCAAGGAGGAGCATTGGATATGAGATAGATATGTGGTAATCCAATTGACTTGGCTTGAGAAATAAACCCATGAAGATCCCTTAATTCTTCAAAAATATCCAAGTCACCAATGTCCTCCACAACACCTATTGATCAAGTTGAAGCTTGATGGTCCCCAACCAAGTTGGGTCCTAAGAGGTTAGTCACAATAGGTTTGGGAACCCAAATGGTGCTTTTCTTGACACCACTTTGAGCTCCCACATATTTGGCAAACACATTGCCACTTCTATCCTTCCCAAGAGAATAATCATCATCAATTATGATAGGGTTAGATGAGGTACCGTTAGTGCATGAAGAATCAAGATGATCTTTGCCACGGCAAAGGTAGCAACACCGACTCTTCTTCTTCTTAATGGGCTCCTCAACTTGAGGAGCATTGGCTTGAGTCTTCTTAGGAGGTGGCCTTTGTTCAACACATGGTGCACCATGAGATTGAGCAAGGGGCCGCTTCCCTAGTTGCTTCTCACTAAGAGGCTACTTCTTCATAGGGAAATCTCGAACGTGGTGCCTTTCAACCTTGCACATGAAGCAAGTGATCTTGGCCGTATTCTTGACTTGAACTTGGCCCTTCTTCTTCTTCTCAACCTTGGACTTGTCCTCGTTGTTGGAGTTGAATCCAAGTCCACTCTTGTCATTAGGGGATTGTTGCACACTCAACATGTTGTCAAGTGCATGCTTCCCTTCATGACGCTTTTCCAAGTCATTCTTCAAAGAAGTGACTTGGGCCTTGAGATCTTTTATTTACTCTACATGGTTAGTGACAACAAATGCACTAGAGGAAGTAGAGGCTTCATTGTTACGACAACAAGGCAAAGCAAGTAATTCATCACAAGATGTAGCAACATTTTTAGTGGATGAACTACTAGGACTAGCACATGGCAATATAGAATTTTTAGTTACGTTTATGCTATTATCCACATGAGACTCACTAGATGTTACCTTTGTAGTGATGGCCTCATGAGCTAACTTTAGACTAGCATAGGATGCTAGAAGATCGTCATTAGAGCTAGATAGCTTTTTATGACTTTCTTCCAACATCCTATACTTGCTAGTTAGCGAGTCAAGTTGAGCCCTTAGCTCAACATTCTCCTTCAAAGTGGATGCTTCACAAGAAATAGAGTTAGTAGCACAAGCATCATTGACCTTAGGAATAGAAGAAGACAACTTGTCAAGCTCATTATTTAATCTAGCATTTTCCATTTTAAACACTTTATATTTTGCATGAGCATGATCACGTTCTTTAATGATTTTAGCAATTATTTCATTATGAGACTCCTCGATAGATTCTAGTTTCTCCTCTAGAGAAGCACGAGTCTCATGCTCTTCCTCAAGAGCATCTTCTAACGATGCCTTTTCCATAGCATCATCTCTTTCGATCTTACCCTTTTCTTCAAGGCTTGCTTCCAAGGCCTCAATAGTCTCCCCGCGCTCAATTAGCGCCTCCATAATTTCAAAGAGAATAGCTTGAGCATTTTTATTGTTAGGGAGGGCTTTAAGAATCATTAGACCTTTATTTTGTAGGAGAGCATTAACCTTTTCCACATCATCTTCTTCATCAATATTATCATTATCATTATCATTATCATGATCATTACCATTGTCATTACTAGAAGAAGATTTAGCCATAAGGCAATGAGAGGTGGATGAAGAAGAGCAATTAATTTTTGAACTACTCCAGTTCACATCTTGTTGCATAGCTAATTGGGTTTCCTCTACATTATTATTCATGTAAGAGTTAGAGGAAACATAAGCATTTTTATCATGACAACAAGATAAAGTAAGCATATCATCATTAGATTTATCTAAGCAATTTTTGGATGATATACAAGGACTATCAACACTATCATGTATGACATTTGGAGTGCTAGAAGAGTTTAAGTCCAAAGATGAGGCGTTGCAACAAGATAGAGATAGAAGATCATCATAAAAGAGCTCACTATCAATATTGCAAAGCCTATCACTACTCACCATTACATTGGTTTGTGGCTTACCACATTTTGGTGAAGTAGACAAAGACGAGAGCTCGTCACGGCCGGAGGTGGAGGGAGAGCAATCATCCTCAATAGAGTTGGACACTCCATATTTTTCTTCTAGCTTGGTCCAAAGCTCATGAACATCCCGGAGAGGCATGATTGACTCGAAAACTACAATACTCACAAATTTGCAAAACTCATTAGAAGCTAGAGCATCTAGATATAAGTTTTTCTCATCCTCTAAAGTCGTACGTTCGTAATCCTTTGGAGGAGAAAAACCTATATCTAAGATACGCTCAATATTGGGGTCCAAGACCCGTAAGTGATTAAGCATATGAGTTTTTCAAACATTAAAATTTGTGCCATTAAATCTAAACAAGGAATTGTGCACTAAATCCCTAGACGACATCTTTCCTCTCTAGGCGGTAAAGCCAAACAAGAGAGAAGAGGCTCTGATACCAACTGAAAGAACAAACGATGTCCCGGATGTCGCCTAGAGGGGGGTGAATAGGCGATTAACACCTTTTCTATTTAGGGGCTTGATAATTGCAGAATAAAACTAGGTGTTTAAATTAACAAGCCAACAACCTAAAAATCTAGGTTTACCTAAAGTGCACCAACAACTATGCTAAACAAGGCAAGCAACAAGGTGATAGCTAGATATAAACTTCAAGCACGAAGGCTATCACAATGTAAATTGCATAAGTAAAAGCTCGGGTATAGAAATAACCGAGGCACGCGGAGACGAGGATGTATTCCCGAGTTCCTCCTTGTTAAGGGAGTACGTCTCGTTGGAGGGGTGTGAGCTCGCCACAAGAGGCCTACTCAAGATGCCACAAAGGCCTCACCCTATTCTCCGATGAACCTCACCCAAGGGATTGGTTCACCTTCCACTATCGGAATCCTTCGAGGCGGATTCCGGAGCCCTTTTACACCGTTCTTGGGGCACACACCCACAACTCAATTGGGGGCTCCCAAACTCGTGCCGAAGCTTCACAACTCGAAGTCTTCGCGGCACCTCCAACCCGTCTAGGGTACACAATGCACCCAAGAGGCACAAAGCTCTTAGGAACACAATGCACCCAAGAGTAAAAAGCTTCTCAACCTTCAACTTCACGTATCGTCGTGGAGAGAGCAACCCGATGCAACTAATGCAAGAGGCAAGAACACACAAAGTAGTCAAGTCCTTCACTCTCAAATTCCAACCAAGCAACAAATGCTTTGGGGGGGATAAGAGAGGAAGAACAAAGGGGATGAACAGAAAGCAACCCCAAAATCTAGATCCACTAGTTTCCCTCACTTAGAGGGGATTTTGATTGGTGGAAAGGTAGATCTAGATCTCCTCTCTTGAATCCCTAAGTTTGGGCAAGAATCATTGGAGGGATTAAGAGGAATCAAGCTCACAAGGTTAGTAACAATGGAGGAGAGAGGAAAGCAAGTGAGCTCAAGATATTCAAAAAGGTTAAAAAACCGTTGGGGAAGAAAACCTCCTTAAGTAGGTAGCCCAGAAAAACTGGCCGTTGGGGCACAGATTCCCGCAGGACCGGTAGTACCGGCCCAGAGGGCGGTACTACCGCCCTACAGAAATCAGCGCACCAACGGTACTCTGCAAAACCCGCCAGGGTGGTACTTCCGCAGTGAGCACCGGTAGTACCGGTTTACCAGTACTTCCGGGGTTACTTCCGGTGCCAATTCCGCTCGAAACAGAAACGACTTTTCATAAGCGGAAGTGGTATCCGGAAGTAGCCGCGGAAGTGGCCGGCGGTAGTACCGCTCGGGTGGCCGGTACTTCCGGTCACTGAAAAACAGTAAACTGAAAAACTTAGGTGGAAGAGGTCCCGATACAAGGAACTGGAACTTCCAGAAAAATGTACGGTACTTCCGGTAAAGCGGTAGTACCAGAACAAGTTCCGGTGCCACTTCTGCTTGGTAACAGAACCGAAAATTCGTAAGCGGAAGTGGCCTTCGGAAGTTGGTCCGGAACATTCCAGCGGTAGTTCCGCCAGAGGGACCAGTAGTACCGGAAACTGGAAAAACAGCAGAACACCCAGAAATTGAAACCGCGATAACTTTCACCCACGAACTCCGTTTTCGATAATCTTGGACTCGTTGGAATCATCACAATGAGCACAACAAGATTATGCAGAGAAACATCATAGTCCAAGAAATTATTATAAAAACAAGTGGGGAAAGTTTACAAACTCATTTTCGCAAACCGGAAATTCTATAACTTTTGCAATTGAAGTCCGAATGAAGTGAAACCAATTTTGTTGGAAAGAGGACAACAAGAGCAACCTTTGAAAATGGCAAACAAGCAATGGAGATTTTGCAAAGAAATGGAAGAGAGAAATCTTCCGCACGGATGAACCGGCAAAATCTCCAATACCGAAAACGCAATAGGGAACGCATATGAAAACCGTTTTCGGTGAACTTAGCCTTGTCATGACAAGCACGACAAGCACCAAGACCACACCACGATAAGAGACAAATAAGAACCAATAAAGATGATTGCATGGATGCAAAGGTTTGTGCTCTCTACGACGATACGGTCAAGATATTCGGTCGAGAGCCCCTCTTGATAGTACGGTTATCTATCCTATAATCCGGTCTCTCACTAAACAACATGAGATCGGTAAAATAGAAACCCTATCAAGATCATACCTTTGCCTTGCGCAATAATCCACTTGAGGTCGATGAAGACGATCTTCAACTCCTCAAGACACACCACCTTTCTTCATTGCGCTTCGGTGAAGATTCACATGACGCTCCCCCAAACACCAAGATGGGGAAAGCACTCTTCGGCATATCTTCACTTGGACTTGAGTGTTGATCAACACGCACTTAGCCTTGATCAACACAACTTTTCTTCCCTTATCCTTGACTCCAACAAATGGAGACACCTATAAACATAGCTCAATGCAAACATTAGTCCATAGAGATTGTCATTAATTACCAAAACCATGCATGGGGGCAACCATGCACTTTCACCCCCCCCCCCCCTTCGCCCCATGTGGGAGTTTGCAGCTATATGCCCAGAAACTCGCTAAGGAAACAGTGACGCTCGCTATTATATGGCAGTAGATAGAAAAACAACAATAATTTAAGGTTAAGTTTTAGCCTTTTCTTCCTCCAAGTGCCATAATATGCTGGTCTGTTACTTTTGGCAAATTGCAGCAGCTTTCTCTTTATCAATCTAGTTCGCAGAGTATTATTACTATTGGTGAGATGACATGACATCTCGCTCGCTGGAAGCATATCAACATCATTTCCTAGTTTATCTGATTCATTCTCTTGACTTGAGTTGTGACAAGTGTCTTCATTTGAAGTAGAAAGTATTTCATCAAGCATATATAGTGTTGTGGCAAGCTTCCTTCGCTTCTGTCCTTTCTCAGCTTCCTCTTGCTGCCTCTTTTGTTGTTTCCTTATTTCAGTTTCTTCCTTTTCACGGCGCTTATGTTCTTTTAGTGTTTCTTCTTCCTGCCTTTTATGTCGTTTCTTCGCTTCAGCATCTTCTTTTTCACATCTTTTCTGTTCTCTCAGTGCCTCTTCTTGCATTTTCTTCTGTTGTTTCATCAGATGTTGTTCCTCTTTCTCCTGGCGTTTTGTTTCCTTCTGAAGTTGTTTTTGTATTTTCTGAACCACCTTTTCCTAGAATTCAGTATTGTAATTAGTGGATACCAAAATTGGGAACGTTATTTTATGCGGGTTCCGGAAGACTCAAACCGTTATTTTATGCGGGTGGGATACCAAAATTGGGACCCTACTCATCGACCCCTCATGCGCTTTCCCGGTATCTCCATCTGCTAGAAGATGTACCGCAACACCTCTTTCATCGTTGCCTTACGACCTATTCATCAACACCAACCATCTAAGAACAGATTAGGTGCAAGGATATTTCTGCACACCATAGAGACTTTCACGATATTTCTTCACAAGCTCCCCGCTCATCTCTTCTAGGCGCTTCCTTTCATGCTCTAGTCTTTCACTAAGCTTCTCCATCTTGCCATGAATATCCCCATCATCATCCCCCTCCAAATGTTTCATCACTTGGAGTGTGTCATTCAATCGCTTCACTTCGAGCTCAAGTTCTCGTTTCTCATGCAACTCCTTTTCCAACTCAAGCGCATTCTTGGACGTGTAGGTGGAAATGTCCCGCTGCGGGTATATCAGGGGATAGAATGTGCCACATGGTACCAAACCTGGTTTTCCATGTGTCTATGGCCTAAAAAAACCTAAACCAATGAAAAAGTACATTGGTGGAACCTCGCACGGAGAAATCTAGGGGGGTAGACCCGCTGGAGAAAAGTCCAGCTTTTCTCGTCTACCCCATAGACGTGCGTCGAAAGGGGGTAGCCCAGTGGAATTTTTTGCTTGGTTGGGTTAGGTTAGTCACTAGGAACACACAAAAACTATATCCACCCCAACTCTTGCATAGATTCTCTCCGTTTCGCCCGAAGTGGGGTTTTTTCACCTCTAAGTCCACGAAATCGGCACGGAGAAAGTGATGCCGGTGAACCCGCTCACGTCACGGAGTGGGAACCTGGACATCCACAGCACCCCAACACACTTGTACAAACATGGTATGTAACCACCTTGGTTTTGGTGTGATTCCGACGCTCCGGAGCCCCTCTCCGGCGAAACCCTAAACAGGTGACCAAAAGTCAACCGTGTCGTCTACCCCTTCCACGGTCGTCGAAACGGGGTAGCTCAGTGGACTATTATACTTGGATGTGTTGGGGTGTGTCATATGCTCATTTCAAACCCACTTTGGGCTACCCCCATCCGAAGAATATCTAGGGGGGTTGACGTTCTAGGGCCCGCGGGGCAGGGTTTCGACACACTATCCCACTCTGATGCATGAAATATTTAAACAAATAATTGATAAAAAAATTAGCATACTAAAATTGATAGTTATAAATAAACACATAAATATAGAGGTAGTACTAAAAAAATGTATGCCGATGGCAGAACCCTAACCGGGCCCTAGCCTACGGCCCACCTATGCCGACGGCGGCCGTCGGCACAAGAACAGCTACGCTGACGGCTAATTAACGCCGACGGCCACCGTCGGGCCTAGTTACTCTACGTCGAAGGCAAACTAACGCCGACGGCGGCCGTCGGCCCTATCCTGTCTACGCCGACGGCCATTTTTGTGCTGATGGCTGCCTCGGCCGGCTGGGCTGCCATGAGGCTCCGCCGACGGCCCCGACAATTTGCCGTCGGCGTAGCAGCTGGCCGTCGGACATCGGGCCATTCCTGTAGTGCATGTAATATATACATGAGAAGAGAGAGGTGAACCCATACATTCAATACTCATGCAACTCACACTTTAATTGTATATTTCTAGTAGGAATGCACAGCTAGGGCATGAAGGTTTCACATGGGTTTTCTTATTTCAGTTCATCACCATCAGTGACATAGTGGAAATGAAAATACCTTCATGGATGAAATCATATGATGATTTTCAGACCAGTGATGCCATCGAACTATCTATTTCAGTCCATAACTTCTAGCCAACATGGTATTCAATATAACCCGCAGGCCGGTACCAGCTACAACAACAAAACAAAACCTTGTGGATAAAGAATAGGCAGGGTCACAGCTTGTATACAAACTTCACATGTTTGATTCCGACCATCTAAGTCTCACAAATAACTATACCAGGAAAATTTTGCTACCTTTTACAGCCCTAAGTTCATCTAGCCCACTCGATGTTCATAATAAAAAAGAAACAAACATGAACAGTTTATTCTTAGTTACCCTCAACCTGCGACCGTCAGCAACCTAGTCATTTGATGATCACATGAGTATGAGCCTTGGCACAGTCAGCAGCACTAGGAGCTGGTGGCCGAAAAACTAATGATTTACAATTGTAATAAGCCCTGGTTCAATGTGGGCAATGTTCATAGGATGTGAACGACTCCTTTTCAAGCTCCAGCCGCCGAATTTGTCAACGATGAGCCAGTCGGTGATGTGCACGCGGCAAGATCCCGTTTGCTTTTTGACTTCTTCATCTTTGCTTTGAATCTGGACTTGACCACCAATGTGTCCACTGTGTTTGCAAAGTTGCCAATTGCCATTGCAATGAGCAGGATCCCACACACCACAACCTGTTACAGCATGCATAGGTTATAACGTGGGCCAAATATGATAAATCCTCGCTGCATTAATAACTAAAAGTTCCTGACCTGCCACTCAGGGATGATGCCTGTATGAGCTGTCCGAAGAAGTAAAAATCCAACATAACCCTCAAAGACCTAGAAAAATAAAAGGGAAATCCAGATAGCCTCAAGTGGTTGTTCATTTATGAGAGTACAATTTTAACTCGATGTTACAAGATGCTAGCATGCCCACTTGATAGCACAGAAACACTAATCTAAATAAATGACCTGATACTGTTCATCAAGAAAGCAAAATAGGAAATTTTAGCACACCACGCACCATCATGTACCAAGATAAAAAAGTAAATTATGAAAAAAAAGTGGATTATCCTTGATGAACTTGGCTAGATACTTAAATATTCAATACCAACTACCATAAGAATAACCCATACCTGCAAGAGAAAGAGGACAGGACACAGCAGCAATAGTTGACCTTCAACACCAGCAGTCTCTCCCCACACGACGTCCATTCTTTTAGCCTGCCGGACAACAAAATTTCAAGTTACTAAATCTACTTTGACTAAAGTTCCGGTAGATGACTGAACAGGTAAACCAATGTAGCAGAAGAGCCCTATGGTGCCAAAATGCAATGCAACAAGATAAATGGTGCAAAAATAATGTCAAGGTGTAAAGTTAAAAATATCCTGAAAATCTTAAAAATAACAGCAACTGATGAGGAAAATAATAGGCTAGAGCCACCACAGTGAATATATAAAGAATCAGGTTATTTGACCTTTATCAGAATGTGTTACCTTCCCTAAAGCAATCCGAGTATATAATCTTTGACGTTGATATCTATTTTGCAACATCATGGCAAAACCTTGCATTACAGCCCAGCACAGAAACAGCTCGACACCCCTCTGTAAAAGATATGGTTAAGCCCATGCTTTCGTGTACAGGACAGAACAGAAAGATCTAAATGCATACCTGTTTACGTGCACAATTAGGTTGTCCCTTAATCTCCCATGTGAGACTTACAAGAGCCATCAACATGGCACAGTAGTGATGGCATACCCACCTTAAGAGTATAATAAACTGTTTTAAGTTCCAAAGAAACCAATGGTACTGCTGGTGCTTATGTGCATAATATAATGTCTTTGAAGCATAATATAATGTCTTTGAAAAGAACATACAAGTTCATAAAGAAAATGGCTGGGAAACAACATTTTACAGGTTATAGACAGGTATTGTTCGGTAAGGTAACTTAAAGCCTCCAACATCAGAAAATTCCCTTCAAACGAGAGATGAAAATGTTGGTTCAAACTAACATGCAAAAACTAGAGAACTAGGATCCAAGCTAGTTAGTTATCAACTTATCATTCCTTACCAAGGACGGATATCACTTCCATTAACTCGCAATATGTTCTCTCGCAAAGCTAAAGTTGTATACAGGAATAACAGCCAAGCCTGTTAAACATAAGATAAGTTCAGCTGTCAGATTATCTTTTGGAACAAAGCATTAGTTCGTCTTGTTACTAATATTCCCTGAACAACAGAATAAGCATTAGATTGTACCTGGTATAGCTGAACTGGCAATGCTGTAAAGCATCCATTCCATAACCATGACCTAAGAAACAACAGTATCATCGGAAAACCAAGAAAGACTACAGCAGTCCTATCCTGAAAAAGAAAAATATATAGATTAAGAAGTGTACAACAGTTCTCCACAAATCTAACATCAATAGCTAAAGCAAACTTCCCTCCACGCATGCAGACCAAAATATATGCATGGAACTCTAGATTGGTATACCAAAAGGTGATCGAACACAGAGTGCTCCAAACAATATTGTAGAACAGTATTCTCCATTAAAATTCTGCTCAAAATACTGACCTCTCAGTTTGCAATGAAAGGTTTCCCTTTATGTATCTTCATCAAAACAGACTTTTACTTGAAATAAACATTTGAAGCAACCAAATTTTTGATACGGGGTGAGTATTTGATGGGATAAATCATTAAAAAAAAGATAGAAAGGAGGTACAAGAGTCATATGACGAATTAAAGTTGCATAACTCCCCAGGTGTTTTGTTTCCACTAAGAGTGAGAATGCCATATGGAGAATCAATTGTTATACTCCCTCCGATCCATAAAAAGTGTCGCCCACTTAGTACAAAGTTTGTACTAATTTAGTACAAAATGAGCGACACTTTTTATGGATCGGAGGGAGTATTAATCATTTCTGTAAATTTAGATAAGTCAAGTAAAATGTTTTAGACCTGTAGTTACGTAAGTACATATTACTTACATGATCATATCAGAGCAGATTAACGTGACTTTCTTTACTTGAATAACTTGAAATTAAGTACTCCCTCCGTTCCACAATATAAGATGTTTTAGCTCTTTTCTGAATCGCACATATCTAGACACGTTTTAGTGTATAGGTTCACTCATTTTAGTCCGTATGTAGTCCATATTGAAATAGCTAAAACATCTTATAATTCGGAATGGAGGGAGTAACTGATCACAAGTTGTAAGTTAGACTGACGTACAGACCACAGTTGACTGAATGGTGCCAGATACAGGAACAAGAAGTATTTATAGGCTCATGGTAGAAACAACTTGCACATTTTACACTTTGTGGAAGTTTTGAGCCACTGAAAGTTGACATTTCCCCTAAGAACACTACAATAAAATGGAAGAGTTGCATTGCTGAACTCACCAGGAGTTTTTTTCTCCACTCAGATGAGTGAGAAGGTGATATATAAATTTAGATAAGTCAGATTAAATGTTTTAGACTTGTGGTTACATACTATGTATTTACATAAGCATATAAGAGCAGATAAACATGACTTTCTTTACTTGAATAAGTTGATGATAATTAATTGATCGCAAGTTGTAAGTTAGACTGATGTGTAGACCATAGTTGACTGAACAGTATCAGATACAGGAATAAGAAGTATCCATGGGCTCATGGTAGAAACAACTTGCCCATTGCTCAGCATGCACATTTTTCACATTGTAGAAGTTTTGAGCCACTGAAAGATAGCATTTTCCCTCAAAGAATGCTAGGACTAGAAGGAAGAGTAAATTTGAAATCTGCATATCTATTGGTAGCTCAACACACTTGTATCCAACTCCATGTTAGCTAAGCCGTTATTTCAAAATACACTTGCTGCCTAGATTGACATTAATACTGATAGTAGTACATTTTTACACATACCCTGTAGCTATTGTATTCCTCCTTCACCTTGAGCTGCACCTCCTTCCTTGCCCGGAGATTCACTGGTCCCAAGAACAGCTTCAGGAAAGCGCCTGCCAACCCCCAAAACAGCAAAATATTACTACTCAGAAGAACAGAACCTCACAAAAAGAAAAAGATGCAAGGAATATGACAAAAACCAATCACAAGATCAAGCTCGCAGAGAGCACCACTTACCATGCGCCTTGCTGGGGAGAATCGTCGCAATGTCACCATCACTTATGAGGCACGTCGCTCGATCCAAGTCCTCCTCAACCTGCGCAAGCACAGCAAAAGGGGCCACAGCCACATCATGACAGGCGAAATCATGCACATTGTGACGATCGGTCAATCAGCAGCAGCGGCGGACGCGTGTGATAGCGCAATGATTCAGAAAAACAGAGGTCCCAAAAGCTCCCGCGCATCCACGCTCCTCACACACAGGCACATTTCGGCGCCACGCGAAGTTGAGATTTCCACGGCACGCCAGATGGCAGTTCCATTCCACGCGTGCAGATCTCCCCCGGTGATCTGGCGCCGCCCGCGCACACGGCGAGCGGAGCCGAGCAAGCGGCGCGCAGAACCCCTAGCCCCGCCAGACACCCGAGCAGCGATCTCCTTCTCCCCGGCGGCTATCCTCCACCCACCGACACGCCCCCGCGCACACGCGCGCACGCACACTCCGAGGACGATTAGGCAGCAGGGAGAAGCAGCAAAAGCACGTTACCTTGTCGCTATCGGCGCTGGCGGCGGCCTTGCGCAGCCGGGCGAGCTCCTCCCCGAGCACGGCGGCGCGGCGGCGCAGCGCCTCCTCCTCCGCCCACGTCCGCGACAGCAGCGCCGCCGCCGCGTCCTGCAGCTCCCGCGCCTGCTCCGCCGCGCGCGCTGCCGCCTCCACCACCTTCTCCTCCCCCATCTCCTGCCTCTAGCGCTCGCCCCTCCCTCCCTCCCTGTCGCGCTCCCTCTCCAGAGCTCTCCCTCTCTCTTTCTCTCCACTACTACACGGGTCGCGCGAGGCTGACGTGTGGGGCCCGCGGCGAGCAGAAGGAAAGAAGAAGAGGATGGTGGTGGGTTGGGTTGGGAAGATTTGCGCTCAGGGCTCAGCTTAGATTAATGCGATGCGATTCGGGCAATTCGGGTGTTCTTAAATAGACTTTTAGTTTAGCTTACGGGCAATCGAGATGCGTAGATTTGGGTGTGTCCGGGTTCGATTTGGACCTTTTCTATTTGTCCAGGTTGCATCACCCTTTTTGTCACTCTCTAGAGTAAAACTTCAGTATTGTTTACATAAAATAGCACTCTCCGAACTGGAAAAAAAATAGTCCCTTCGATCCATAATAAGTGTCGAAAATTTTGTGCTAAGTTAGTACAACTTTTGTACTAAGTTTCCGACACTTATTATGGATCGGAGGGAATAGTTGGTTAGCTCTGGCCCTTTTATTTTCTGTGTTACATGAGAATTTCTAAACCAAAGTCATTCTCTATACTAAATCCGTGTTAATATTCTCCTAAATTTTTGCATACTCTCCGAACAGAAAAATGTTTATTATCTTTCAGATGCCTAAGAAATCGAAAACCTCTCCTTTTATTTTATTTTGAGGGGTTATGTTCTTTTAGTTTGGTTTGTTTGTCCTCGGATTTCTATCAGGGTGGCAAAGGGTTTCTTGTGGGAGATGTGGAGTGTGGGATGGCATGATACACTTGTATGTGTTCCTACCTGGTCGACGTGGCGTGATAAGCCTTGTGCGCGCCCTTAGTACTGAGACCTACCTTTTATACAATTTGTCGTGTTCATGTTGTTTGTCGTGCACATCACGGGATATAAAAGTGGATAGAAACTGAACATGTGAGGCACTCTTTATCTGTATCGGCAATGTCACATTATTTCTGTGTTGATAATCGTGCATATCACTGATTATGAACACTTTATCTCTACGGGGACAAAAATCAGTTATGCAAAATGGCATTTACAATGCACGGAGCATTTTATCTCTACCGGGGTTGTCCATGTGAATTATTGGTGTTGCCACATTTCATAGTTTTTAGCGAGTGTGCAAAAATAATGATGTAAAATGGCCAATGATGTGGTCTTTTCGTATCTTCGAACCTAATTGTGTTAATACATGAACTGCATATCTTAAAATGTTACATTGACAACGATTACTTTGACATGTTTTATTCTATTTGTCCAAGTTGCATCACCCTTTTGGTCACTCTCTAGAGTGAAACCCCAATATTGTTTACCTAAAATAGCACTCTCTGAACTGGAAAAAAAAATTGTTGGTTAGCTTTGGCCCTTTTATTTTCTATGTTACATGAGAATTTATAAATCATAGTCATTCTCTATGCTAACCGTGTTAATATTTTTCCTAAAATTGCATACTCTCTAAACTAGAAAATGTTTATGATCTTTCACACGCCTAAGAAATCGAAAACCTCTCCTTATTTTTATTTTGAGGGGTTATGTTCTTTTAGTTTGTTTGTTCTCGGATTTCTATCAGGGCGGAAAAGGGTTTCTTGTGGGAGATGTGGAGTGTGGGATGGCGTGATACACTTGTGTGTATTCCTACCTGGTCGACGTGGCGTGATAAGCCTTGTGCGCGCCCTTAGTACTGAGACTTACCTTTTATACAATTGTCGTGTTCATATTGTTAGTCGTGCACATCACTGGATATAAAAGTGGATAGATACTGAACATGTGAGACACTCTTTATCTGTATCGGCAATGCCATATTATTTCTATGATGGTAATCGTGGTGATGGACGCTTTATCTCTACGAGGACAAAAATCAGTTATGCAAAATGGCATTTATAATGCACAACGCATTTTTATCTCTACCGGGGTTGTCCATGTGAATTATAGGTGTTGCCGCATTTCATAGTTTTTAGTGAGTGTGCAAAAATAATGATGTGAAATGGGCAACAATGTGGTCGTTTGGTATCTTCGAGGCTCTTTGTGTTAGTATATGAATTGCATATCTTTAAATGTTACATTGACAATGATTAATTTGACGTGTTTTATTCTATTTGAGATCTCTTTTATAATCATCATATTTGTTGATCGTGCACATGAGCGACCGACCCGATACAAAATAGATAAGCTGAAAAATATTTATGCAAAACTAGTGAGAAAATACAAAGACAAAAACAATGTACGCATGCACTATAACAAATGGTATAGGCGGTTGCTAATCGAAAGTGAGGTTCTCTAGTCCATTATCTTGAAATATAATTTGTTCCTCTTTCATGTTGCCATTGTCTCTGTTCATGATTTATAGCTAAGCACTGGAGATAAGACACACCTATGTTGGTCGCGACTTGCGAGCAACCATGAACCGTGTCAGATATTTTGCCCGTAAAAAGAAAGTAAAGCCTGTCGGGTACGGCCAGATCCAGAGACATCAGAAATGTGTTGGCTGTGCATTAAACCCGGTGTTATTGCCACCTGTGATAGGACATTTTTCTTGACATGTAATAATGCATATGCCACCGGACAATTAACACGAGGGGGAAATGGAGACGCTAATAAGTGCACGAGCGGGGTTGGGTTAATTAAGGAATTTAGTTGCTAACCATTGGGCCAGCGTACTGTGTTGATGGTCGATTGATGCTGCTTTGTCCCACCCAAACATGGAGCATAGAGAGTGTGTCATTTTACTTTCTTCTGTAACAAAGTATTGCCACTCCTGTACTGTTTTTCTTTTGTTCAACATGTTACTACTAATTTGAATTGCATGTAATGGAAGGAAACAAACGTGTTAACTCTTCCCTAAAAGAACTAATTAACCTGTTCTTTGTGCTTCAAAAAAAAAAACCTGTTCTTCTGAAAAAACAACATATGTGCGAAGAAGCTAACGTGTTATCTCAGTTATTTTTCAGGCCACGGCATTCTGAGTAGTAGTCCCGCGGCATTGTTTTTTAAGGAAGAAAGCCACCTTGACAGACACGTTCGCTCTATTAATTGTTCTAGAAAGCATTTAATCTAAAATAAACTGGCAGTAAAGGTCAGTACATCGTGATGAGAGTGACTGGCATTCAATTACTAATAATAACAAGTAGTAGTACTTCCTGCATATCGTGCCTACCTCCATTTGTGTATGTGCCATCCTTGTAAGACAAGACAAAGGATGTGAGAGATTGCTAAGACTAGTCACAATGGGGAGTATCATATACTAGTATCATGCATATGATACTAGTCTATGTTACTACCTTCACAATGGGTAGTAACATATTTGTGGTATCGTACAATACTATATTTATTAGGTTGTAGACTTATTTTGCATTGGAATCCGTTATGTTATGGTATCTACCTATGATACTACTATAACCTCTCTCATCATTAATTACAGTGACACGTCAGCTTTTTGCCAACATGGCATGCATGATACCACCTATGATACCCCCATTGTGGCTAGTCTAAGTACTTCTGCTTGCAAAGATGAACGTCTTTTCTCCATAAATATTGACCGTGTAAATTGATCGTGTAACAGCAAATTGGCCGGGGGCTCTTATTCAAAATCTCGGGAAAAAAAAGATCCAACTAAATCAGAGGAAATAAAGTGCTGGCCAGGTCGATTTGCGTGGAACAAATTAACTTGCTTGGAGGGCCGTTGGTGCTAAAAATCTGGCTAGTCTGATCCCTAATACTCCCTCCGTCCAAAAATAAGTGTCTCAAGTTTGCTTAAAAGTGAAGGTATCTAGACATGTTTCATATATAGATACATCCATTTTTTGTCAAACTTGAGACACTTATTTTTGAACGGAGGGAGTATTATGCAAGTCTGGCAGGGTTTATCCCTAGGCAGTCGGCCCCTGCCATTCTGTTTTTCGATGCAATCACCTCTTCTTTATCAGTATAGCAGGGAAAGTGTTTGCCTCTTTAAAAAAACTAGCGGAGTGCCCGTGCGTTGCCACGGAATCACAATAAATACAGTGAAAGTTCGTAACTTGTATAGAAATATCATCTATTCTATTTAAATTAAAATATTGTGGAACAGCGAAAATTATAGGCTAAAACATACACGACGAATGAACCATCAAGTATTTGATACGGATAATAAATATTGTTTTGTCGATTTTTTGGTTCCTTGTAGAATTATCACTGCGAGCTCACATCCAACCTGGAATCACAACCAGAAATTTGGATACTGAAAAACAAGTTTGAGCATTAACTTGCCATGGTTATCTAGAGGACAAAGTTTAAAATATCCTTGCTCACTAAGTAAGTAATTATTTAGTTAAGCATAGTAATCACTATCGTACTGTTTTTCTTTCATAAATGTGACGTAAACAGAATAGAAAAAGGATGAACGCAACAAATCTGCTGCAACAAAAATAAGTTTTACCCAAACACACAAGTAAACACCATGTATGATCTTACATAGCAACTGAAATATTTACGTCAAAAAGCAACTGAAATAGAATATATTCCAAATAGCCATTTTGCTGGTCAAATAACAACACACATAATCTTCAATATCTTATTGCAGAACGTGTAGTGATTCAAGCACCGATCAGTGTGGTCCTGCAGGTGCATGGAAAGGATAAATCATTAGAAAAAATAAACTATATTTGTTCTATCCAGATCAAATGTAAACTCAAATTGGGAATATGAAGCAATGCAAAGGTCACTTCCTTATTTTGGTGCTTCGAGACCTCTCCTCCCTCCTATTTTCTTTTGTACACCCTTTCCTTCCCTTTGCTCCGTTGAAACCCTCCATTCTCTGAAATTGAAGTAGCAGGAGAGTTTATACAACAGCAAATCATTATATTTGATATAGTAAAATCAGAATAGCAGATTTCTCTCGGATGACAGTGCAATTCTCTCTAATTTTGCCTAAAATTTAACTCGGTGTATGAACAGTGGTACAGCACATGGAGCCTGATTATCCAAGTTCTGTTCAGCACAACAGAAAGAGAGTTAAGAGACACACGGAAAGGAGGCAGCAGACCTTGGAGTCCATCCTTCTTGGTTGGCACTTGGCAGCCACAGCGTGCAGTTCACCGTCGCCTTGTTCCCAGGGAGCTTCCTCGCGATCTCCCCTCTCTGTCACAGTCACAGCATGATACCTACAAACCGAAGAGGGAAAGCACCAGAGCTACAGACCAAGGGGAGAAAAGGGCGATGGCGTTCTGGGCGTCGAAGGCGATGAGGCCACAAGAGATGCAGGAGTGAGTAGTGACTGCCCTTGGAGAGAGGACGTGGCAGAGACAGGGGCGCGGCGGGGGTCCGGGGACGCGCGGAGGAACCGCCGACTGCGTGAAGCTCTAGGCCGTCGGCGCCATGGAGTAGGTCAGAAACTTGGTCTGTCTCTCTCCCCAAGTTCGTCCGCCTAGGACGCCGTCGGCGGCGCCCGACAACCAACAAGGACGGACAGGACGGCAGGAGGCGCCTCCTTTCGTCTTCCCACAAAAGGACCAGGTCGCCAAACCGTTGCTACCGCGTCGGAGAGCGGCCTCGTCGCGCAGCTGGAAGACCAGCGCCGGTCGATGTTTAAGGTAGATTTTATCCGGTCTCTATTACGATCCGCAGAAGGATAGAGACTGTATGATTTTTTTCCTCTCTTTTGCGGTGTTCACGTTCAGCACGACGGGAACATCAGGCCAGTAGACCCTGCAGTAGACTCTCGCGCGGGATCGTTTGACGGACGACGTACCACGTACCCGTACCCGTACCATACCGATTCCAATTTAATAGTTTAGATAGATAACTTGCTCATGAAGGGAGCAGTGCCCATCCATTAGTTGGATAATGTTCGCACAAGTTTATGGCATGTGGTGTACACGTTCTCCGGTAGAAGCCTACGGGACGCGGAGTAAATGTTTGCCCATTTCGTGGAGGCATCTCTGATGGGAACAGTACGTGGTCTTCTTTTCTTATACTAACTATACTATGTTGGCTGGACCAGACCAAACCATCCATCCTCTAGCTTGGTACGTCAATGTGTCCATGGGATCATGATTCATGACGCTTGGTGGTGGCGTATGGTTTAAACTCTAGGAGTGATGTGGGCGTATGCAATTATGAGGAACAGGCGACAACCGGGTGTGTATGTGTGGGTGTCGAAATAACATTTTACATACTTTTGATTGTGTTGACCACTGGGCGTGTTGTTATCCGGACATGTGCTCGATTTCTACCAGTCAGGGATGCGCCAAAAGACTTCTCCGTTGAGCACTTGATTGCTACAGATATTCTGGGAGGGGCAACTGCGCATGACGAAGTGAGGGGCAAAACATGTACTATGTAGTCTAAAATTGTTACTAGTACTAGAAAAGGATGATTCCACCACACGAAGAAATAAGAAACTTTCTCAGACTAACTAACATTCATGTAACAGTGTGCAACTACTGCTGCAGCCTACAGGGAAAGTTTACACGACAAAATAAGGAAGCCCGTCGGGAAGGAAAGATGGCAAATGGCCCCACGGAGGTTATAGCAAGTCCATGAAAACTGGGAGTTCACAGGAAAGCTGGAACAGCTGCTGCCTCCTGTTGCCATCATTGTTGTCCCCTATTCACCACTAACCACAATCTCTCATCAACCCAACAGAAATTTGAGGAGAGCATTTAGTGTGCAAGTAGACAAGAGCATATAGCACCGAGCGTCCCTGTTCAGCAACGTAACGAGGTAGGATAAAACATTGGCACAACGGATACTGTTCGTTGCCATTTATGGCGGTTGGTGCCCCCAGCTAAAAAGGCCGGCATTCATTTTTCTGTTGTGTTGACAGATCCAAAATTAGAGGAAAGATAATACGGATGATGGAGAGTCGTCATCATGCCTGTGGTCAGACCAAAGCATTCATTCCCCAAACCAAATCCAAAAAAAAAAATATATATACTAATCCATAATGTTACATTTTACACTTGGGCTTGGAGAACTTCAGTGGGAGAATTCCTCTGTATATGTTTGATACATATATATGCACACTAACAATCACCAACAAATATGATGCACAACATGGCCACACCTGGAAGAAATTCAAGAGCTACTTTTACAACAGACTACAACACGGGAGGCAGTTCTGCAACGAACCCTTATTTGATAGCTGCCATGAGCTTTTGCATGTTGCCCAAGATCTAAAATCGCCCAACTCAGCTGCTTCGCCAAGTTCATGGAATGTATTAATGTACAAGCCGGGTTGCCTCTCTTTACTGGAAGCCGAGAGTTGGCTTTCCTGAAGGTAGATGACCAACATCTTGCTGCTTGTTAATGAGTGTGGAGACCACCATTGTTTTTTGTCACTCACACTATGCTTCTAGCCAATTCCTCAAATCTCTGAGCAATGGTTTGCTGGTTTCCACTTGTATAAACGTTGAGCAAGGACTGTACTGCAGAGGACAACATAACTTTCTGCGATACATTTGGGCTGAAACCATCCTCATCATTTATGGTCTCACTTGCCAGAGGCTGGTCCTCGGCACTATTGAACAAAGAACATAACGACTTCAGCCAATCTTCTAGAAAGGATGCCTTCTGCTCAAAATGGCACATGAATTAGATACAATAACAGAACAATACATCTGTTAGTCAATTACAACGGAATTCTAGTGCTGAGCATTCGAATAATAGTAGCAGAATTTAACTGTAGGTTGCAAAAAATAACGTGTTACCAACTTAGCACATGAATTCATTTCCCGGACTTCATAATAAAGAGGAAACAGACTCAAAGATCTTATCATTAAAAACTCTGCAAACTTAGTTATGTGGCTGGTCTGACCCAACTGATAGTTGCTACTGAACAACATTAGGACAGATGAAGATGTACTATATATCAACAAAAACGATAATACACAAGAATTAGTTCCTTTACCTTGATAAGAAAATCTTTCAGGCTTTGGTCATCATTCGGTGAAACAAAACCAAGTAAATGAAGAGCAGTAAACGTAAGCTGTAAAAATGAGCCAAAGCTTAAAAAATGCTGCGAAACACGTTTTAGAGTAAGTAAAATCTATATAAGCATCAGCAACACATACCTGTTTCTCAAGGTTGTCTCGGTGTTTGAAATTTGAAGGTGATGATGAATTGTTTGAACAAAGTGACTCAAGAACATGCTCGAGGCCTTGAACAACATCTGGAAATGAGCTACCATAATCTACAAAGGAGAGGAATATGTAA